>ML677364.1:20161313-20260764 GCA_007922305.1 Dermatemys mawii
GCCCTGAATCCCCTCCCAGAGTCCACATCCTGCACCTTCTCCCACACTGCAACCTCCTGCCCCAGCTGAGTCCCCTCCTGCATCCAAACTTCCTCCTGAAGCCTGCATCCCCTCTCATGCCCCAACCCCAGCCCTGAGCCCACTCCTGCAACCAAACTCCCTCCTCCCTCCACCGTCCCCCACATACCAACCTCCTGCCCCAGCCCAGTGAGGGTGGGGGAGAGTGAGCAACAGAGGGAGGGAGTGGGTGCGGGGCCTTGGAGAAGTGGTGGGGCAGGGCGCGGTCTTGACAAAGGGGTGTGGCAAGAGTGTTTGATTTTGTGCGATTAGAAAGTTGGCAACCTTAACCCCTAAATTAAAGAATGACAGCCACAGACTGCACTTTAAGATCCAGCCTCTGATCAATGTGAGACATTCTGTGCTCCTAAAATATGAAGTGATCCCCCATACACAGCCATCATATAACCAAATCACATGCACCTTTGGCAAATGGAGATGCTGTTATGTCAAATATAATAAAACATAACATTTTATTTTATGTTATTTCCTGATTAAAGGTGATTAAACAACCTTGTGGAGAAGATACATTCTTTAGATGGTTGACTGGCTGGAACATTTGCTTTTTTCTAAAAGACAGACAGATACCCCCTTCTATGAAGAATAATCTATAAAGAGATAGAACTGTCTAGAAACCTGACTAAATTAGCATGATTCAATTCCTATAATAGCAGGTCTTCTTAAATGGTATATGAGTCACATAGCTAGCATTGTAGCTAAGGTTGCAAAATAGTTTCAGTTATGACCTATTTTCATATGTACAACACTTTCCAAAACATTCACCTTTCACTCTGAAATTTTCCATGTTTGGAATCTATCAAAAGGTGAATTTGTTTTTGGAAAGTGTGAGCAAAGTCTCTTCTGGAGATTTTGAGTTTTATAAGGGGAAGTATAATGACGACAATCATTTTTCCAACTTAAGTAAAAAGAAGTGCCATGCTTTTTCAACCAAGAAAATTTAAAACAGCTGTAATGTGAAACTGGGCAATGGAAACGGTGCTTAATGAAGTTTACGTCTGTGACTAAATATAAAAATAAAGATTTGACTTGATAATAGCAATATCAGTAAAAAAAAATCATTGTTGAGAATGCTCAGTTGGCATCCACTAAGATTTTTTTTAAAGCAGAGGCTAATGAAGTCCTCTCTAATCCATGGTATCATAGTGCCTCAGTTTTCACACACACATACACACATTAAAAGGTCATGAACCCTACCCCAAAAAATCATGAGCCTGGCTCAAATATCATTAAATTAAAAAGAACTAATGTTTTTTGATCTGCCTCTTGATTTGAACTTCCACACACTCCCATTTGTGCGTGAGAGAGAGAGAAAGAGACACGATGAGAGTGCTGTTAACTCTTGCAGATTTACAGTTGATAACATGTTGGCCCATGCAGCAGGAGCTCTCCCCGGAACCCTGTTTTTCAATCGGTTTCTAAGATCCATGGAACTTATCTTACATAGGGGCCATGAAAACATCCATTGGATGGGAACTACTTTTACTCTCTGCTGAGCTTGGCTGGATTCAAGCTGGTTGAAAGAGTTGAAAATCTCTACAGCTCATCAGTGGGACACTACCAAATTCACAGCCATGAAAAAACACATCCCGGACCGTGAAATCTGGCTTTCCCCCATGAAATCTGATCTTTTGGGTGCTTTTACCCTACACAATACAGATTTCATGGGGAAGACCAGCATTTCTTAAACTGAAGAAAGGAAGTTGCAGGGGGATCACCAGGTTATTTTAGGGCAGGCACAGCATTGCCACTCTTACTTCTGTGCTGCCTTCAGATATGGGCAGCTGGAGAGCGGTGGCTGTTAGCCAGACACCCATCTCTTCAGGCAGGGCCCGAACAGCAGAAGTAAGGGTGGCAATATCAAATCATGCCACTCTTACTTCTGTGCTGCTGCCTTAGAGGTGGGTGGTCAAAGAGTGGCAGCTGCTGACCAAGGGCCCAGATCAAAAGGCATCAGCACAGAAGTTAGGGTGGCAATACTACACCATGCCATCCTTCCTTCTGTTCTGTTGGCAGCAACTCTGCCTTCAGAGCTGGGTAACTGGCCAGCACCCACCACTCTCCAGCTGCCCAGCACTGCCCCCAGAAGCAGCGCAGAAGTAAGGGTAGGAGTACCACAACTCCCCTAAAATAACCTTGAATCCTCCTCCTCCCCCCCAGACACAGTAAACTTTCAGATTTAAATATGTGAAATCATGAAATTTATTATTTTTAAAATCCCATGACCATGAAATTGACCAAAATGGACCATGAATTTAGTAGGGCCCTACTCATAGCAAAACCTCGAGGCATCCAATCTCTTCCCATAAGTTATACCTTGAAGGAGGCTTGCATTCAGGAATGATATGTTTATTAAATCTAGTTCTGACATTTTGGAAGCTTACTTACCCAGGCTGAGGCTTCCACTTGGGACAAACAAGCAAAATCTCCCAAACTGCTCTTAGTCTTAAACATACTGTATAATACAGTACCACACCCTGTTCTTAAAGGAGCAGCTCCCATTAACCAAAATATAAATACTTGAAGTGCAACAGTAAAACAAATATTAATACCACACAAATGTGAGGGAATACTAAATATCTTACTTTTCCTAGCTCTGGGAGCAGACTGTGGTCTAATGGTTATAGATCAGTATGGCCAGATGTAACAATATCTCTGCCTGGCTCTTTCCTGGGGAGTGAACTTAGGACCTACAGGGATATGTCTATGCATTCCACAGAAACGAGTCTCCTATCCCAGGCTGACAGTGGGGGCTCACATTAGCACTCTAAATTGCTGTGTAGACAGTGCTGTGAAGTTGCAGTTCAGGCTAAGAAGCCTAGGGAGTGGAGTGGGCTTCAGAGCCCAAGCCACAACTACAAAGCGCTGTCTACACAGCAATATTCAGAACACTAGTGCGAACCCCACTAGCCTGAGTCTGTCAGCCCAGGCTGGAAGGCTCACTTTTTCAAACTCTGTAGACAAATCCTAGAAGTAAACACAAGATTCTTCCACTTGACCAAAGCCAGTGGTTCCCAACCAGAGGTACGTGTCTTCTTTGGGGCATGCATTGGTCTTCTAGGGGTACATCAGCTCCTCTAGATATTTGCTTGGTTTTACAATAGGCTACGCAAAAAGCACTAGCGAAGTCAGTACAAACTAAAATTTCACACAGACAATAACGTCTTTATACTGCTCTATATAGTATTCACAATTTAAGTACAATATTTATATTCCAATTGATTTATTTTATAATTACATGGTAAAAATGAGACAGTATGCAATTTTTCAGTAATAGTGTGCCGTGACACTTTTGTATTTTTATGCTTGATTTTGTAAGCAAGTAGTTTTTAAGTGAGGTGAAAGTGAGGGTACACAAGACAAATCAAGACTCCTGGAAGGAGTACAATTATCTGGAAAGATTAAGAGCCACTGACCTAAGCAACCAGATCCCTCGGCATGGAAGCTGTTGCAGAGTCAAATCTCTCTATGTAGTCTAGCTGTTACAGGATGACACACATCTTGCATTAGTGTGCCTGACTGAAACTCGCCTATTGAGCACCTTCCGCTGCTGCATGCGCTTCTACAGTCCTTTTCCCGCTCCTAACACCCCCTGTAGGTTATCAACCTCACTTGGCAAGTCTTCAGCTTCTTGGTCCTCCGGCCGGGTTACACAATCAAAATGAACCCCTTCCAGGGTGACAAAAGTCCAACAAAACCATCTATCTGCCCTCACCAGCATCTTGAGCCCAGGCTTTCGGCCCTTTAAACTCAGCCCTTCACTTAGGCTTCCAAAGCACCCTTCTTTTCCTTCTTGGGGGTTTATACCACTTCACCAAGGGTCGGTGGAGGAAGCTGGACCAACCCACTGCTCTGTGTTCCAAACCAGGGACTCTGTAAACAGCAGCCAAGTACCACTCCCTTCAATTCACTGCTGCTACTTCCCTAGGCCTTTTCCCACTTGGTCCCTTTATCTTCACCCATTATCTCAGGGTTAAAGTTCTATTGTCCTCTCTCTCCCACCTTAAGCCAATGTAGCTAGCATGAAGCCCTGGCTATCCCCCGTCAAGCTCCTCTAGCCAGAGAGGAGCTCTCTGCCTTGCCTCTCTGGTACCAAGCAGGAACTGACCTGCCTAAGGCTCTACAGCTCCTTTTATCTGAGTCTGCTGAGCTCTGATTGGCTGCTTCCATGACATCTCTCTAGGCAAGCCTGGAGGACCCACCTTCACTGTTGCTTCCCTAGGGTGGGGACCATGGGGCCTCTAGCAGGGGCCACAAAAGCCTGGTACAGCCTGTCACAATTACACAAGCACTTAATTTTGTTTGTTCCTTTGCAAAGATGTGTGGCAAACAGAGGTGGTTATGTCTTATTAGACATCTGAGTTCTAATGCCAGCTTTGCCTGAAGTGACCTTGTGCAAGAATCTTATCTGTGTGATTGGTGAATGACAGTTAACTTTGAGATATGAAACATCTAGCAAGGGACATAAAAGACAATAAGAAAAGTTCTTTAAATACATTAGGAACAAGAGAAAGAAGAAGGAAAGTGTAAGCCCTCTACTTAGCAAGGAAGGAGAGGTAATAATTGATGACCTCAAGAAGGCTGCAGTATTTAATGCCTATTTTACTTCAGTCTTCACTAAAACGGTTCATGGTGACCAGATGTTTAATACAATTAATATTAACAACAAGGGGGAAGGAACAAAAGCCAAAATAGGGAAAGAAAGGTCAAAGAATATTTGGAAGATGTATTCAAGATGGTTGAGCCTGATGAAATTCATCCTAGGGTACTTAAGGAACTAGCTGAAGCAATCTTGGAATCATTACCAATTATCTTTGAGAACTCATAAAGAACAGGTGAGGTCCCAGAGGCTTGGAGTAGGGAAAACATAGTGGCTATCTTTAAAAAGGGGAACAAAGAGTACCCAAAGAATTATAGACGAGTCAGTCTAATTTTGATACCTGGAAAAATACCAACTATCAACTTTGATACCTAAAAAACTAACTCTGATACTTGAAAAACAGAACAAATTATTAAACATTCAGTTTGTAAGCATCTAGAGGATAATAGGAATTATTAATAGGAGGATAAAAGGAATAACCAGAATGGACTTGTCAAGAACAAATCATGCCAAACTAACCTAATGTCCTTCTTTGACAAGGTTACTGGCCTAGTGGATAGGGGGAAAGGAGTAGATGTGATATATCTTTGAGCTTAGTAGAGGTTTTAACAGTCCACATGACATTCTCATAAGCAAACTAGGAAAATGGGGTCTAGATCAAATTACTAAACAGGGGTCAGCAACCTTTCAGAAGTGGTGTGCCGAGTCTTCATTTATTCACCCTCATTTAAGGTTTCACGTGCCAGTAATACATTTTAACGTTTTTAGAAGGTCTTTTTCTATAAGTCTATACTATATAACTAAACTATTGTTGTATTAAAGTACATAAGGTTTTTAAAATGTTTAAGAAGCCTCTTTTAAAATTAAATTAAAATGCAGAGCCCTCAGACCAGTGGCCAGGACCCAGGCAGTGTGAGTGCCACTGAAAACCAGCTCGCGTGCCGCCTTCGGCACACATGCCATTAGTTGCCCACCCCTGACCTAGACCATCTCTGACAGGTGTTTGTCCAATCTGTCCTTAAAAACAGTGATAATTCCAGAACCTCCCTTGGAAGCTTATTCCAAAACTAACTAGTCATATAATTAGAAAGCTTTCTCGTTAATTTTTGTCCTACTGTCAGAGGACATGGAGAACAAATAATCATCCCTGAACATAGTTCAAGACCATTATCAGGTCCCCCCTCAGTTTTCTTTTAAGACTGAACATGACCAGTTTCTTTAACCTTTCCCCATACATCAGATTTTCTAATTTTTTTTTTTTTTTTTTTGGTCTTGTCATTTTTGTTGCTCTCCTCTGGACTCTCCAATTTATTCACATCTTTTCTCAGAACTGGATGCAGTGCTCCAGCTGAGGTCTCACTAGTGCCAAAGAGACTAAGGGAATGACCTCATCTGACATACGACACTCTCGCTAATACACCGCCAAATGATATTAGCCATTTTCGCAATTGCATCACATTGTTGATTCATATTCAATTTGTGATCCATGTATAGTTCTGCATATAATCCAGTTGAAGTAAATGTTCTCAGAATTGGACTTTAGGTATGGCCTCACTGAAGCAAAGATACGTCATGTCATTCATTTCAATGGAGGACAGATCAGGCCTTCATTAGAATCATCGTATGTGATGAGAACATAAAACCCACCACAAAACCAGGAGGTGGTTTGGATACTGTGTAATTGTAATAAACAAAAAAAATGCTGATAGATACTAAGTTTGGGTTCTATGCATCACTGTACAGGAATAACAAGTAAGCAATGAGGCACAAGGAACCTCTCTCCATTCCATGCCCGGGACACAGACCAAGGTCAATCACAGTCTCTGCTGCTACTATTCCCTTCCTCTCTCCCTGAGGCACCTCTCTCCAAAGGGAAGACTGGACACCTCAACACCCTTACACACTGGTCCACAAAGGCATTATTAAGAGCAAAGTGCACAAGCCTAGGAGGATTATGCAATCTACGTAAACTTCACAGGGACAGGCAACCTATGGCACTCATACCAAAGGTGGCACACGAGCTGATTTTTATTGGCACTCACACTGCCTGGCCACCAGTCCAGGGGATTCTGCATTTTAATTTAATTTTAAATGAAGCTTCTTAAACATTTTTAAAACCTTATTTACCTTACATACAACAATAGTTTAATTATATACTATAGACTTATAGAAAGAGACCTTCTTCAAATGTTAAAATGTATGACTGGCACACGAAACCTTAAATGAGAGTAAATAAATGAAGACTTGGCACACTGCTTCTGAAAGGTTGCTGACCCCTGATTATTGTAAACCATCCTGGGCACATGGGAAGGATTGTGCTTTCCTGAGGCACAGCCTCTCTCCCTGTTCCCCAGAGACAGGCCAGCTCAGCACTGCCCCAACACAGGGCTGGGCTTTCAAGGCACAGAGTAACCCTTGCAAAATGCTTTAAGATCCTTGGATGAAAGGAGATTTAGAAATGCAAGGTATTTTATCCTACCACCTTCTGTTGGTAGTCCTGCCCAAATGTATTGTCCCAATATTACAGATGTTTCCTCTGCCTCTGCTGTACAGTGCATCAATATTTACTCATCAAAGGTTATTTTGAAAAGTTAAAAAAAAAAATCTGTGGGTTTGAAGAAAGGGAGAAAACAACACCAAGGCCTGTAAAAGAACTGCATCAAATCGACACTCTCTCAGGCATCACACACACAGGTCATGATGAAAATCACATGCAGCTCTGAATCTCATATGCTTCCTCCCTCATTTATAAGGCCATTTTGTTTTTTAACAGATTTCCTGCAGATGTATTAGTGTTTATTTTAAAATTTTAAATAAATGTTAACTGTAATTTTGAGGGGGTGTCCCACAATAGCTTTAGTGAGAGAGGGGGGCAGGAGGGGAGGTTTGCTGTAGTTTCCGGTTTCTTTCTCCTCCAGTGGTGTGTCTCCCAGTCCAGCTACAGTACTCTTCCTCCAGAACTCACAGCAGGAGGTTCCTTAGGCCCCTACATCTTCACTCATCTTCCATGGCTTCCACAGCTGGAGCTGCTCCTCTTGTATTGCTGGAGAAACCCTGTAGCTGGCAGCAGCCCAGGCTTGCAGGACAATGATACTACATGTGCACACTCTCAGGCTGTTTACAAAGGTTTCAGAAATAACAGACTATGTTTACTGGACAGAAACAAAAAAGTTGAAGCAAAATATAAACAAACAATGCAAACAGAAACTGTTCTTGGGACAGGGATTCTAAATACACATGATTTATAACTAGCAAATGTAAGATCACAATATTCCTTTAACAAACAACAGACTTGAAAAATTACTCCCACATTTTAGCACACCGCTGCACCATACTCTTTACTATAATATCTGATTCTCACTTACAGCAGTGTTCTTCTGACAGAACATTTTTCTTCCAAGCTACTGACAATTCAGTCCATAAACAGTGTTTCTCCTTTCATGTGGCTGTGTTCCACAGAAGAACTTTGAGATCATCATGTACTTGTTTTCCCAACAGAATAATAACCACTCAGTATATTTATGTAATCATTAAGAGAGAAAAAAAAAAAAGACAGATCACTCTCTCCAGAGAGTCCTTCCAAGGATTTTACAACCTCAAAGACTTCATGGGCTTGGAAAAGTCACCGACCACCCATGGATTTTTAAAAAAATATCTTCTGGCTATCTAATTGCTTGTAGAACATATTGGGAGAGGCGGCTGGGGAGGGGGAGGGAGAGAGAGAGAGATTGAGAAGGGAAGGAAAATAAAAAGAAATGAAAGGCAGGAGCATAAGGAAAAATAACTAAGTCACTATGAAAGTGCTCAAGACACCTAATGCAGTCACCTGCAATGTGAGATAACTTAAACTATGGCCCTTCTTTAAGCTCCCAGTACATATCTGTGAGATGTGTCAAGGATGTAAGCTAAATAACCACCCTTTACATGACATCCTGTACATTAAACCCTGGCCACAGAGCACTTTCTAACTAGGATGACATTCATATATTGCTACTTGTATTCATATACACTCTATATAGCAATATTACTCTCAATTTCCAAGCAGTTAAACTCTGGTTGAGCCTGAGGGTGAAATAAAGGTTTACCTATGTCCTACCAACAATAAATAGCTGTAATTTAACTCAATATGACATCTTAAAACTGTGATAAAAATGTGTGTGACCAACAAGGAATATGGAGCTAATAATTTAGTAGGTGCTAGATCTCTTATCTAATCTGATTACAAAGGAGTTATATTAATCCAGTGACTGAAGAGAAGATCTCTTTCCAAGATCCTTGTTCCTACCATTTAAAATAATATACTTGGAATATTTTGTTATTAGCTGAGATGAAAAGATCATATTCCTTTCCCATTCATCCTACCCACTGGTAAAGTATACTAAAACATGCATCTACAATGCATCTATTCAATCAGGCTTCATTTTTATGGGCAACAAACTGCAGATGAATTTGTTTTTCAGCTGATGCAGTTAAAGTACTTTCATCTATCTACCCAAGGCATTTTATAATGTGCCAATCGCCATGACATGTGTGTTTTAATCTCTATCACAACCCATGCAGTGAGATATGATCAGCATCTCTTCTAACAGTCAATATTTTCCACGCTTAAGGAAGCCAGAGACAAGCATGCATCAACTCAGACACTAGTTTGCATTTTCTACTATGTAAGAATGTTCTTTGTATGAAAAGACCATTTTTATCCTTTTACTCCTTTTAAACTCCATCGATCCACCTCTACAAACTGACCAAAAGACTGCAAAAATACTACTAAATATAAATTAAATCTATCTTGAGTTAGCAGTTCTAATGCTTGCAGTATATTTTTAAAGAACTTTAAACAAAATACAAAGCAACAAAATGTCAAAATCTGCAGCCAACCCTGTGATCACATAGGAGTGTTCTGCGTGGTCATGCAGGGCTGCTGGGTTTCAGGAACAGTCCTGCTCTCATTCTCTTGGCTGGCAGAGGCAAGGAGTGGAGGAGAGGAAGCTTTTCCAGCTCCACAAAGAGGGTTAGATACAAAGAAAAGCAGTAATGAAAACAGCGAGTGTCTCATCTTGTTCAGCAGCAATCACTTCAGCTTATCAAGGAACAGCATTGGCAGGTTCTTCTATGGCAAACAGAATTTTCGTGAACTGAGAATGGGATTAGATTAGAGACAGATTTTCTTCCTTATCTAGAGCTCTGACAGGGAAAAAAACTTATTGGTGAAAATGTTTACAGTAAGATTGTTTATCTGGCAAATCATGTCTCACAATAGGTTTATCCTAATAGAATATGTTTATATTAGATATGGATTGACCCAACAAAAACAATAGAGATTTCCAGAATTTACAAAAAAAAAATTGTGCTCAATCATATTTTTCAGAAAGTTTGAAATAAAAGTTTTTGACTCAAATTGGCCTTTGTGATCCTCCAGTTGACAGCAATCATCCTTCTGGAACGTAATATTTGGGATAGCAATATCTGAGCTCATTGCTTATTTCAAACAATCAGGACTCGATTTTTAAGAAGTGATCTTTTTGTGCCTGCAACATGGCACATGGAAACACTCAGGATGTGTCTACACTTAAAGCGATGCAGCTGCATCACTATAGTGCTTTGTGAAGATACTACTTACGTCGACAGGAGAGCTTCTCCCATTGGCAGGGGTATTCCACCTCTCTGAGAGGCAATAGCTATATCTATGAGAGAAGCCCTCTCATCAACACAGCATTGTTTACACTGGGAATTAGGTAAGTTTAACTACATCGCTAAGGAATTTCCACACCACTGAGCAATGCAGTTATACCGATATAAGTTGGTAGTATATAGACCAGAGGTCGGCAACCTCTCAAAAGTGGTGTGCCGAGCCTTCATTTGTTCACTTGAATTTAAGGTTTCGCGTGCCAGTAGTACATTTTAACGTTTTTAGAAGGTCTCTTTCTACAAGTCTGTAATATAGAACTAAATTATTGTTCTATGTAAAGTAAACAAGGTTTTTAAAGAATCAGAGAGGTACCTGTGTTAGTCTGGAATTGCAGAAGCGACAAAGAGTCCCGTGGCACCTTAAAGACTAATGAAAGTATTGAAGCATAAGCTTCTGTGGGCTAATACCCACTTCGTCGGATGCATGCAGTGGCCAGTGCATGCATCCGACGAAGTGAGTATTAGCCCACAAAAGCTTATGCTTTAATACTTTTGTTAAGGTTTTAAAATGTTTAGAAAGCTTCATTTAAAATTCAATTAAAATGCAGAGCCCTCTAGACGGGTGGCCAGGACCTAGGCAGTGTGAGTGTCACTGAAAATCAGCTCGTGTGCCGCCTTCAGCACCCATGTCATAGGTTGCCTACCCCTGATATAGACCAAGCCTCAGGCACACATTCTTCAAACTCTTAACTGTGGGTTAGTGGGTGTTACAGCTTGAAAAGTGCATGTGCAGGTTGTTGCATGTGCAAAGTTACATATCCACAGAAGGAAGGTGATGTGAGATCCCTGTTGTAAAAAAAAATTACAGCTAAAATTTTCAAACTTGGATGCCTGAAGCTAACCACCTAAATCCATAATACTATGGAGGTACCTTGATAAGCCCCAATTCAGGACAGAGCATAAATATATGTTTAACTTTAAGCACATGATTAAATACTACTGAAGTCAATGGGACTTGTTCTTTTCTGATCTGAGATTTTTAAAGTGGCTTGAATTTCAGAGACAGTCAACATGGCCAACTGCCATTGACTTCACTGTCAGTTGCAGGTGCTCAGCATCTCAGCAAATCAGGTCACTTTTAGTGAGATGCCTAAATATGGATTAGACACTCATATTTGAAAAATCTAGTTTCAGGTCTTTAATAAAAAGCTAATGGAAGGCAGATACCAAAACTCAAAATAAGCAGAAATCTCTTTCTTGCAAGAAAAATACAACCCTAGGTGGATTCCATTTACAGAGCTTCCAACAGTTCATCCTGACCACACCCTTACACTCAGGGCATTCTGACCTTTTCCTTCCCAATCCTCCTCTCTTCTTTATCCCTATCTTCAGTCAGTTTGGGAACCCCTGCATTAGACTCTCCTGTCTCTCTGATGGGCTTTCCCTAAACTTGCAGGTGATGGTGTTAAATACCCATTAGTTGTGCTCTGCACTGGGAGGTGACTCATGAACTGGCTCCTCCCTAGAGGAAGCGGAGCTAGGCTGTATAATGAGCTAAGGGAGCTCAGTTCAGGGTGACTGTGAGGTGTTAAAGGTTTGGCCAGGTGGCAGTCATTTGTAAGGGAACAATGAGGTGCAGTAAATGTGGAGGAAATCACTTATATGAGAACTATTTAGAATGAACAGAACTTAAAGGCAGCAAATGTGGGGGGAAAGCACAGTGAAGTATATAAAGGATGTGCAGCAGCAGAATGAGCTAAAGAAATTTTAAAACATAAAATTATTCAAAAATATCATATGTGGAGGCTACCGAAAGGTAACCACTGAAGAAAAAAGAAAAAGAAAAGCACATAAGTAAGAGAAAAGATGGACGGGGCAGCCCAACAAATCTCTAGTCGGAGAGGAGAATATAAGAGGAATGGGAGATGATGTATTGCTGGCAGGCGAAGAGAAGTTTATAACATTCATTACAGAGGCACTTAACATCCCTTTGCAGACACAGAAAAAACAGAAAGGATTAAAATCATCGCAAAAGCAGCAGAAAAATATCTGAAGACAGACAACTTCTCTATTAGATTGCATACATGCAATTTTAAACTAAAGCAATAACAGAGTTTAAATAAGCTGGTATTAAAGATCTTAGGCTAGAATGCTCATAGTTTAATAATGTATGGACAGGAATTTAAGAAAGCCATCTTTGAAATGGAAAAAAAAGCCTGATGTAATGTGTGTAATGCGTGCAAGAAACATGACTCATTAGTAAATTTGTGTTCAATCTACCAGGATATGATATACTCTGGAGGGATTAAAGGGCTACAGGGGGGTAGGTGGGTGTCTGTATATTTATAAAAGAGGGAGTTAGTTTTTGCACATCCTTTGTAATGTAGTGTGACGGAGTCAGACCAGAAGGATATAGGAGAGTGCTGGAAGGCAGGTATATCAGCCTCAGGATGTGCAGATCCCTGTTCCCTGGATAGCCAAACAAAGGCTACTCCAGGCCAGTCAGGAAGCTTCTAGAAAGGAGTAGAAACAGCTAGCCTGATTGGGGACACCTGAAGCCAATCGGGCACTGGCTAAAACCAGATAAAAACCTCCCAGTTAGTCAGGTGGGCTGTGGGTGTCAGGAGCTGTGGGAGGAAGTTATGCTGTTGGTAAGACTGAGTGGTGGACAACATATCGTACGCAAGGAAGGAGGCCCTGAAGTAAGGGTGAAGTGGAGTTTGAAGAAGTGGGGACTGCTGTGGGGAAGTAGCCCAGGGAATTGTATTGTGTTTTGTGGATAAAAGGTCAGCCATCTTAGATGATACTATTAGGGTCCCTGGGCTGGAGTCCAGAGTAGAGGGAGGGAGGGCCCGGGCTCCCCCATTTTCTGCCTCCCTTAATTAGTTACTGAGAAAGGGAGGTCACTCTGGGCCTAGATGAGTTTCTGAGGCCCCTAAATCTGCCAGGAAGTGCAGGACCCACAAATACAGACTCGGAACTTTGTCACAGTAGCTAAGTTCTGAATATAAAGCTATTGAGATTCCCACACAGAACAAAAGACACGTATATACATATTTATAATACATGTAAAATTAGTTATTTTAGAAGTACAAAAATTAGTTAATGTAAAAAACCCATTCATAATTTGTGGAGATTTTAATGGTCATAATGAACTGTGGGAAAGTGAGAAAACTGACCTAAATGGTAAATGCGTAGAACAATTTATTGATAAGCATAACCTGATAATATTGAATACAGGAACACCTTTAATTTAATCCAGTGGATGGATCCTTTTCTGATTTGGATCTGGGAATTGCAACAAATAGTATAGTTAGTACATGCACATGGGAAATTCATAAAGATGGAATGCGAAGTGATTACTTCCCTACGCTTATGAGTATCAAGGCCGAGGAAACGTCAAAAATGCAAAAAGAGTTCCTAGTTGGAATTCTTGAAAAGCTGTGTGGGGCTTTTTCAAGATTAAATATGATGAATATTTATATAGTAACTGTACAAGTGACAGCCTAGGAAATTCTATAACACAATAAAAGGAATTACAACAGCAGCTGATCCGGCCATTTACGAAACATCAAATTGCCCCCAACTTAGAAATCTGGCTCCCTGCTGGAATGAAGATTGGAAATTAACAATCAAGGCACGAAATAAGGCATACAAGCACCATTGCAGTACGCAGGCTAGTAGCATGCAGGCCTGGGTGGCTTCAGGACAACAGCAACAGCTGTGCTCTCTCTGCCTTTGTTACCTTAGGAGTAAGAAATCAGCTAAAATGTGGAAAATGGTGCTGCACTCAGTTCTATTGCCCTATATTCAGTTATATTCAACTGAGTAATTCCCTCCCCGTTCAACTTCAGCTCTGGAGGGCCACACACACTCATGGCTGGTGCTGAGAGCGGCACTATGCACAAGCACTCTGAAGCAGAAGTGTCAATAAGCATGTCTTGTTTAAGACTTTAAGAGAGCGAGGGAAGGGAGTTCTGACTCTTAACTCTCACTTTCCATTGTGACTATATTGACAATGGTACCTCTGTGTGTTTTAGCTTCAGCTGCTGCCGTTGTGGCCTTGAGGGGTTCCCCCTCCACACCTGCAGAATTCCTGAGCCACATACGGAGGAGAAAGAAGAGGACATGAGATGACATGTTTAATCAGATCCTGCGAGCCAGAGCTGCATCAAACACTGTAGACTGCCTGGAGAAGGGAAGAGCACATGGGAGGAAGGCCCAGTATTCCCAGCAGGAAAAGGAGAGGGAGATGCATAATGGGACTTCTCAGGTAGTAAAAACACAGATGCTGAAGACTCTTGTGGGCCTACAGGTTCAACAGTCTTGGGCTTGCCTACCTCTGAAGTCCATGGAGAATTCCATTACAATACCTCCCGACAAGCCCCTCCCCTTCAACATTCCATGTGGCCTTAGGGGCTTCCTCCTTATCTCTATCACAGTACCCCAAGGAACATTAAGGACAACCACAGCTTCATATACACTGACCTATGAAAGCCATGATGCTGTACGTGCAGGTAAAATGGACACGAATGTCCTCTCCACTTGTTAAGTTCTGTTCCATTAATTTATTAAGGTTTTAATGTATTTGACTTTATGTTGCACAGACTTTTTCTTCATGGGTTTTGTTACTGAATAAAATTCTACTATTTGGAAAATAATTCATCTTTTATTAGTTCACAACATATGCCGCAGAGTGCCTAGCAGTTTGGAAAACACCCACTTACTTGTTACAGTACACTGTGGCACAATTCATAAGATCAGTGACAAAACCAGTGTAATAATCAGAAATGTACAGCAAACACTGAAAAATTAATAAGTGCACTGACAGTGTTGTAGTCACAGATGTACACCAAGCACCACACCATTCCTAACAGGCCCCAAAACAGCAGGGCCAGATGCATCACAGTACACCATGCATTCCTGTGGCTCACTGTTAAAGTGCTCTTTCAAAGCCTCCTGGAGCCGCATAGCTCATGTGTCTGGCTGTTCAAATTCAGCAGACAGCAATTCCACCTCTTTCCTCCACCCTGGCAGCAACTTTTCCCCTTTTGCTTCACAAATATTTTGCAGGACACAGCAGCAGTTATAACCATTGCAATGATTTTTTTCTCTGAGATCCAATCTTGTGAGTAAACAATGCCAGCGTCCCTTCAATCTACCAAAACTGAATTCAGCTGTCTTTCTGCACTTACTGAGCTGGTAGTAAAATTTTTCCTTGGTGCTGTCAAGGTGGCTGGTTTCATGAGCCACAAGAGCAAGGGGTAGGCCGGGTCCCACAGGATGACTGTTGGCTTTTCATCAATAGTGGTAATCTGCAGTCAGGAGAAAGACTCCCTGCTTGTAGCTTTCTGAAAAGTCCTGAGTTCTTAAACATGCGAATGTCATGCACTTTCCCTGACAAGCCAACATTGATGTCAGTGGATCACCAGGGTTTCTTCACCAACACTTGCATAACTGTAGAAAATCAGCCCTTTTTGTTGATGTTCTCTATGGTGAGGTGGCTGGTGCCAAAATAGGGATATATATGCCATCTATTGCCCCACCGCAGTTTGGAAAGCCCACTGCTGCAAATTTATCCACTATGTCCTGCATATTGCCAAGAGTCACAGTCCTGCATAGTGGGAAGCAATTAATGGTCCTGCACACTGGCATGATAATGGCCCCCACAGTGGATTCTTCAACTCCAAAATAGTTTGCCACTGACAGGAAAGTTTTGATATTCCAAGTTTCCACAGTGCAATCACCACTTGTTTTTCCACTGTCAATATAGCTGTCATCCTGGTGTCTCTGTGCTGGAGAGCTGGGGCAATCCCAACACACACATCCAGGAATATGGCCTTGTGCATTCAAAAGTTTTGCAGCCACTGCTCATCATACCAGATCTGCCCCTCAATGTTATTCCACCAGCTAGTACTAGTTTCTCAGGCCCAGAAGCAGTGCTCCACCAAATGCAGCTGCTCCATGACTGCCACCAGCAACCTTGAATTGGTTCTCACTATGTGCCATTAGAGTGACCAGATGTCCCTATTTTTTAGGGACAGTCCCGATTTTTGGGTCTTTTTCTTATATAGACTCCTATTACCCCCCAACCCCATCCTGATTGTTCACATTTGCTGTCTGGGTCATGCTATGTGCCATATCAATCTGTCCTCCAAGAAATCATCATGTTCCCCACAGAGCTGTCCCAAATGCAACTGACTTTGCTGTTCTATAACCTTTCTTATAGTTTTCTGTGATTGGATGTATAGGGGTCTCAAGAGGGCTGTGATGCTCTGTTCTAATTTCACCAGTAAGAAGCACTCCTGAACTGGATGGCAGTGCAGGATGGCTCCAGGCAATGCTTTTAATGCAGAGGGTATCAGACAATGATTTGAAGACAAAGTAAAAATGAAATGAGTAACTTGTGTTATTGCAATTCATTTTAATCCACATACAGCTGTAGTACTATGCTAAGGGGTCTGGCAATGCTTTCTACTACTGGCAAATACCACCACAAAGGCCCCCTTTTAGGACCAGAAAGATCTTCATATCCATGCACAAACAATTGCACATTGTATTTGCATTTGTTAAGGTCCCTGGCTCAAAATATTCACTAGCAATTTGAATTCCAGATTTACATATACCAGTAATAGATCACCTACCCAGGTTTTCAAATCACTGCCGCAGCAGTCTGTATCAGGACACCTTTCCAAAACAGGCAGGCCAGTTATAGCATGAGGGAATGGATTCACTGACTGCTGCAGAGATGGATGGTGCAGTTTGATCTTCTAAATAATCTTGCTCCCCCACTTAAAGAAGAGCCCACACCATCACATAGCAGAAGTTGGATAGGGAAACCACAGGGAAGTCATTACTGATCACAGCTCACTGTAGCACAGCAGTTCTCCAACCTATTCATTCTGTACAGGGTGTTCTGCTGTCCTCTAGTGGATAAAGCACTAGATTAGGAGTCAGGAGACCTGTGTTCTGTTCCCATCTCTACCATTGGCCTGCTGTGCGGTTTACAGTATAAGCTTTGTGGGGCAGGGACTGTCTCATATGGCATGTTTGTACTGTGCTTATCATAGTGAGGCCCCTATTTTGGGAGGTGGCTCTAGGTGCTACTCTAATAATAATAATAATGAATCCACCTTCCCTCTCTTTCTCTCATAACTTGTTTGTGAGAATGTTTCATTCTGTAGATCACCTCAAAGAGCGCTGCAAACACACTGGTGATCCAAGGAACATACTCTGAGCACCCATCCGCTAAAGCAGTCCCTGTGCTTACCAGGGTGAGTGGCTGTGGCAGCTTGGGAAGTAGGCAAAGACAAAACAAGCATTGAAGCAGAATGTGTCTTGCAGGGTGGATGATGGGCTAAGAGAGTGCAGAGAGCACTGAAGGAAGGGAAAGGAGAGAACTTAGCAGACTGGAAGCCCTTTCGAGGGATCTAGATTGAAAAGTTTGGTCTTCCAATAAGACTATTTAAAAAAACAAATTAACCCTGCAGATTTTCGAACATAACAAACTCTAACCCTAATAAAGACTATCCACAGCATTAAAATAGCATAGACGGCCATAGCATGAGAATGCCATAGAAACTGAAATCCAGAATTTGTGGAATGTTGTTAAAACCTCATTGCTTGAGATGTTCAAGCTCCCATATACAATGTGTGTAGATGTTTCCCTTCAATTTACCTTTAAAACTTGCTATAATTCAGCACGCCTGAAGTACAATTTACTATAGTAGTAACCACTAAAATTACCTTACTCCATCTTCAGCTGGATGGCATCGAAACTTGATTTGTCTTTTTTAAATAAAACCTGAAAGACAATAAGAAAAAGAAACTCTGTGTGGAACAATAATAATAGAATAAGAATATGGATAATAACTTTGATATAAAATGAACATATGGTCAAGTCCACAAAAATATCATTCCATTAAAAAAACTGAATCAAGGATGACTTTTTTTCCTTTTGTAAACTAATGTCTTAATAGTTGGAGAAGGAATCTAGACTGGAGACCACTTTTGAGAAAAGAAAGCACGTTAAAGATCCAGGAGATATTTCAGAAGCCATATATTATTATTGTAAAGTCTTATGCTTAGAGACTGTGAGTCATGTTTCCCTTGTACTATAAAAATAATAGTGAAAATAGAATACATATCGATACAACTAGATTCCAGGAATGTCACTCGGTGTGTCACCCTGGAGCCTATTAGATCAGTAGAGTGTGTGAAGTGATGGAAACACCCACAAGCATGGCTGAGGGCTCTTTTTCATCAGAATATCACCAGGCTGAATCATCACCGGGTTTCACAGTATGTCACCATCCAATTGTTAAGTTTTCAGCCATTTTGGCTTTACTAATTAACTCATTCTTGTACAGGTACAGTAAGACATATATACACGCCATGCCAAGAGTCCTAAGCCACTGTGATATCAGCGGTAACTGAATCAATCACCACCATACTTATATAGAAATTAACTGTAGAGTAACGAATTTCACTGCTTGCATAAAGGGGACTGCACAGATGGTGGATTATTTGGCCCAACCACCATGTCTGTGCCCCCTACTTCCACCCACACAAAAACATTAATTCCCAAGCCAATCCTAACTAGACACAAATCAACACAACCACCCACACAACACAACCAATAACCCCAAACATCGCAAATTGTCTGTTGTGTCAGTGTGATGCAATGGAAACAACTGCAAGCATGGTTGACAGCTCCTTTTGCAGAATATCACCAGGTCCAACCGTCACTGGGTTTTGCAATCTGTTACCAACCAATATTTAAGATCTCAGCCATTTTCAGCTTTTGCACACAATTTTATGAATTATACCTGTGCGACAGCCCAGGATTTCAGTTACTAATATATACAAAAAATGCTCTTTAATCACTGTTAAATTCTGCAGGCATACTGAGAGTACATCCACCCTACAAAACCAAACAAATTAAAAAAAACCAAAGCAGCAAGTCTCAGAGCCTGGGTCAACTGACTGGAGCTTATGCTATGGGGCTAAAAATAGCTGTTTGGACAAGCCCATTTAGGCTGGAGCGTGGGCTCTGAGACCTTCCGTCTGCACTGGGCCTCAGAACCTGGGCTCTCATTCAAGCTGAAACATCTACACAGCTATTTTGAGCCTCATAGCGTGAGCCCTGTGAGTCTGAGTAAGTTGACCCGCAGTTGCTGCCAGAGGATTCTTTGCAGCGTAGACATACCCTAAATCTCAGGTAAGATGACGCTCCTGCATGGATGAACCCACATCATTCCACTGAGGCTAGCTCTGCACATAAGTCCACAGGTGCATGGCGTAAGGTGGCCAACTTTCTCATTTGTAAAACCAGGACACAGAGCGCTGTAACCTCCCCCAGCTCCGCCTCTTTCCCTCAAGCCCCCCCCCCACTCCTGTTTTCTCCCCCCAGCATCACTGGCTGCTCTCTCCACCAACTTCCCCCTGCCAGATGGGCAGGGCTCGAGGGGTGGAGCAACTGGGGCAGGAGGAGGGAGAGACAGCCGGGCTCCAGGGGTGGGTGAATGGAACAGGACGGAGCAGGAAGAGCCTCACTCAGGGCAGGACTGGGAGCCACCCGTACCTCTCTGCACTGGAGCCGTTCCTGAGTGCTCCACTGCTCCTCCAGGCTCCAGCAGCAGGAGCTGCTGCTGTTCTTCTCACCTCACGGTGGCAGAGGCCAGTTACTGCAGGTGACCCAACATTGCCAGGTTCCCTTTTTGACTGGGCTTTCTGGTCCAAAACTGGACACCTAGCAACCCTAGCTTGGCGTCTGCAAAGGCTAGGGCCATCCAGACAATGAGCCAGCCCAGCACCTCTGCTGCAGGTTCCTATCCCCAGTTACCCTGCCTGCTCTCTGTCAGCACAGCTTCTGTAGATCCGCAGCTCCAGTGACTCACCATGGTCAAAGATTGCTCCCCAGAAGGGGGCTCCCCTCACTGAAAGTAGATAGTAGATAACTAACAACTGAATTAGGCCCATTCACTCATTTTCCACAGACCACCAAACTGTCTGGGAGGTAAACCACTTTCACTCATTACAGACTCAGGCTGGATTCAAGCCTGGAGGTAAAAAGGTTCAGTTTCTCACCTCCCATCCCTGGGCCTATTCAGACTCCAAAGGAAGAGCACTTTTTAAAAATATGTTCCTGGGCCTGCTCATACTGAAACTAACTACCACTGAATCACCTAAACTGTAGGAATTATAAAGCCTACTCCTTATAAATCAATATTCAAGAAGCATAATCAAGAAATTCTCTGACAAATCCTTAATGAAATCCCATAATTCACCTCTCCAGGAAACCCATTCAACTTTAATGCCACACTTTCCTAAAGATCTGCAAATCACATAACAGGAAAGGTAGACCCTTAACACTAATGCAGCAGAAAAGTTCTCGCCCATGAAGACTCTGCCTCTGGCTCCATTTCCACTGTGAATACCCAGCATGCACCATACTGTGACCCTACAGCAACAAGGGAACTGCCCTGAGCACGGATTGAGTCAGCTCACCACTGAATAAATATTGTCTGTCTTTCATATATGGCATGAAAAACTGGAAACTCTGCTCTGTCAGAAAGAAACAGGAATTTACCTGAGCTCATGTGGGCTGGCTGCCAGAATCAGTGTTGATTCCCCATAAGCAAGAACATCACAGCATGTTATATGCTAGGACAGCACTGTGGAGCCAGAACCAGACCTAGGGGAAGCAGCTTCAGGGGAACTAATTAGGCTGGTAAGCAGGGCATTCATCACACTTTGCTGATGTACAGTCACTTCCCTTTAAATGGAAACTATATTTCTAAGTAGGTGATTGTGCAATATAATCCCCTGCTACAAAGTCCCGTTGGAATTAGTGGTGTGAGTGTCGTACATTGGGGCAAGGACTACACAGAATAAAAACTAAATAATGCATTACTGCACTAATGCCACATCATATTGACTATAGAAATATATGGGAGGGGAGGAGCCAAAAATACCTTTGTTATCACAGTTTGACATCTTTGCCTGCTTCCCCATACCCAGAATAATAAATGCCAAACGTCTTGCCTGCCTGGTAAGGAGCCAGAAAATTAATTTTATAAATAAAACATTTTATTTGAAGAGCAGAAAAAATACTTCAATTTGACCTATTTTATGCATTTCAGGACAATACCAGGTAAAATATTTCAGCTGAAACATTGGAGCCATATTGCTGCACTATTGCACTGTAAACACATTTTTATACTACGTTGCACTTAATGGTATAATGGTAACAGGTGCACATACTCAATATACATTTCTCAACCAAGGTTCTTAGCCATTTTGAGAAAAACATTTTAGACAACTAAAGGCGTCAATTAAAAATTAAATGACCAGCAGCCTCTTAAACATCAAGCTCTTAAAACTTGTAAAGTTTGGGGAAAACTCATACATAAAAACAATTAACATCACTGGTTTTATGTGATACTCCAACGAAAAAGTATTAATCACTTTATGTTATTGTTTGTAAACAGTCTATTACATAGGTATTTACACTGCAGCCATTGTGGTATTGGAGTGCCTTTTAGAGCAGTGGTTCTCATCCAGGGAAACATGTAGCCTTAGGGGTACTCAGAGGCCTTCTGGGGGTACGTCAGCTCATCTAGATACTGCCTAGTTTTACAACAGGCTACATAAAAAGCACTAGTGAAGTCAGTACAAACTAAAATTTCATACAATGACTTGTTTATACTGCTCTATAATACTATACACTGAAACTAATCATAATGTTTATATTCCAGTTCATTTATTTTATAATTATATGGTAAAAATTAAACAGTATGCAATTTTTCTGTAACTGTGTGCTGTGACACTCTTGTATTTTTATGTTTGATTTTGTAAGCAAGTAATTTTTAAGTGAAATAACACGTGGGGTACGCAAGTCAACTTAGACTCCTGAAAGGGTATGGTAGTCTAGAAAGGCTGAGAGCCAGTGTTTTAGAGAATGGTATCAGTCACATAAGAAGTCAAAGTACGTGATCATTCCACTCTATTCGGCATTGGTAAGGCTTCATCTGGAGTACTGTATCCAATTTTGGGCCCCACACTACAAGGAGGATGTGGAAAAATTGGAAAGAGTCCAGCGAAGAGCAACAAAATTGAGTAGGGAGGCTGGAGCACACGACTTATGGAGAATCTGAGGGAACTGAGATTGTTTAGTCTACAGAAGAGAAGAATAGAGGGGGGGGGATTTAATAGCCGCTTTCAACTACCTGAAAGGAGGTTCCAAAGAGGATGAATCTTGACTGTTCTCAGTAGTAGCAGATGACAGAACAAGAAGTAATGGGCTCAAGTTGCAGTTGGGGAGGTTTAAGTTGGATAGTAGGAAATACTTTTTCACTAGGAGGGTGGAGAAGCACTGGAATGGGTTACCTAGGGAGCTGGTGGAATCTCCTTCCTTAGAGGTTTTTAAGTTCAGGCGTGACAAAGCCCTGGCTGGGATGATTTAGTTGCAGATTGGTTCTGCTTAGAGCAGGGGGTTGGGACTAGATGACCTCCTGAGGTCCCTTCCAACCCTGATATTCTATGAAGTCTAGACAAAGACCTGAGTTTTCTTTCCCTGTTGAAGAGGCAGGCAGGATTGTCTAGACTGAACTTAATTTCCTACCTCTAAGCCTATCTGATCTTCAGACTGCACTGCAAAAGATTTGTATTTAACGCTAGCTTTTGGAGAGAAATTGCCTTAATGATGGCAGAGGTTTACACAGAGGTGGGGAGTTTTGTTGTTGGTCAAGTTTGGCGGGTGGTGTGAGCTGTTAATTTTATCTGATTTTGTTTTCACTATTAACATCAGTCACAGTTCCTAGAAGGTCAGTTAGGTGCCTTTAGTATTTTTAAAAATTTAAATAATTAAATACAAATATTCTTATTTTTTCTCTTTCCCCATGGTGAGAATAGGCTGGGTAGGGTGATGTTCGGTATTCTTCCTATCAAGACTGGCAGTTGCTATATACTAAAATAGTTATTTATAAAGAAGAGACTGAAAGTCACAATTACCTACAATAATTCAGATACCAAGTTATAATCATCTAATGGGCAGTGCCACAGCTTAACTGCAGGACATTTTATATGTTGCCAGCATTTAAAATAGACAAGTCACTACTGGCTTCAATCAGAAACAGGGAGTGAGGGATATAAAGGAGATAATGAAGTGTACAGAAACTAAAAATTCAATTAAATTTCTAAATGGCACAAAATGTTGCATCTAATGCTTATTCTTAAGGCCCTACCAAATTCACGGCTATTAGAAACACGTCATGGACCATGAAATCTTGTCTCCCCCCCATGAAATCTGGTCTTTTGGGTGCTTTTACCCTTTCTATACAAATTTAATGAGGGAAGACTAGAGTTTTTCAAATTGGGGGTGCTGCAGGTGGGTCACCAGATTATTTTAGGGGGTCACAGTATTGCCACCCTTACTTCTGTGGTGACTTCAGAGCTGGGCAGCGCACCATACCATGCTACCCTGACTTCTGCGCTGTGGCTGGCAGCAGCTCTGCCTTCAGAGCTCAACTGCAGGCCAGCAGCCGCCACTCTCCAGCTGCTGAACTCTGAAAGCAGGGCCACCGCTAGCAGTAACACAGCAGTAAGGGTAGCAGTACCGCAATACAACCACCTTGTGATTCCGCCCCTCCCCCCCAACTCCTTTTTCGGTCAGGACCACTACAATTACAATACTGTTAAATTTCAGATTTAAATAGCTGAAATCATGACATTTACCATTTTTAATATCCTTTGAACATGAAATGGACCAAAATGGACCGTGAATTTGGTAGCACCCTACTTATTCTCCAACCTCCAACAATGAATAGGGTTTTAAATAAAGGACTATGTTACATTTAACATATAACTCCACCTGCTTTATTGGCAAACAAAGGCAAGTTGAGCCAAATTACATTTGCAGCTAATGCAGACTATTACCTAGCCAATGACAGTATGGATTGTAAGACTGGCAGTGAGGTCCAATGGACTGAGCACAAGGCTAGGAGCTAGGAACTCCTGAATTTTAACCTCAGCTATGCCAGTAACTACCTCTGTGGCCTTTGCCAACTCAATTCAGTTCTCTGGCTCAGCTTACCATCAACAAAATGGGGATAGTGCTACTTATCTACCTTACAAGAGGTTTGTGAGGATGAGTTAATGTTTGTACATTCCTCCCACAGAAGGACGACACTACATGAACCTTAAAGTTCACTCAAGTTATGTCTAGACTAGAAAAAATAGTCCTGGTTAGAAATGTGTTAGCTAACTCTATTTTAAACAAGATTTTTCACTTAGTGTAGAAATGGCAAGTTATGTTTAAAAATGTGTTAGCTAGTTTTAGTCAACCCTAGCATCCCTATTGCTTTGAATTGTACTCAAAGGTAAGATTTTATTATTAATTATTATTAAAATTGCATTTTCAGAGCACCTGCTTGGGCATTCCCATCATATGACACAATTACAGCATGATCCAATTTAAAAAACAAAATCCAGGTCCATTTCCCCTGTGCTTTAATTCCAGCTATAACTAATTTAGCAGATGACTTTCACTGATTATTTTCCATTTATTTGGGTTTTTCCAATTTTTAAGCCAGGGTAGTCCAATGCCATTTACAATAGAAAGAGTCTAGTTGGCTACCGAGCCCCGGTGAAATCTCTCCTGCTCAATCACCATATTATATTTATAATTAAATTGCTTTGCGATAGCACTATGATGTGGCAATGTGTGAAAATGCTCTCTCATACTACACTAGACCTAGGACTTTTTGCAGACATTCTGCCTTTGGCCTTCCACATCAAAAAAAAAATAAAATAAAAAAAATGGCAACACATAAAAGGTTCTTCATGCCCTGATGTGTCTTCCTGCTTAAATTACAAGTCTATGGAAATTGGCTTGCAATCTACTTAAAATACAGTTATAAGTCCAGTACCTGCTGCCAAATTTTGAAAGCCTTTTAGGTCCCTCCCTGCAGGAAATGTGATGCGGGTTTCTCAGCTCCCCTGCTGACAGGACTACAGACTCTCCAAGTCCCTTGCTGCAGGTCTGGGAGAGAAACAAACTTCTCAGCTGTTACCAGAAACATTGAGGCTACTGTACAAATGGACAAAAGCACCATCCTGAGCTCCAACTGCCATCAAGTCTTGCTTATGCCATTACTCTTATTGCCACACATACGGCATGTGACACCACCCACTGCTGAGGAGACTTCAGAAAGACCAGCACAAAGGAGTACATTTACTACTGTGGGAATGAGTATTTCTACTGAAAATTCCCCACTTCTTCCACATATCTGCTCACTCCCTCCATGTCCCAGAGACCGGGGACAACAAAAGCCAGTCTCTCTTGGAAGGAGCAGGCAAGTAAGCATTTTGCCTTGTAATGAATTGTGTAAATACCACCAAAGTGTGTCTGAAACACCCCGTGATCCTGTGCGTGGTTTTGTTCCCTTACAATGAGCTAGTTTATTCCAGCCCTTACTGAGTTGCTCAGTAAAATTCCACTTAGTGACTTGCTCTTGTTCATGTTCTTACACTAGTCATAGGGTGGGAGAACAGGCACTACCGACCTGACACTCCGGCCTGTGAGCAAGGAGGGAATGGAGGGGGAAGAACCCTGGCTCTACCCCAACCCTTTTATCATCAGCCAGAACCGCTGATGTGCCCCATGAAAAGGGGTGAAAGTTGCTCTCTCCTCGCCCCGAGTAATGGGGATGCCAGGGAGGAATTGTGACTGTATGAATCGCTATTCTTCCCCTGGACGGCTCCTGGGGCAGGGCAGCTACACACTACCCCTTACTCACAGCAGATTGTAAAGTTACAATCTAGCCCAAAGGGAGTTTCCTGCTAACGTGTATTTTCATTAGTGAGTCTACAAATCTGGACAATGTTTTTCTTTCCTAGGTCAAGCTGTCCTACCTCTGGCTGTGATCTGCAGTTGAAGGGTGATAGGGTATATTGTATATTGCTATTGTGTTCTGCCTATCCTCATTCTCTTTATTGTTTCAGAATCTTAGGCCATTTTAAAAATAGGCAGTAAAAGTTACAAAGGTATTAGTTATTTTCCTAGAAATTTTAAATTTTACTGAATGATCATCTTGTCACAAAGAGGAGGATAATAAATTGTTCTCCTTAACCACTGAGGACAAGACAAAAAACAATGGGCTTAAATTGCAGCAAGGAAGATTTATGTTAGACATTAGGAAAAACTTCTTAAACTTAAGGGGAGTTAAGCACTGGAACAAGTTACCTAGGGAAGTTGTGGAATCTCCATCATTAGAGGTCTTTAACAGCAGGATAAACAAAAACCTGTCAGGAATGGTCTAGCTACCAAATTCTGCCCCAGTGCATGGACTAGAAGACCTATCAAGATCCCTTCCAGTCTTACATTTCTACGATACGTAACTTGCCCAGGCACATACCTACAAATATTAACAATCAGTATTCACATGGCTCTGTAGTGACTGTTCTTGAAAATACTAATTTATACTAGACAATATTACAATTATATCAAAACATGCATTTAGAAAAAAAGAGAAAACATTTTCTTGGTCCAGCTCCCACAGAATGATTTTAATCTCACTTGCATTAAATACAATACTTGTACTTTGGCTGAACTAAAAATCCATTTCAGCTCCCCTTTTGTGTATTTTGGGATGAGAGAAAACATATGACCATGGTAGCTCCTCCCAGTAAATACTTGTAAGAACATAACATAAAAACGACCATACTGGGTCAGACCAAAAGTCCATCAACCCCAGTATCCTGTCCTCTGACAGTGGTCAATGGCAGGTGCCCCAAAGGGAATGAACACACAGTTTATCATCAAGTGATCCATGCCGTATCACACAATCCCAGCATCTGGCAAAAAGAGGCTAGGGACACCATTCCTGCTCATCCTGGCTAATAGCCATTGATGGACTTATCTTCCATGAATCTATCTAGCTCCCTTTTGAACCCCATTATAGTACTGGCCTTCACAACACCCTCTGGCAAGGAGCTCCAGAATTTGACAGTGCGTTACCTGAAAAAATACTTTCTTGTGTTTGTTTTAAACTAGCTACCTATTAATTTCATTTGGTGGCCTTGTTCTTGTATTATGAGAAGGAATAAATAACACTTCCTTATTTACTTTCTCTATACCACTCATGATTTTATAGACCTCTATCATATCCCTCCTTAGTCACCTATTTTCCAAGCTGAAAAGTCCCAGTCTTATTCATTTGTCCTCATATGGAAGCTGTTCTATACCTCTAATAATTTTTGTTGCCCTTTTCTGAACCTTTTCCAATTCCAGTTGTGTAACCCATGTGCCTAAGAAGGAGATATATCTTTAAGAGACCCACAGGGGGGAGACAGGAGTGAGTTGTGTCTGGGCCATTGTTGCTAGGCAGATTAAGCCTCCACATGCAGAAGCTTCTGGAATTGGGTGTGGTAGTTTTGGGTCCGCTCCAAGAGGTTGCCTGTTGCTGGTGTCAGACTCCAGGAGAGAAAGCAGTGAAGGCAGCTGCTTTGCAGAAGGCCACGTGCCTTGAGTGAGTTGGAAGAAGCTGAGCCCAGGAGGCTGTTGTCCCTAACTCTGAAGCATTTTGCAGCAGGTTAGTGAAATTGTTAACTCTCTGTGGGGAACCGTGGACAATGCTAAATGAAGAGAGGGGAAATTGGGAGGGAAAAATAACTTCTAGTTAATTGTATGCTTTGAACGTTGCTTTGATTTTTAGGCAAACTGTTCTAGTTAAATTGTCTCAACTAGTCAGAGTCACCAACTTTTCTTTAAATGCAGTAACGGGGAAAGAGGCATTTCTGTTTTGCTATTCTCAGTTTTGTATTTTCTTGTAACAGGCTTTTCTTTAAATCTATACACTTAACTGAATGCTTGGTTAATCTGTTAATTGACTGGCTAGTGTGATTTCAGCAGAGGAAGAGTCTGCGTGGATTCCAGTGGAAGATTCCTACAAGCAAGTGGAGGGAACATGTTGTTTTAGACTCAGCAGACTGTATAGATTTGGTAATCAAAGACTAACAGACTTCAATGAACACAACCTAAGCTTTTGGGATCTTTCAGTTTATTCTCACTGTATTTCTGTGGGGACTGAACTGTTCAGATTTAATTTGTTTTCTTTATTTATATACAACTGGGAAGGTAATGTCTGTGGATTATACAATAGCTATGTCATGCTGTAAAAAGTAGATTATTATTTCTTTCTTTATCATAAGATTTTATAAAGTTCTTTAATTAAATTAGTTTCTTTAGCTCCTTTTGGGATTTGAATGTGAGGAGGCTGACCCTGTGAAATCCTTGCTGATAATCCTTAGAGACTGACCTTTGGGTTTCCAGCTACTTTTCTATGGGAGTTAGGGGTTTTTTTATAAGGCACTGGAGACAGGAACTGAAAAGAACTCTAGCCCATGCAAAGCTTACACTTGCGCACCTCCACAACTCAATCGTATGCCAAGTATACAGTGATGGCCTGTATATGAAGAATCATGGGACATAAGATTACAAAACAAGACCACAATCCTGGAAGCTGCTCTATATGAGCAGATCCTGCACTTGTGTTCTCTTTTAAATGTTAGAGGAAGGCTCTGTTTTGTTGTCATAGACGTATACTATGGTCCAGCCCAGTGACTCAGTAATGCAGTGACATCATGAGACAGACTGGAGAAGGAAAGGGGTGACTGAGGAGAACACAGAGAAAGAGAAAATTCTGAATGAGGACGGGTCACATCTGCCTGACTCACAGGTGGGAGGGTGAAACACATTCTGAATTAGTGGACACCAACACACACAAAAATAGATGTGTTTTATAAGCAGGGCTCTCACTTTCTGTAATTCTGTGTCAAATGTGAAATTCAGTGCTGGTGACAGGAATCTGTCAAAACTTGGCTGCAATGGTCTATGACGGGTCGGCAACCTTTCAGAAGTGGTGTGCCGAGTCTTTATTTACTCACTCTAATTTAAGGTTTTGCATGCCAGTAATACATTTTAATGTTTTTAGAAGGTCTCTGTCTATAAGTCTATAATTTTAAATGAAGCTTCTTAAACATTTTAAAAACCTTATTTACTTTATATACAACAATAGATTAGTTATATATTAAATTAAAATGCAGAGATCCCTGGACTGGTGGCCAGGCCCCGGGCAGTGTGAGTGCCACTGAAAATCAGCTCGTGTGCCGCCTTCGGCACCTGTGCCATAGGTTGCCTACCCCTATTCTATGATATCTCATCCATATACTTCTTTCTGTCTCCCCTTATTTTGTCAGTTTGAGAGATCCTGGTTAACAAGCAATAGTGCAGATCAAGCCAAAGTGTGCATTACCTCTTCAGGAAGCCTGTCGGGGAAAAAGAGGTTTCTATCTTCTGAATTTTTTTTATTTTATATCAGTGATTAACAACCTTGGCATATGGCCCCGCAGGGTAAGCATCCTTGGTGGGCCGGGCTGGTTTGTTTACCTGCCGCATCCGCAGGTTCAGCCAATCGCAGCTCCCACTGGCCGCGGTTTGCCACTCCAGTCCAATGGGGGTGGCGGGAAACGGCGGCTTACCTTACCTTACTGCTTCCGGCAGCCCCCACTGGACCGGAGCAGCAGAGCGGAGCGGGTAAACAAACCGGCCATGCTCGCCAAGGGTGCTTACCGTGGGGTGTTGCGTGCCAATGTTGCCGGTCCCTGTTTTGTATATTTATTTTTCAGTTAAAACTCCCTCTTTCTGCTGCATTGTTTACCAAAATTTGTCACAAAGCATTGTACTTCTGCCACAAAGAGTAGCTGAGCTCCAGGGGCTTTGTCTATAGTCTTTTGACAAAGAGCATACAAAGAGTGGAAGTAAAAGTGACCAACTACCATCATGTTCAGTCTCACTATATGGAGAAGCAAAGGCAGAATCAATCTGTTTTTTCACCAGTGGACACAACTGATCTTAAAATTTGAGCATAAAACACAGCCCACACACAAAACATCTAGATATAAACCATTTGTCATTGAAAGTTTTAGTTATTTCCAAGGCATTAAAAAATAACTGGGTCTAATGTAGACTAAGTAGCCATGGGACACAAGGGAAGTAATGCACATTAAGTAGCCATGGGATAAGATGGAAGGGCCTCTCATGGATCAGTAACTGGTTAAAGGATAGGAGACCAAGGGTAGGAATAAACAGTCAGTTTTCACAATGGAGAGAGGTGAACAGCAGGGTCCTCCAAGGATCTGTACTGGGACCTATGATATTCATTAATGATGTGGAAAAAGGAATGAGTAGTGAAGTGGCAAAGTTTGTAGACAATACAAAATTATTTAAGATAGTTAAGTCCAAAGCAGGCTGTGCGGAGTTCCAAATGGCTCTCACAAAACTGGGTGACCGGGCAACAAGATGGCAGATTAAATTAAACCCTGATAAATGCAAAGTAATGCACATTGCATATGTATAGTTGGGATTATTTTTTCCCATGATGGGTTCTAAATTAGCCATTACCACCCAAGAAAGAGATCTGGAGTGTCCATGGATAGTTCTCTGAAAACACCCAGTCAGTGCGCAGTAGCAGTGATAGATACAGGTAAAAGACAGACAAAGTAAAGGATGTAAATGTATTAAACAGTAATAGGGTTAAACAAAACATTGGAAAAACAGGAAAGAATAATTCACACCATTTCTCAATTGAGAAAATGGTGCACGATGATAGATATAACCATAGTACCTCAAGTGGGGGCACTATCAGTGTTCATAATATAAATAGGATTTATTTGGCTCAATGCTTGGATGGGAAGTCTCCAAAGTAAGACCCCTAAGTGCTTCAGGAAATTATGTTGGTGATTTAATAGGTGGCTTACTTCCATCAGAGTCCCTACGGTACCCAATGCCCATGGACTCTAATTTTATGCGCCCCCAATTAAAGTTCTCACTTCCGTGAAGCTTCAGTTGGGTACAGAATTCTTCACTCAAATTGTACATTACATGTGCTTTTAAGCAGCTACTACATTTCACAGTTTACATTAGTGTTGGGGAAAGCTATATAGATATATTGTACATACATAGCTTGCACAATCAATCAATAAAGTCCATAAAGCACTTTGGGATTCTTTGGGAAAAGATGAGCTCTGTAAACAGAAGTCGTTGTAAATCTGTTGACCTCCCATCGAGTTTTTCAAGAATACTCACATGAAAAATTTTAGGCAAATCATTTCTGTACCTAATTAATCCTGAACCATCACTTAATTTGTTCCTCTACAATGATACCTCGAGGACTCAGGGAAGCAGAAGAAATACCTTTTAGGCAGCAATATGCTGTATTACAAACTCTAATATTGGCCACTTTCCATACATACCACTGTTCATTTACTATTTAAACTGATAGTACAATTTCTTTGAACTCAGTCGTTTATAGCAGGGGTCTCCAAATACGACCTGCAGGCCGAATCTGGCCCACGGCTTCCATTTGTCCGGCCCTCCAACCAACAGGGAAGAACTGAACAGCTCCAGCTGAGTAGGCACGCGTAGCAGGCAGGGGGAGGGGCCGCCAGCAGCAGCTCACATGGGGCAGCAGCTCAGCTGAGCTGTGCAGAGGGGTAAGTGCCCCTGGGAGCCAGTGCCCCCCCAAAAAGGGGAGACACTTAGGGGAGAGTCGCTGCTGCAGCCAAGCAGGCACGGAGCCCTGCCCTGGAGTAAAAATACAAGCCAGATGTGAAATGATTTTTAATGTATTGACAAATATTTTGTGTGATTTCACAGTACCTGCATCGATTAATTTTTATACCTGATTCAGAATTTAATGCAACACTGACACGGTAGTGTTATTTTTTAAACAATTTTGCATATATTTGCATATATTTAATTTTTTCCACAGTTGCTTCAGCCTGTGAAGCCCCTTCAAACATCTAACATGGCCCTCGTCTCAAAGTTTGGAGACCCCTGGTTTATAGAGTAAACCTCCTGTTCGGCCCCACCATCTTGTATTTTATAAACAAGCTTTGTCATCTGAACAGTAGACTCCATAGAAATGCAGCTGAGGATACATAAGACATTGTTTTTTTGAAAGCATTGCCTTTCTGAGAATCTAGATTACATGTCACCTTCGCTGGATCTACATTGGGGTAACAGTAAGCATTTCTCTGAATACATTTTTCTCTGTACAACACCACCATGATAGTAAAAACATCTGTGCCTGCCACAGGACGACTTCCACCAATGAAGCTCCACCAGCACAGGAAAATAACTACAGACCTTTGTAGTGTAGGTATCACTATCAGAGCCATACACCTATTATGCACATAAACCTCCCATTTATTTGAGCGGTACCTTAAATCACCAACACTTCTGAGGACTGTGCATTTATTGCCTCAACTTCATAAGGTATATACACAACAGATTCTATCAGACTCACTTTAAAAGAGAAAAATCTAATTAATACCAATCAAATAATAGAACACTAATAAAACTGAAATTCCTCATTATCACCACCAATACACACATGCACACACACGCTCATTTCCAGGCTTTGAATCATGTAACTAGGGACTTCGCTATGTTAAAGGAAATGCTTTAACTTTTTTTGAATGGTTTCTTTCATCAGTTTATAATGAAATTGCTTTTCTTATCAAAAAGTAGAGAAGAAAATGTAATGACAAATGAACCAATGTGATAAATAATAAAAGGAATGGTAGTAACAATAATGATACTATTATTACATAGCTATGTGGATTTCATTTGCTTAGGAAACGCTTAGATACTACAATGGTGGGTGATATAGAAGGTCTCTAGCATTTGTAATTCTGGAAGATAAAAGGAAAAGGATAAGTAGCTCAGTCTGTTGTGTGAAAGTGTATTCTATACAAAATCTTTCATTAGAGGCACCTCAGTCTTATTACTCCACTTGTAGATTCCATTTGAATTCATGCTTCACAGAGGCCTGGTAGTTGCTTATCAAAATGTAATCGCTTTCTTTCTAGTGCAAACACTTTGTACTGCATTGCCTTGGCCCAAGTATGCCATTTCAGTTGGAAAAAGAAAGCTATCAAAGCTTGATAGAGGCTCTCAGGAATTCACTTTCAGAATAAATCCAAAAAACAGGGCAGGAATGTACAGCTCTCCAAAGATCCCAGCTCTCCTCATCCTTTGTATAACAATGGTTGTAGGGGAAAAAATCTTTCTAAACTGAATTGTTTTTCATGAGGAATCAGCTGCTCTAAAACTCCTTGTTTATGCCTTGCCAGTGGCCACATCTTCAATAATCCAATAATTCTTTTGTGTGTGTTGATTTGGAGGCCAAACAATTTATGCCCATAGTGCCAGACAAATGTCCTTCTATGGGGGTATGTGGTGGACTGTGTATCTGAAGGCATAACATAGAAAAGTCTATAACATGGAGATAGCTAATGTGTGTGTATATGGCACTGCCTGAACAAGTATATCGGAACATACTGTTGTGAGATACCCTAGAACAAAAGTGCCTGTGTATTCTAAGCTGTTTTAAATACATATTTGTGTTTAGAAACTCGTGTCAGTCTAATTAGCATGTTGAACTTACGATCTTTAAATCACTCCACAGGACAGGATTTCTACTTTTACTGAGCAAGCTTGTCTTGTGTTATATATAGGTTATCTGAGAATGAGACAGAGAGAAATTTCCTCTATGCGGGGCACGTCTTGCCAGGAGACTTGAATGAAGATCAGAATTTTCCGCAGGAATGAAAGACCTCCTCTCTAGTTACTGAGGTTGTTAACCAAAGAATTAGGAAGCAATACTTCAGGAAGAAAAGGAGAGAGGATGAGCTTACCGTGGGGTGGTCTGGCATCCAGTGGGGACATGAGACTAACTTTTCTTTAAATGTCTCAGCCAGCTAAGTAACTTCTGTAACAGAAGTGTTTTCCACTTGTCTGTCTAAACAGTGAAAAACTATTTAATGCCACCTAAAGCCAGGGTGTTGTAAACTAATTTCTATAGCCAGGGATATTTTCTAATCTGAGTCATTGCCCAACTAATTCATGGAAGTTTATATGTTCCTTAGTTCACTTTTACCTGTAACATTTCTACAATCAGCCCCGTGGCATTGCTAAATACTACCCGGAAAATAATCCGAATTAAGGATTAAGTGCCATTTTTAAATTAAACACACAAGGTCACTCCCCCAATCATGTGTGACTTTGTACTGTACCACTTCACAGCCATCCTTTGAAGCGTGAACAGCAGATGCAAGAGTTGCTCTGCTGCATTAAAAGATGAAATACAAAACCAAAATGAAAACTAATCTCAGACATCTGCACTGTACTTGACCGTAGGGGATATTCAGCACAGAAATAACATGGCATGAACTGAAGCCCCAATCTCATCTAATCAGAGCACACTGAGCCAGATTCATCCCTGAGCTGGCTCTGAGGTGACTGTGAAAGGCTAGATCAGCAGCGGCTCAGTCCTTGAGGGTTGGCCAAGCTTGTACTCCCTGCTCCCAGGGCACTGTGGACCTTGTCCAGTAGGGAATAGGCACAAATTTGCCCTGACTATGCTTTCTCCCATCCTCAGCATGCCCCTTATAACACTTCCTACATAGGGGATTTCTGGGGAGAAAGCACACAGAAGGCAGAACTATGTCAGTACAGATGCTCCTCGGGTTACGCAAGACCAGACTTCCACAAATCCACACTTACGGGGAAAATGCCATAAGCTAAAAATGGTGCGGGGGGAGGAGGGTGGCGTAATGGTCGGAGATATGTTTCCGACTTGCGCAAAATTCGACTTACGCAAGGCATTATGGAACACTTGCCGTAAGTCGGGGAGCGTCTGCACCTGGCAGAGAAGCCCACTATGCTACTAATATTCACTGCTGTTTTGAGCCACAGGACTATTTAAGACAGACATGATTATTTAGTTTTATTTAGTGGACTACAGAGACATTCATTTCAAAAAGTCAACTATCAGAGAAAATTTGTTTCTAAAGTATATTGATCACTACTTCCACCCCCCACCCCCCCGCCATTTTGAAAAAAAAAAGACAGTAATTTCATTTCAGTAACAGGACTAATGTTCCTCAAGGGTCTTAACCAGTCTCTTTAGAAAGTCTGGGCATGATTATGGGTGTTCCAAAGTACCTGGAGGAGCTAGTGTAGTAGAGGATACCCGGCAGGTGCATCTTACCATGTCAACTGCCAAAGAACTCAAGAATTTAAGTTTGACGCAAGATGCTTCTATTTTCTCCTTGCTCCCCTCCTAGTTTTTCAGTTTACTCTCAGGACATAACTCATGTTTTCTGGGAAAAGTATTTCTCACCCCTCCACCATCATCCCTCCCCCTCCTCCCCACATGGTGGGAGAGTCATCGGGAGAGCAAGTGAGCATGAAAATGACCCTGTAGCATGGTGATTAGAGCACTCACTAGTCCCCCGCTCCAATTACTTTTTAAATGACTTACCTATAGTACAATAGCTGCAACAGGAGATATTGAGGGAGCCCCACCTGAGAATATCCCTATGTTCAGTGGTTAAGACACTCACATAAGAGGTGGCAGATTCCTACTCAAATCCTTGCTCCCCTTCAGGGAAAGAAGGGACTTGAAGTGGGGGTTCCCTGACATCCCAGGGGAGTATCCTAACTACTTGGCTAAGAATTATAAAGGAGGTGTTCCTCCTCCTCATCCGCCTCTCACACACAAACCCAGCCAGTTTGTGTAAGCTCACCCAATGCAGTAGGTGAGTTACCAGATTGGGACCCACAGGTGAGTTATGAGGTTTGTGAATCACTGTGAGGCTTAGACATTTGAACCACTGGTGTGGGGCTGTGGGGTGCATGCGCAGAGGCAGAAACAGACATCTAGGGAATTTTTACTGCAGAAATATAGGCACCAAGTGAGTTTAGGTGCCTACAAGGTTCAGTGGCGGCAGATGAGCTTGGGGGATGTGAATCCCAGCAGTGTCTGATTCAGGGATATAGGCACGTAAATTGGCAGTTAAATGCCTAAATCCTTTTGTGAAGCCAGCCCAAATTGTCCAGGTACCCTGCAAGGTGGGAGGAGATGGGTAGGGAGGGAATTTTTTTTTTTAAAGTTTTGCTTTTCAATTGATGTCCTTTTTGAGAGAGACACAAGATAACCAAGAGCCCAGGAGTTAACATAGCATTCTGTTGCACCGCAATGGTCGCTCTTCTGAGATCACAGAAAGCAAGAGTGGGTTGTGAACAAAAGCAGGGTGAAGCGAGGCTGCATTCAGGGCAGCTACTGTCTTTTATACTAAGTATGTTAATTTAATTGGTTTTGAAAATGTTAACCGCTAACAGTTTAACTGTGTCTCAACTGCAGAATTGCAAAGACTGTACAACTCCCACTGAAGTCCTTAAAAGGATATTATTTTTTTCTTAGTTTACAGATTGGAACTAGACAGAATTCACATTCTACATACTCATCATACATATATTCAAAACTAAGTGCACATGCACACACACCCCCTCCAAAAATGCAGAGAAGTTTGAGGAACTTTTTCCTTATTTCAGTTAGTTCAGATACCCTTTCCTTTGTGGAGTAGACACTGTTAAGGTTCCATCACAGGAGAATCCAGGAAGCAATCATAGTTTGTCTCTATAATATTACATAAATAGAGAGATGTAGACACAGGTTTAAAATACCTAAACAAAAGGACTTTCAAAAATCACAAAATTACTCATTGACTGAAAATCTGCTCTGGAAGGAGAGCCAAGAGCTGAACCTTCTAAAGACCGTTCTCATGCTACAACTTTTTAACTCCAATGCCACCTGAGGTCTAAGACTACTACAAGCAAACTGACCGGAGTAAAGACGTGTTAGGCTCACCTTTCATAAAGCAACAGGAAACAAATCAGAACCTCCCTAATTCACAGCAATAACAGAAACCATTGTGAATCAGTACATTTTGTAAATTCAGAAGTAATCACTCAGGAAAAAACCCCACAGATAAGGTAGCACAATTCTGAAAATTGTAATTTACATTGTTTTTAATGCTTCATAAGTACACAAGCAAATAAGGCATGGTATCTTTCATAAAAATAAGTGCATCTTAGTGGTGTGAGACCTTATTACAGAACCACCTCTGCTAGAAAATCTTTGAAAAATGAGGAACATTTCTTTTTTGTACGAATTATACGGTATGGAAACTAAGGCAGCTCTCTTGCAGTCAAAAGTAAACCAGCAAGTGGCCAGCTTTCTAAGTCACCTTCTTTCTGAGATTAACGCTGTAACACAACAGATGATCGGGCTGCAATACATTAAGAGCAATTACCAACTTCATTGTAAGGAGCACCCTAACAGACAACTGCCTTCTAAATCCAAAACATATAAAGAAATATGCCAAAAGCATAAAACGAAGTTGAACACACAACTGCAGCTGAAAAGGAAATATTAATAAGAGGACTTGTGAAAGGAAGGACACTATTTCAGACCAAAACTGATGAAATACAGCAATCAGTTATGAGGAGTAAAGCAAAGACTCAACACTTACTAAGATTCCACATGAGGATTATTAGCAATTTTGGTATGATACAAAAACTGTACTTTTTATAGTGAATGCCAACCTATAAAACCACTACTTTCATCACTTTACACATTTAAGCTAAAGAAAAGTCAAGCTCCTGAGCCTGAGGAATTGACTAGCACATGTACTATTCTTTGCAAACAACAACAATTAGAGCAGTATATATTGTAAATGTGTGTTATTTGGGGGCACAAAAAAAGGAAAAAATCAGCAGCTGGAGATACTGTTTTAAGTACTTCAAGCAACGGAGTTAACCTAAGCAACATTTACATTGAGGCAGTAAAGTACAGGTCACACCCAGCACCATATATGCACAACCTTAACATGCAGGGTAAACTAACTGTGATTTCAAATGTAAATAATTATTACAGTGATTCTGGCAAGGCTCTTTTTCATTCTGGAACTGCAGAAATTCAGAAGTTGACAAATCTGGTTTTAATGTACGAACTTGAGCAGGAGTGCTTTCCACATAATGAACAGAGTACTGTGTAATACCTCTCTGTTGCCCTAATACCTAACAGCTCTGATTCTTTGAAAGAGGTCTTCTATCCTTAACATGGCTGCCATGCATTATGTAATACAGGATGCACTAGTGAATGAGTGTATCATTATTTTGTTTTGTAGCGCATGCACCACCCATTAGCCATAGGATTCTCTGTATGCCATTTCAAGCAGCAAAGATGATGCTCAGCATTAATAAGGCTGCAAGGATCAGCATCCTCTGAGGGAAAAGCAATGCATATAAAATTCGACCTCACAAGCTATTCGTCTCCCCTTTCCCATCTCTCTCCCTCTAAGGAACGAAAAACATTCTTACCTCTTTTATTAAAAAAAAAATTACGAACATAAACTGATCTTGCTCAGCAGAGCCTCCCGAGTTTCAGCCATGCCTGCAAAAATGTCTTGGCACAATTGTCTCCTGCAGCAGGTAATCAATATCAGTCTGCTGCTTCTACTGCCAGAGCTGCTCCATCTGAATTCTAGCTAATGTGAGCACTGACAGCGTGAGTCATATCAGCGACTCACAGCAGATGCAGACTTGCAGGAGGAGTTTAAGTTTCAGTGTTTCTCATATATTATTATGTACTCATATATAGATATAGATAAAGATATATATGTGTGTGTGTGTATAGATATACACACATACATACACAGACATACACACAAAGACAGCCCATCCTAGCTCTATGCTGCTTCTTTCACAAAAGGTGTTAACAGCTTCATTTCCCTTTGTCTACGTTTACTACATCAGTTCAGCATAGATAGTTATTAACTGCAAATCCAGGAAGTCACTTCTCTCTCCTCACCAGAAAGATTATTTTTATTTTAAATGTAAAAGGTTGCTGTGCAAGCTTTGCCCAACTGTGCAAGTGTCTTACACTACAGCTATTGAATGTATAATCCTGACAAAAGGCGCAACACAAAACTGAGCTCAGACCAGTAACAGAGAAGATGTGGGCTGGGGGGAAATTCAAGTTGCCCACAGGAATTTCCTAAATGCAGAAAATTTAATTGGGATGAAATTTCCTTCATCTGCATAAATCCAATCCATCATGCTTCTACATGGCAAAATGCCAAAGGGAAAGCAGATTGGGGAGTGTGAAAACCATTTGTTTTATCTATATATTTCTATACATTTCTAATGCATCAATCACCACAGGATCCATGGGTAAGCCCACCTCCCCAGCCTGGGAGCAGGAAGTGGGGCTATGGTGCTGTATCTACAACCCTCCCCCAACCCCCATACTCCAGCCACTCTGCCTATATGTGTGGGTGTTGGAGTGACACGATCCAAGAATAGACCAATCCCCTGACCCCTCCTGCAGCCTGCCTCCATCACTGCCCTCCATGCGCAGCTGGCACAGAATGCTTTCTGCAGCACTCTAGAATAGGGATAGGCAACCTATGGCACGCGTGCCAAAGGCGGCATACAAGCTGATTTTCAGTGACACTCACACTGCCCAGGTCCTGGCCACTGATTTGGGGGGCTCTGCATTTTAATTTAATTTTAAATGAAGCTTCTTAAACATTTTAAAAACCTTATTTACTTTACATACAACAATAGTTTAGTTATAGATTATCAGCTTATAGAAAGAGACCTTCTAAAACGTTAAAATTAGAGTGAATAAATGAAGACCAAGTACACAACTTCTGAAAGGTTGCTGACCCTTGCTCTAGAGCAGCGGTTCTCAAAGAGGGAGTTGCGACCCCTCAGGGGGTCCCGGGCACCTCCCGAGGGGTTGCGAGCCCCTGTGGCCACCGAGAAGCCGCTGAATTGATTATTTCCGCATTCAGCAGCTTTTCGGCGTACGTACTGAGCTCTCCCGACTGTCCACCGAAGTGATGCTGAAAGTGGACGCAATCACTTCGGCTGACAGTAGGGAGCGCTCGACATGTCTGCTGAAAAGCCACTGAATGCGGAAGTAATAAATTCGGCAGCTTTTTGGCGGACACACATGGGTCGCACCGAGAAGCCGCTTCTTAAAAAAGGGTCGTGGTTCTCCAAAGTTCGAGAACCGCTGCTCTAGAGGAACAGAGGCCTTGACCTGTGCTCCATCTGCGCAGCCCCAATGCAGTACTTAAGCAGCATGGAAGGCCTTAGGCTGGTGAATTTCACTCTGGAAAGAGTATATTTTTTAAAAGGTACCAGTTGTATACACCTAATAATGAGGAGGTCCACATTTCCATATACTTAGTTACCAATCTATCTCTGAATTGGCATATTACACCAGGGCAGTCAGCGTGCTGAAGTCTCCTCTTTCAAAACACACTCGGACACGTCCTTCTGGCAGCCTGCAGCTCAATAGCACAAAGTAATGAAGAACTATGGGACAACTAGAACAGCGTCATCAAAACCTTTCGTACTTGGATTTATCTTTTTTTGGTAGGACGATCATTCTTTACAGCAGAAGCTGCTTGCCAAGATAATGGAGCCATTAAAACTCACGGACCTGTGTATCAGTCCTTTTATATAAACATCCTAGATAGTTTAGAAAAAAGGCATTTGGTTTCTGTCAAAGCATTTACATCAGGAGATCTTCCCCCAAACTCAGTAAATATCTGACTGGATATCACCCAGACAGATAGATTTCAACTGAGGCTTCTCACTGAAGAAGTAACACCCAAAGCAAAAACCACAAGAAAAGACCAAGAAAAGCTTGTATAACCAAGAAAATATGGTGCATTTCCTTACAACAGTGCAAACACTAAGGAAATAATGAGATAACAGTCACATCCAACACAATACCAATCTATGAGCCTTATCCCACTAAACTGATGACACTCAACCACGCCAACACAACAACATCTTTAATATACTGAATTTAAGCTCACTAACACTGTCCTTCCTCTCTGCTCACAAAGAACTGAGTCAAACCTATTTCACCAACATGATTATTGGAGCATCTGATGGCTGCAAGTGGTGCAGAAGGAGATGGTGGTGTTGGTTTCCACCAGGCTTCCTTTTGTGGAAATCTGCCCTTCGATGAGAAAGAGCATGTGCACTTACACTTGCTGTATATGTTGAATGGACACAATGAGAGAGATTATCATTATGATTATCCCAAAGTAACTGCATCTGAGCACCTGCTACAATATGGAGATGTGAGGGGGAAGCTATTGCAGGGAAAACAAGGAAACGCTGAAATAGTGTTTGAAAGCTTTCCCCCTTCCACCTCCTCTTTTGTTTTTTTTAACAGAGTTTGGGGGAGAAGAAAATGGTACCAGCCTTTGCCCATTGCTACTCTTCTCTACCATCTGGCAACTACAGGTAAGCCACAGAAGGGAGCATGAATCGTTGACCTATTATGTTCATCACAAGTTATATTTTCCCCCACTCTTTAAACCCGTCCACTTGTCCTACTACTAAGATCACTGCTGCTTCTCAACAAGGAGCATCATGAGATCTCCAACAGCAATACTTTTCTCCCTCCTGGCACAGCTATAAGCAGAAACCAGTTTGATCACTATCCTCGAGACCCCACAATCAAAAGAGCCAGTGGGGGTTACTAGGAGAGTCCAAACAGTGCTGGCCCTAGACCAAAGGGGATGCCAGGTGGGGAGCGTCTTCAGTGCTCCCTTCCATTTGTTAAACTTTTGTATACCTGTTTTTTATTGCATTTGTAGCCCACTTCACAACTTTAATGCACAATTTGTATGCATTACTAGTCCCTGTCATAAAAGACAATAAATTTGCACACTAGGATCTGTAAATCTGTATTTATCCATGCCATATATAAGCAAATACAAAAAATCATTTTGTCTAAGATTATAGAAACTTAAATTTTAAGAATAACTTAAATATACGAACATCAAGAAATTGAACTGTGCACCAACATTGAGTGGACCAGTATTAAATAGTGAAAGTCAACTCCAAGAGTGAATTCATTCTGAGGCAATGACATGCTATTGTGTGTCTTCAACATCACCATTCCATACACAGCTGAACAATTTTATGCTCTTGTGAATTGTTTACATATATCAGTTCTGTTCATTCAGTGGACACTACCCATTGTCTGGGTCAAGTTTCCTGTGTGCTCACAATGCAGGACTTGTAAATTTTATGCTATTTTGTGTTGTATATTGATTGTTAGGTTCTTCAGATGCCAGAGAATGCACCATTGTTCATGCTCAAAAAAGTATTTGCAGATACTCCATTGTTTGCTTTAAGTGCACTTTCTGCCTTGTGTAAATCAAACTGGAAAAAAGAAGAACCAAATGTAATGATATTTTGCTTTGTCTTTTCATGGTAATGTATTATCAAACTTACTAGTCTTTTTTTGGCCACACTTAAATTTACACAGTACACACCACAGAATACCAGGCTTTGTTTTTAAAAACTATACTTTTCAAAGAATACAAAAATGATTTCCCAGTTTTCTTTCTGATAAGCAAGTGCATCCAAACTTATTCACATTCTGTTGCAAGTTAACCTGCCACAAACCAACACTACTATCTGCCTAACAATACCTGCTTAGCACATGTCTAAGGGCCCAGTTCCACTACTCTTACACATGTTGGTTAGTACTTTGCAGGCAATCAATCCCACTGACTAGCGAGAGAAAAGCTTTCAGGATTGGGCCTTAAATGTCTGTTGGCTAGTAACAGATTTAAAAATGATGAGAATCAAAAGTCAAAAAAGTCTCTCTCGCTCTAGTCAGTTAGTTTCCTTCTCAAAAAGCAACTCATGATTCAGTCAATCAGAACGTTATCTGCAAGATGTTCAAAGCTTCTGTTACTAAAAGTGGACCAGATTCATCCATCCTTACTCATGCTGAGTAGTAGTAACTTACTCCTCAAATTAGTTCCACTGAAATCATTGGACTCTGTTCAGAGTAAGGTACTAAGCAATTTGCATGAGGGGTATCAGTATCCAGCCCTGTATGAGCCTGATGAGGGAAAACTTATTAAAAAATGTTAATAAAGAAAACTAATTCCTTCATGATTAATCTAAAGATTGCCATTTAAAACGTAATTTATTTTAGATCATTTGGGATTGTTTCCCAAATTAATCCAGACAAATTTAAAGGAGAAAAAAAAACTGACTTCACTAAGCAAAAAGTGTCACCTCAACATTGTTAATGTGGCTCCTACAAATCCCAATCTCAGGAGGCAGGTGTATTTATCCATAAGAAGGTCAATCTTAAACCCAGAGTCATGTGGCACCTTAAAGACTAACTAAAGTATTAGAGCAGTCTTTAAGGTGCCACAGGACTCTTTGTTACTTCTGCAATTCCAGACTAACACGTTTACCCCTCTGAATCTTAGGTCCAGTCATTCAGCACTCAACTGAAACAGATCAGATAACAGCAGGATAAGGAAATACCAAGGTAAATAAAAGATGATGCTTCAGAGTAAAAACAAACCATTTCAAAACCTTCCCATTGAAACAACCCATTTAATATTTTTTTCTTGATTAAAACAAAATATGTAAATGGTTCTATTGACACATTATTTTTGTTTTCCAAAACGATGGAGGCCTCATTGTCTGGGATACTTACAGCTGAATAGGAGAAAACAATAAGACTATACGGTGTGGAGAAACAATCCTACATTGACAGGGGCAGGGATTAGGTTACTTTAATAGCTCTTTTCCAGTTCTACATTCCCTTCAATTAAATCCTATGAGGCAAGGTAGATGAAATGCTGAAAAGCTCCCTCCTATTATTTTAGCCACCAAACCATCCCAACTCCACAGAAAAATCACATCAATAGCGCTACCTGTAAACTTTGTCTTAGTTCCACCAGCCCAGGCCAATGAGAATGCTTACAGCTAGGGTGACCAGACAGCAAATATAAGAAATCAGGATGGGGGTGGAAGGTAATAGGAGTCAGTATAAGAAAAAGACCCAAAAATCAGGACTGTCCCTATAAAATCGGGACATCTGGTCACCCTACTTACAGCAGTCCATTAAATTAAGGTGAGGCAATTTGTGGTTTTCACTCACTCTGTTCCACTAGTTCCCTCTTCTCTAAATTCTGTGTATCTTTGGTACTTGCATGGTCCCCAGTGCCTTCGTATGTGAGCACTTCACTCTCTTTAACCACAACACTGCTATGAGGTACGGAAGTGATATTATTTCCATTTTGCAGATAGTGTCTCTGTGGCTCAGTTCCCTAAGTGACTTCTCCATGGTCACACAGGAAGTTTGTGGCAGAGCAGAAAACTGAACCAGCACTCCTGAGTCCTAAACTATTGCTCTAACACTGGAACATCTTTCCATCAAGATGATGTAAGATAATTGCTCAATAATACGTACCTTTGGAAACAAAAAGAACTACTAATTCACCACCCACATCCTACAAAACTGGTTCTAAACTCGTTTAGGTTTGTTTTAACAAGATGTTACCAATACTATGTTGTCCACCTGGCATAGCTGCAAAGAGCTGGTCATAATGTCAGGAATGTCACTATGGCATTACATGCCATATTCTTCATAGTAATATCATTATGATATAAGTATGGCATAACTATGATGTATTTCATGCAAGATAGGTCACGGAAGGTATAATTGAAAAGGTTTTGATTCACTGAATGTGATTATTCTATTTGTATTCATGTATCATTTTGGTACCTGAAGTTAGGATTATTATTTATACATCTATTACAAATGTGTTTACACCTGGGGAATGCCCACTAGACAGAATGTAATCAGTCTAGATGGCTAGCTGAGAAGGGCCATTAGGGAGAACAATATGTCTTAGAAGATGCTAATCTCCCACCAGGGAGCCTTCCTGAGGATGCTACAAACAGCCTCTGACTCATGACTGCTATGGCCCTACAGAGACATGTGACCAAGTCACCTGGTACTGGACTCCAGGATAGAATACTAGTGTTCTTCCACCGAAAGGCATGGGAACTAAAGCTGGAGACAAAGGGTTCCTGCCATATGCAAAAGCTATTTAAGGCAGGGGAGTAAACCCGACATATGCAAAAGCTCTTTAAGGCAGGAGAGTAACATCATCTGGGTTCTTCTGATTCCCCATCCAAAGGAGAAGCTTGAAAATGCCTGAGAAATAAGAACTGAACTGGGGGAGAAGGGCTGAACCCAGGCTAGAGGGATTTCTAGCCTGTGAGAGAAATACCTTAGGTTTTAAGCTGCAAGCAAGAATCACTGTGAACTGCTTAAATCATCTTTTAGGGTGAGAATTTGCTACCCATATCCAATTTGTTTAGTATATTAAAAACTTAGATTGTGGTTTTGTTTTATTTGCTAGGTAATCTGCTTTGATCTGCTGCCATCCCTTATCACTTAAAAACTCCCTGGGCAGCGCAAGATGGTATAATTTTGGGTTTACACTCCAGAGAGGGGTGTGTGCCTGAGAAGCTGGTAAGTGCCCTAGCTATATAGCCTTCCCATGCAGGTGCTGGTCAGAAAGCCTGTCTGCAAGTTACAATAGCTCAGTGCGTCCCTACCTGTGTGAATGCTGATTGAAAGAAAAAACTTGGAGAGCTTAGCAACTTGTCACAGCAGCATAGTGTGAGAGGGAGCCCAGGCTGGTGGGTCCGGGGAACTCAAAGGTACCCGAGTTCCAGGTGGCACCCTAAGGGGGGGAACTCTTCACAGTCACCATGAGCTTTCATTTGTAGGATGTCATTGTGGTTGTTCAGTCTCCTTACGGATCATTATCTTTAGATGACAACTCTTACTAGTGTAGTGTATAATCAGATACAGCCACTCACATTCTTACAAAGGTGTGTCTAAAGTGCCTTGCTAGCCAGATTTTGGGAACACTCAGGAAGTGATTTCAGAAAGCCATAAGAAAGAGTTGTTGAAGAGAGATGAATGTGGCTGCAAGCTCACTTGTGTAAGTCTGGGGAAGTGGGAATTAAGGCGCAACAATACAGGGATGATCTAGTCAAGACGTCTTCTTCACCTTGATCCAAAATATCATTCATTCTCTGTTATCTTTTCTTAGGAAAGAATAACCTTGCAAAGATGTTAGGTCACTAAACCTACAAGAAGGGCCTTCTGAAGAGAAATATGGACACATTGTTCTTGTCAATTGTCAGGTTCATCAAGCCTGAACAGATGTTAGCCAAGACACCAAACTGAGTAAGAGGAAAGATGCCAAAAACTGTCATGTGTTCTATAACGACAGGTCTAATAGAGTGTGTCTCACAATACCTTCCCCAAATTTTGCTCCATAGCCATTAAGTTACTCTGATCCCTATCTGTTATCTCATACAGGCTGCAGCACTCCGACACTATTCATCTAGGAAGTTACAAGTGGGTAAGCCCTAGAAGAAGTGTCTGAGTCAGAGTGCAGCTCCCTTTGCCATCACCATGCACAGCAGTATAACAACCAACCAAAAAATGCCTGCCTATTTAAAGAAACTTTTCTATGGCCTCTGCCTATGCCTGTGGGAGGACTCTGAAAATACACAGATTGTAGTTCAGTCTAACAATTGCGGTTATGATGAAAAAGGAAACTGACGCAACATTCAAATTAAAGGAAGAGTAGCTAAGCTACTCTCACATCATATCATATTTAAGGAGTGATTTTTTTAGCTAGTTTAAAAAACACATGAGGCCCTCACAGCAGCCAGCATCTGTTAGCAGCATTCTTAGACAGCCTGCCTTTTTAGGAAGCATACAACAGATTGTATTGGTGTTAGAGCAGTTATCTGTAACATTTCAAAGAGTCCCACTTCCAAACAACTATTATGCAAGTGAGCTAAGAATTTATTTCTATAGATTATGCTTTAGCCAGCAACTCAGCAGGATTTGCCAGTTTATGTATTACACATTTTTTCCACCTCACCCTCTCTCCCCACGCAAAAAATTTTAATGATATAATTGCAGACGCAATTTTAAAATAGAAACTGCAAACCCCCGCTAAACCTTTTACAGAACACAGAATCCAAAACTTCACCATTTGTGTGAGAAATATCAGCAATGGAGTCTTAAAGTAAAGACACAATCATTTTTTAACCCACAGAAATAATTAGATAAACTTTGCAAATAGTTAGGAAAACAACAGTTTGGGCCACATTTTGAGTTTATTAAGTTTGACTATACTTATTTAAAAGCCTTTTCAAAACTATTGGCTTGATGCACCAAATCAATACCTAGTAATAATCTGCAATATACCTGTTTAAAAATGGAAAAAGAAAAATATGCACCTCTTCTGTTAAAGTTCATCATTAAAAATGTTTCAGCAAAAAGGGGAATATATTAAAAAGGAAACTGGAAAGCAAAGCCCAAAAAATCTATTTATTCCCCCTACAAATGCTGAATGCCCCCATTGATCAGCCCCAGAAGAACATTTAGAACATAAACAAGTAACATTATGTTTTAAAATTCTATAAAGGTCTGAGACTTTATACTTCAGAATTTTGAATGCAATCTGCCATACACTCCCTTGGTCTGGGTTGGAGAACTATTTAACAGACTTAACAAAAATGTCCAAGAGAGAATCAGAGGATATATGTGATTTAATCTCCATGTATGAGACCAAAGAGGAAGAGGTCAACAGAGATGATGAAATCCTGAGGAATAAGTTTATGTGCTAAGGCAACCTAGATATTAGCCAGTCAGGCTGGCTGGTAAAAGGAGGGCTCAGAATAAGATAAGATATAAACTGAGATGAGTGATCTGATAATTATCTATGGGATTTTTTTCTGAAAAATGACAGGGAGAAGAGGTCAGAGTTTGAGAACCAAGTCTCTCCGCCAGGCAAGAGAGGCCAATGTTATTAGCAAAGAGGTAGTCTAAGCAGTGGGATTCCTGGCATACATCAAGAAAGCAAGCCTGAAAACAAAGAGTACTTGGGTCTAAAAAGCGGTCTTGGCAGGGGGGAAGTTACTGTGTTCCTGAGGAAGAGGAAGGAGGTTACTGGACTGCTGGGGCTTAGTAGTGGCCGCATAGTTTAAAAAAGAATTGTAGAGACAGGAAAGCAAATTGCTTGTGAGAGATCAGGCACTGGGCAGGAGATTGCTTAGCTGTGTGGTGGAAGAGAAGAGTGATTGTTATGATGCTAATATGGCAATAGGAGAGTGACGCGAAGGGGAAAAACAGATGGTAAAGAAGGGCAAGAGAGGATGATACAAGAGAAGGCCTGCAAAGACAAACTAGGCAAGATGAATAGAGAACAGACATTTGGGAGGAAGAGGAACGAATAGGTAGGTAGGTTGACAGGAAAAAGGCAGGCAGCATAGGACAATGAAGTGCTTTGGATAAGGCTCTGGAATGGTACAGGGAGAAAGGCAAAAGGGAGGTTAAGTTGGAGCAGCAGGACAAATGGGAGGAGACAAATCAATTTTTTTTTTTTTTAATAAAAATAGCAATTTTGGGGAGAGTCTAATATTTGCCAAGTGTCAAGGGAAACCTATTTTTTTCACTCAGTGAAAACTGTCCACTCCTCCGAGATTGGCCCCATTTTAAAAAATAACAAAGACTTCACAGCACTTATTTGTTCTCATTCACAGTGAAAAGGACTCTGCCGATGACAAAGCCAACCAGAGAGCCGTGCTGCAATTATGGCTGCGCAAGTCCTGCAGGTTTCAGTTTGGGAAAGGATCCAAACTGAGTCTTGCCATTCGGGTTGCAGGTTTTAGAGGGAAACAAACAGCTTCTGGCATGATTAAAAGTTGGAGTTTGACCAACAAGACGGTGGATGATGGAGGATTCCATAAGGTTCTAAACAAGGAGTTCCAAAACTCTTTCCCTAGTGTGGAATTTGTCTCAACAGAGAGACTGCTCCATAGACCCCCACTTCCCTTCCCATTCATAGTCAGGTAGTATCTTTGTGGCTAAAACAGTAATTACTCACATGAGCAAAGTATTCAATGTATGTTAGCCTCTTTTAATGCAACAGAGAAAATAGAGGAAAACCATGCGACCAGCCACCTCTCCATGGGCCATAGATTGAGAACTGCTGGTCTGAACTATATCTTAGAAGCTGATAAATATTTTGCTATAGCGGCTGCAAATGGCTAATACATAGGTAAGCAAATCTCCCATCATCCCAGTAAATTGCTCCCATTATATGGTAGCTCAGTTATAGGAAAACCAATGTTTGGAATGTTGCATCTGGGTGTAGCAGTGGTTCATTGATCCCTGCAGCTACTGGCCTTTGGTTCTAAGACATTGTGTTATAACCTTTAAAATGGTCTCATCTAATATCTTGCTGTCGCTGATTGGTGCAATGGGATTTTTCAGAATTGCCAGGCTTTGGCTGTAAAACAAAGACATGTTTAAAAATAACTTTTCAGGGGCATTTCTTCTGGTTACGCAATGACTTGGACAAATATTATCAGAATATCTGCCTTCTGAAAACCTACACAAACGAAAACAAGAGAATGAAAGCCTAACCTGGAAACAGCTGCATATGTAGACAGGACACTAATTGGTACCTGAGGCCACAGCATGCCAACAGGAAGAAAAACAGGATTCAAGTAATGCTGGGAGTGCCACTTCATGGAGTTTCCATGGAATGTTTTGATGTGTGGGTTGTGACCCAGAGATGGCACAGCCTCCAATCCCTCCCAGACATTCCTGGGGGAAAGGAGCTCTCCAGTAGCCAAAAAGCCTGAAGCTTCTGCGATGCTCCATCACCAACCCTCTGAACTTACTGGCAGTACAGCTCTCTGTAGCTGTTGTCCTGCAACACCCATGCACTCCTTTCCCTTCTGCAGGGAGCAGTGGGATGCACAGTGCCAAAACAGCATTAACTTCTGCCAGGAAACTCAGGAGAAATTCAGCTTGTTTCAAGAGAGACACGTTGCACACAGTGGCTGCTCTCCAGCCCTGGGTTCTTCCTGATATGCTTTCACCTCTTCCCCCTCAACTGAGCCCTGACAATCAGTTGTCACAAAGCAGCTTTCCTTAGCTCCTGAGGAGAAAGATGATGAACATGGGGAAAGAGAATATGCCACAGAGCTGCTACTTTCCACTTCAGTATGTTTTGGAGTCTTTCCTCCTCTTTTTGGTTCAGCAGAGGTCCCTTGATCTTTTGTTGGCTAGCAACATAAAGGCTTGGGGATGGGAAAAAAGAACACCACAATATTAGCAGCAATTTTGTGTTCAGGTCTCAGTCAGTGGCTGCCTATTTCCTGAAAATGAATGACAACATCGGACACATGAGGTACAAGCATCTGAGTCAATACCTGTGGATTCAGAGAATAAAGCATCAGAGTGAAGATTTGCCCTTTTCTTGTATAACCCTCAATGTATTGTAATTTTTGTGTCCAACAGGTGAGATGGTTTCAAAATAGCCTAAAATTAATCCTAATGATACATGACCCATTGGATAACTTCCATGGAATGCCCTGCTATTCTCCTGGAGGCAGTGTCGAGAGCGGCTGGTGTTGAGCATGAAGTCTCTAAGCTAATCATAAATTGGTGCCAAAGTCCCAGTGTGTCTCCAGTATAATTTATCTGAATAGATCTGACACACTTAGGAAATAAGTATTCCTCTCCCTTCTCCCATCCTTATCAAAAGCAAAAGACAGGCTCCACTGTTCACATATAAATGGTAGAAGTGACATTCCATATTTTAGCAAGAGATCATACAGTGGAGCATCAACAAATAGTGTTAAGTCCTCTGAAAAATATTTATCATATTAAGGGTCTGATTCAGGATTAAAACATGACTCATTTCCCACACCATGGAGGCTCACACATGGCCGCTAAAGGAGATTTTGTGAGATCTCGTAAAGCTTCTCAAATGTGGTATTTTCTATCCAATCCCCCAGAATAAAACTCTAAGCTTTTAAGTGATAAAAAGACAAGATGAAACCAGTCAGTTAGAACAAACTAATTAACAAACACTTCAGAGGACTATTTTTCATGGTACTGCACAGTTCAGCTCTATAATGACAAGTCTGTCATCTTTGTCACCTTTTGTTGATTAAAATAGACTTGCAACAAAATTATGCACAGCTGATTACTTACCTGAAAATGTGTCTGTAGGCAAGTGCAAGTTTTAGAAGTACAGGCAAAAAAACAGAATATTCTCTTGGCGGCCTTTAAAGAAAGTAAACTTTATGCTGAGGAAATGACAACTATATTTACAAGAAATCCTGTAATGACCAGGAGACTTTTTACTTAGAAAAAGAGACTATACAGCCTACAAAGCTGGCATTATTTTGGGACTGGATTTATCAAGTACAGCAAACGTATGTTGACAGTTTTGACACAGGGCTTATGTTTTTGCAGTGATGGGTGTCACAGGGTGGCTGGTTTGTGAAGGGGAAATGGGCTCAATGCCACCTGTGATACAATTAGTTCACCTCCCAGTTGGAGAAGATCAAGAAAAGTGTGACTGGTGAAACATGTGACCCAAACAAACCTTCTGGGGAAGAGCAGAGAACCGCAGAAGAGCTGGAGGGAGTTTTCAGAAGGTTCCTGGAAGCTGCAGAGAGCAGGAACCCTGAGAAACTAGGAGAGAGGAAGGAGAGTAGCAGAAGGGGGTTTGTCTGCTGGCCCCTCAAGTCAGAGAGCAACAGAGAGATGTAAAGAGCACCCTGAAGGTAGGCTGAAGACGACCAAGCAGGATTAAATAACTTTTGGTTTGTTTGTACTTTTTTTTGAAATCTTGTTACCCCAAAAGGGGACTGAACTCGGAAAGTGACCCAGCCGGGGGGCTGAATGAATCCCTGGAGGAGTCAGAAAATCCTGGGGAAACAGACAGGAGGGCACTGCAGAGCCACCCCAGGCCACAAGAAAAGTGTTCTGAAGGAGGCATACCTGGCCACAATGGGCCAGCTCTGAATGTTGATGGAAGCCTTCCACAAATACTGTAAGGCTGCAGAGAGAGAAATAGGAGAGGAGAATGCAGACAGGACCATGAGCTAAAATTAACAAAAATATCCCAGACCAGAGGGGGAATGGGCGGGATCCTCTCCCATTCAAACCTAGGCCCCGGGGGCAGCAGCAATAGGATAGACTACTCTCCCGGCCTAGGGGCAGGGTAGCAGCAGTGTCAAGAGTTCTGAGATAGTATGGAGCAGCTGGCAGGGATACCAACTCTTGCAATTCTATTGCAAGGCTTGCAATAGTTGCTGTTTTTCTTAAAGGCTCAGTTTCTGTAGTTCTGTAATTATGAGGGAGAAATCGATTCGATTAAAAATAGTAAGTCTCTCTCCCTCATGGTTGCGCAGAAAAGCTTGAAAACATCGCCCCTAAATGCTCAGGCACTGTAATGCAAATAAAAGGAACTCATATCGTTGATTTTTTTAAATCTCTTGATTATTACACCTCTGACTCATATATTTAGTTGACAATACTGCAGCTGCTCCCAGGTGTCTTAGAGTTCCATGGACTGGAGTACTGCAGAAGCACTCCAACCCGTACTTGCCCAGCATAAGAAGAAAGGAGCCCTGGCTGCTACACATGGCGAGGGACTAGGTTGACAACTCACCTGTTGGCGGCAGCCAGTCAGAGAGGTTTTTCCCCCACAGACACTGCAGGAGAAATCTGAAGACTTGGCAGGTCAACCATGAGACCAAAAGCACCAGCAGCAAGAGCAGAAACACAGTAATGCAGCATGCCTGCACAGAATCCCTTTACCAGCAGTGTCAACCACCTAGTGAAACTAACTAGTCTTGTGTCATATGACAGTGATGAATTCCTTACATCAATTCTCTGCTCTACAGGAACTGTTTGCTCTTCCCTCACTTTATTCATATGTAAATTTATCTAATAATTAAAACAAGCACATTACAGTTCTCAGCTGAAAAAGGTCAGTATAATTTCTGAAAATGAACCTTTGTTCTCTCTTTTTAATCAACAGCCAGACAAAAATAAGTACTAATTCACTATCATCAATGATTCTAGACAAATGCATGAGGTGGAATGAGTACATCTTATTTTTTATAAGCTACAAGTGATCGAGCAGGGTAAAAATTAAGTCTTAAAAGACTGATCTGAATAGAAGATTGAGCAAATATGGCAGATGTCATACAGTAAATTGCAGAGTAGCAGCCCTGTTAGTCTATCTGCAAAAAGAATAAGGAGTACCTGTGGCACCTTGGAGACTAACAAATTTATTTAAGCATAAGATTTTGTAGGCTACAGCCCACTTCATCAGATGCATAGAATGGATCATATAGTAGGAAGATAGATACATACACGCACACACTTACAGAGAACATGAAAAGGTAGAAGTTACCACACCAATTCTAAGAGGATATTTAATTAAGATGAGCTATTATCAGCAGGAGGAAAAAAAAAAAACTTTTGTAGTGATAATCAAGATGGCCCATATCAGACAGTTGACAAGAAGGCGTGAGGATACTTAACGTTGGGAAATAGATTCAATTTGTGCAATGACTCAGCCACTGCCAGTCTCTATTCAAGCCTAAGTTAATGGTATCCAATTTGCAAATTAATTCCAGTTCAGCAGCTTCTTGTTGGAGTCTGTTTTCGAAGTTTTTCTTTTGGAAAATTGTCACCTTCAAGTCTGTTATTAAGTAACCAAAGAGGTTAAAGTGTTCTCCTATTGGTTTTTGAATGTTATGATTCCCGATGTCAGATTTGTGTCCATTTATTCTTTTGCGTAGAGACTGTCTGGTTTGGCCAATGTACATGGCAAAGGGGCATTGCTGGCACATGATGGCATATATCACATTGGTAGATATGCAGGCAAATGAGCCCCTGACGGCATGGCTGATGTCATTAGGTCCTATGATGGTGTCACTTGAATAGACATGTAGACAGAGTTGGCATCGGCCTTTGTTGCAAGGATAGGTTCCTGGGTTACTGCTTTGTTGTATGTTTTTGTTGTGTGGTATGTGATTGCCAAACTGGACAGTCTCTACATAAAAAAGTAAATGGACACAAATATGACATCGGGAATCGTAACATTCAAAAACCAGAAGGAGAACACTTCAACCTCTCTGGTCACTCAGTAACAGACTTGAAGGTGACAATTTTACAACAGAAAAACTTCAAAAGCAGATTCCAATGAGAAGCTGCTGAACTGAAAGTAATTTGAAAATTGGATACCATTAACTTAGGCTTGAATAGAGACTGGGAGTGGCTGGGTCATTACACAGATTGAATCCATTTCCCCATGTTAAGTATCCTCACACCTTCCTGTCAACTGTCTGATATGGGCCATCTTGATTATCACTACAAACGTTTTTTTCTCCTGCTGATAATAGCTCATCTTAATTAAATAGCCTCTTAGAATTGGTGTGGTAACTTCCATCTTTTCATGTTCTCTGTACGTATAAATATCTTCCTACTTTATGTTCCATTCTATACATTTGATGAAGTTGGCTGTGGCCTATGAAAGCTTATGCTTAAATAAATTTGTTAGTCTCTAAGGTGCCACAAGTACTCCTGTTCTTTTTTTAGTCAACTGCATGTGTACCAAGGCGTACCTCCCATCCACCCACCCAACATAATACCTTTATAAAAAGAATATTTTCTCCAAAGAACATTTTAGAAAAGTTCCTCATCAATATTAGACAAAACAGTTTGTAAAAAGGGTGGCTCTGGAACATACACATAGCTGCAATTCACCTGAGGAGTAATGTTCAGGTTTCAGACAAGGAAAGCCCTAATGTTTCAGATGAGGAAACAAGATTAGGTGTTGTTTTGCATTTGTCACTAACCTGTGGAAACCACAAAAGGAAGATAAATCTTTTGACCTACAATATGATCCCAGGGAGAGACAATTACATCACATCAACAACAACAATGCACCAGTTGCAGTATTCCCAGGAATAAGGTTGTGTAGCGAGGTATCCGGGGTCAAGTTCCCTGCCTTCCCAGCCTGATTTCTGTGAGTGCTGCAGGGCTTGCTCTGCTCCGGCAGGGAACGGGGCTCTGTCCTTCTCCTGCTACACCTCTGCCCCAGCACTTCCAGCTCTCTTGGACCCTGCCGCTGCCTCCCCAGCAGGGCTCTTGCATGCTGCTCAGAGGCAGGAAGGCAGAGCAGACAGCCCCAGCTGACATGAGAAGTGGCTCCATCCTGCCCTCTCTGCTCCCTGCTTGGGCCTGCCTGCCAGGAATAGAGGCTGAGGAGCCTGCCAACAACGTGCTGAGGGAGGTGCAGCAGGAGAAGGACAGAGCCCTCCCCCATTCCCAGCAGGTAACACTGGGAAGGAGAATGCAGTGGCACAAGGCACTGGGAAGGTGCCAGGAGCAGGGTCCCTCTGCTCAGCTGGAGGTAGGGGCACTGCCTGTGCCCCTCCCCATTGTGAGGTATCCGTGAGGGTACCGGAGCTCTGGGAAGACACTGGTGCTGTGAGTTTGCCTAGCCCAGAGGCACATGCTCCTCACTCCTGTGGCCCCAACTCCCCAGGAACCAGTGGGATTAGCTGCCCTGGCCCAGGTAGGTGGGGCTGGAAGGATCCTCCCAGAGGCAACACATGGGGCAGTCACGTGGCCTCCCTTTACATTGTACCCCTGCACTATCATCACAAGTCGTCTCTGCATAAGGTGATTCAGAAGACAAGTGAATCAAGGATTAAACTGAGACAGCTATAACTAGTGCTCTTTTGAATAACAAAAGAAGCTTGTCATTCACTGCCCCAGATTCTCCAGCAGCAAGCCACCATCCTGACTGGATGGATTTCAAAGCATCATTTTTGGTAGACTATGATAGTTGCATGAGTAAGGTCAATTTTGCCATTTAATTTAATATTTATCCTGACAAATCAATGATTCATCAGGCTCTTCAAAGAATTATATTAGGGAACCTTGGTTGCTTTATCAAAATAAAAGCAAAAATGCCAATGAAAATTAGAAACAGTACTGTGTTTGATTTTAACCAATTAAAATTATTTGACATTGTGTATACAGTACTGTACATACTTTCATTATATGAATACAGATATTACAATATACAATAATACAGATATTATTATTATTATTATCACCACATTTGAACAAACAGTGAAGAGTATATTTAAAAAATGATCTTGATCCTCCTTTAAAAAATCATCCCTTATCCTAGGGCATATCTACATTAAAAACTTAAGTCGATCTACCTTAGGTCAATTTATAGTCTGTGGTGGTTCATGTCCACACTACCTCTTTCAGTCAGTGATATGCGTCCTCACCAGGAGCGCATCGACTGATCTAAGCAGGGCAGGTAGGGAACTGAGAACCCAGGCTCTCAGCTCCGCACTGGTTCCCCACCCTCCTGCTCTCCATTCCCGTCCCTGCTGGGAGCGTGGCAGCTGCCCAGGCTCTCACCTCCCCACTGGGAGCGGGCAGTCATCCAGGGCTTCAGCAGGGAGTGGGGAGGCAGCAGCCTCAGTGTAGCCAGGCTTCCTGCATGGAGCCCGGGGGGCAGCCCAGCTCCAAACAGGCAGCCCAGGTAGTGGGCAGCAGCCAGGCTGTGGGCAGGGAGGACTTTCTTGTCAATTTCATGGCTCCATGGTGGAGTAACCATGAAGGCTCAGTAATGCTTGCCCTCCCTCCAGTTAACAATGATTCATTTAGGAGAAGGTTCTAATACTCTTACTCCTGCTGGGTAGCACCTTACTGCGCAAGTAGTCCCACTGAAGTGAAGTTAGGTATTATTCAACATGAATAAGAGTATCAAAATCTAACCCTTTAAAATTAATGTGCATGTAATATCTAGGCTTAGGTAAAATGACAGGGTGGAGACCTCCAGCACTGGGCCCTTGCACTTTTAAAAAGAGCAGGGTCATGTCCCCCTTACCCCATCCCAGCTTTTTAAACAAAAGAAACATATGCGCTGTGAGAAAAACATGATTGTACTGCTAAAGGCCAAGATGCACTATGAGATCGGAGCAGATGTATTCCTAGATAGTCACTGCAATCCTAGATAATCATGTAATCGCTTCATCAAAATTGCTTAATAGCTACCATATTGCTTCTCTCTGCTAGAGCCTGTTGATGATGTTTGTTAGGTTATCTAAAAATACATTATTTTTATCAAACTTTAGATAAAATCATTGTATATAGTAGCTCTTAGATTGAGACATGTTTACCTCCTTTCAAAGTTGTTTGTTATTATTACTTATTTTGAAGATGACTTTTTTCATGGAGATTTACAATTTAGGGTTACAATTGTTAAAATATACATTATATAAAAACAAGGATGATTCAATTGTAATGTTACAGAATTGCAAATTACAGTTCAATAACAAATAACAGTTAGTGCAGTATTAATATTAAATAGTGCAGTATTAATAGTGGAGTACACACAGTAAAATGATAAATGCAAGTGAAGTACAAGACACGAAATGCAAAAATAAAATGCAGTCCCAATTTGTAGAACTAACATTGTCTTTATTTTTTTCATTTGTTTGTACTAGAATTATACATTAAATATTATAATGTGGCTACATTTTGTATTCTGGTTATTTACATGACAGTTATATTCTGCAGGATATTTAAGTAGCATTTTAATTTCCCCTCCACTTTGGCCTCTCCCCCACCCGCCCATTTCACTTCTTCAAATATTCTGGAACTCTTGGTGGGAAAGATCTAGATGTACGTGTCGGGTGTCCGAACAGGGAACTCTCAGAGCACTTGACAATCAGAAAAGAGGAACAGGATATGCTTAATTAAGATATGATTATTTCTTGAAAGTACATACAGGAAATATAATAATGGACAAAATATAGTGATTGCCTAAGCAAATTCCATTTCAACAATGAACGTTATTAACATTGCATTAAAAATGGTCTGAGAAGTTTCTAGGATGGTTAATCAACATATGTGTACCTCACCATACATAAAGCACAATACAGTGAGGCCTAATTTGTCTGTAGTCCAAAGCTTTGTTTGTTACATCTAGAAGAACTGGATCACATGTGATGGTATATGTATAAATGGGAGTAAAGAGTGAGAAAATCCATTGCAAAATTTAGTATACTTAAAAATCCTGTCTAGCAACTGTTTCCTTAATCTACATGTTTAATACAGTACAACTATTTACAATGTTCTAGTGGAACAAGAACTCAAAAAATTTTTAAAAGGAAAAAAGTTTAAATATGTTAGATATCAAGTGATTTAAATACAATAAAACCAATACGTATCCTCATGTCTCAGTAGACCACACCTAAGTATCGCCAAAGTAAGGAATATAATTCTGCTCTACCTTTATTAAAGGACTGATTAAGAGACTGATTTTTTTTATGGTCCATTGTGCGGTTGCTTAACTTTGTTTTAAAAAGATTCCATTACCATTCTTGTGTTTGTACTGTCTTCTGATCAACCCCACTCCTGATTCCAAAAGAGAAAAAATGAGAGAAAAATAAAGTCTCAGACTTAACCTGCAAGACTCCTTCACCATTTCCATCACCCACTGTACCAACATTGAATATTTGAATTTCTTCATCTATGCTAGGTTGTCAATGCCTTGATCTGGGACCAATTGTGCCTTAGTTGTTTGTACAGTATCAAACATGCTTTCATAACTAATAATGCCACTTAAAATTAGCAATGCAAAAGTAGTCAGATTTGTGTAAGCTGTATAAATATGATTTCAATAAAAAGTTATAGATACTAGTTTTGCAAGTGAATCAACTGGGTCATTGAACTTCTGTATCACTTTGGTTTTTGCTAATTGAAGAACTGTCATGAAATGCTAATTCTTAAGTTTTTACTTTGACCCATTAAGTGAAACATTAATTGATGATCTCCTTTTCACAGCTGGCATGGCTGAAAAGTTCAGACTATCACTCTCCTTATCAGGCACGAAGGGATGGATGGATGGATACGTATGTCTTTCTACTTTCTTGAATGGATCTAGGTGTATATGTATTTTGATTTTAGTACATCAGGGTTGACTGTTGGGGGTAGTGTTGGAGCTCTAACCTTGCATGGTTTATTTTGACCTGAAATTCCTTATGTTAATATATGCAAAATGATTTGAAGATGAAAATTATGTACTAGAAGGGCATTTTACTATTATTTCCCCCTTCATAGACTTTGCTTTAAAATTGCAGTTGGTACCCACTCTTGCACAACAAAAGTGAGGTACAAGGACAGAATTCTATTCCAGTGGCTTTGAGGGGAGGGGCATAGTACAATCTGAAAACCAAGCAGGAGTAGAGGTAGAGAGAGGGCAGGAGTCAGCAATTAAGGATCGGGACAGGGCAGAAGCTGAAACAATATTTTTCCTGTTCTTCTACCAGCAAACATGCACCAGTAGGAACTAGATCTTTGATACTTAGTTCTCAGACTGCCACAGAACATTAACCATTTGTTTTCATTTTCGTTTCTTCTTCTTGATTAAAATAATATCTGGCAAGTCCTAGTAGTACTTTTTATTCTTTCTGGTTGGCTTGTTATCCTGCACTGTGCTTGCCTTCCCAATTTTAAATTTTTCAGATTTACATTCGATCAATGAACAACAGCCCAGTTAATACTTGGATATAGATGGACCCTTTGATTGTTCTTTTATGTATAGCATAATTATGTCCTTATATTTTCATGCATTTTTATATCTGTAATGATGGATGCATCCTATGCATACAAATATGATATAAACGATTTCCTTCTTTCCCAATCATGTTTTGGCTTAAGGTTCTAAATTTGTAGCAGCAACTACTAGATATAAAAATCACAGGAAATAGTTATAAGAATTTAATGAAAATGTACATTTTCAGAGTACTTAATACAAAATGAATGGTAAAGCTTCTATAAACTGAAACAGCTGTTAAAGATCCAAAATTATATATGAAGATTTCAAGAATACAGGAAGTCAAATATCCCCCAGACATCATCCAAGACATCTTATTCTGCAAAGACAAACATCTAGGACAGCAAGATTGGCCCTTAAAAATATAATAAGGAGTCTGCATTCCTGTGTTACAGAAGACATCTGTCTGCTTAAAACTTCAAGGAGTGAAACTGGATTATAGATCACATAATTTACAGGTTTAATTGCCTGAAAACAATCATGACTGATGCAACCCGCAATAGGAAGTCAAGTAAGTAAACTGCAAAGCATATATCAATTGCTAAATATATACTAAATCAGAAAGACACTCTAGAAAACACAAAGAACACCCCACAACACTTCTTACATTGTTACCTACATTTTTCCTGCAGCTATATTTAAAGATCCTTTTTCTACACCAGCCTCTGAGATTTTCACAGGAGTCAGGATCTGTTCTAGTTCCCATTGAAGTAGATGGGAATCTTTCCACTGACTTCAGTGAGAGATGGGTCGGGCCATAACAGAGGAAAATAACTCTGGTCAGAAAAGATCAGCTGTGACCTGCTCAGTGTCTGGCTTTAGTTGTTTGTGGTACAAAATATCAGGAGCAGAGCACAGAGAACCCTGAATTTGACTTATCGGGTAAAGGAAGGGCTGATTTTCCAATACATTTTTATTTTATGGATTTGTCATTATTAACTATACGCATACATTGGGACCTACTTATGATCTTGCAACAAAAATAACTTCGCAATTAAGAAAAAAATGTAATTATTAGAAAAATTAAATGTGTCACTCTGTCTTGCTCTTCTCCGTACTTCCCAACTTCTCAGTTCCCTTTCTTTCTCTCTGTTACTTTGATAAAACACTTGTTATAGCTACTAAAGCCTAACTAGAATATTCCTCCCCTCCCCGGAAAGGTACATGTACATGAACACTCAATACCATGATTGTGTTAGGCAAGTCCAATCTCTAGATACTTATTCTTATCTGTTCTAGAATAATGGATCCAGCTTATTAATGCTTTTTCTTATAAAAGCTGCCTAGAAGAGGAAAACTGTTGACAGATCAAAAGGAGAAGGAACTTATACTCTTTTTATATGTTTTTCCACTGTTTGGAGACGGTGTCTAGGTGACACACTGCACAGTTGCAGATGTGAGTAGCTTTTTACTTCAGTGAAATTAAAAACCCATTTTTAAGCTTAACAGCAATTATGTACCAACAAATAAATTATAATAATAATTTATTTTCACTGTCTAGGCTGTTTCCTTTTTTGCAATTCACTTTGCTTGTGCAATTAAAACAAATCGGTCAGTACCATTTTTAGGTTTGCATGCATTAGCACAATTTTGCTGTCTTAACATTCCCAGAAAGGAAATATTTTCACAAAAAAAAACATGCACAGAATTGTTTCCATTGCAATTCCAAAACAACACCTCACTGGTATTATTTTGTAAAACCATACTAACATTTAAAATACATAAATAACTAAATTTGGAGCCTAAAACTAGTCATTCAAACCTCCAAAATGTGTGGCAATCTGACCGCTGACTGGTAATGTCTGTCATAGCCATCGACGAAAGTGGTGCTTGATCTCACCTCCTCAAATCAGCAGCACTGGAAATCTTGTATTCTGAGCCCAACATTAGGAGGTACTTTGTGCCACTTATTACCAACCTGTCTGCTTGATGGGAACAGAATGGATAGGGTCCCATTCAGTCCAGTCCTTCCTGGTCAGAAGACTGGTAGCAGCACACACGAGTGTATGCCCTTATATATACACATGGTAGAAATGGGCACGGTGAAAGAGAGAACCTGAGGACACTGATAGAGATGAGTACTCACACTCAACCGAAAACAAGTACATGAATTCTTACGACATCACACTGATATTTTCAGTATTTTAAAAAACATTCACAGAAAAATATAAATAAATCCTCATCAGCCAATAGAAGCATAGTCTATATTAAAGTCTGGCACTCTCCTAGTGCATGCAGCCAAAAATTAGATCTGGGATTTAAAAAAAAATAATCATCAAATGGATCTTGTAGGATTTGTTTTATTTTGTTTGGGAGAAAGGTTTAAAACATTTAATATGTTTAATTTATGTTCACCTTATCACATTGTCTGTAATTTTCCCTACAATGAATTGTAATTCCAGGGCTTTATTGTGAGAGTGGGGTTAGGGGAGGCTACAGCAAAGAAACAAAGTAACATGCAGAACAAAAAGTCTGAATGGGCTGAACCAAGTAAGTCCCTGAAACTAGCTAAGACAATTTACATTGTGTCCGAAGTAAAACCCAAACCCAAACACTTGAAATGTCTCAGATCCAGAATAGAGAAGAATGCTTGCTTGATATAAATCCCATACCTGCTGATAGTGGATCTCTATTAATTGCACATGAGAATAAAATAACCCTCTTCATTCCTCTGCCTATTTAATCTACAGATAACGTGTCAATCTCCTTCAACAATATATCTGAAGACAAACAGGAAGCAATTCCACTCCTGCGCAGATTGCATTTCCCTATGTGTGGTCTTTAAAGGCTTCTTTTTCACCATGAAACCACCACAAATTCAGGCACAAGGGAAACAGGAGAAAAAGATCTCTTTGATCACATGTGGCTCAAATGTAATTTTACACCAACTCAATAAATTAATTTTTCCTCACCCTCTCCCTTTCTTCTTTCGCTATATCTTAAAGACTGTTTTGCTTTCACCCTTAAATTCTTTACTAAATTTGAAATGAAAACAACTCGAACAGTGTATATAATAGGTTTAGGAAAAGTTCTGAAAATATCTTTGAAAATGATTGTTTAAATTACAAATGAAACCTATTTCAAAGCATAAACTAAAGCCTGGTGTAGTATTTTCTTCTCAAACTGAAAATAACCACCTTCCCATTTTCAGCTCACCATTCATCACTTTATATTTCTGAAAGGAAAAATACCATTTGAATCATGACTATGTCATTAAAGTTATTTTTAAAAAAACTATAAACTTAGAGCAGCAAAAATAAACAGTTGGCCCACAAGAATCTGCTAAAGTTTATTTTTATAGGTGGGAAGAAAAGGAACTTCCTACCCTAAGGCTTTTTAAAGTATTGACTAAGATTTGATACTGTCTTTTATTATTACTACAGAGGCAAGATACAGGTCATTTAATAATACCACCTTAGATTAGTGGAGATGCCTTTTTTATTAAAAGGTGCATTAATCAAATCATCATAATATCAATAACAGATGTCATATTTCAGATCATGTTGCAAATTTTTGAATAAATTGTTTTCTCCAATGACATGTGTAATGTGAACTTCAACTCTTCAGACTTGTCTACACAAACACTTAGTTTACAGCAAGATGGAATGTGAATCTACCACGCACTGAGGCCTGGTCTACACCTAAAACTTAGATTGACCTACCTACACCACTAAAATTCACACCTGGGAGACATAGTCAAGATAACCTAAGCCCTGGCATAGACACTAGTTGATCAACAGAAGACTCCTTCTGTCAACCTAGTTACCACCACTCTAGGGTGTGGCATAACTATTGAAACAGAAAAAACCCTTTGGTTGCTGCATCAAGTATCTACACTACAGTGGCACAGCTGCAACACCATAGCTGTCCCGCTATAGCAGGGGTAGGCAACCTATGGCACGGGTACCGAAGGCGGCACGTGAGCTGATTTTCAGTGGCATTCACACTGCCCAGGTATTGGCCACTGGTCTGGGGGGCTTTGCATTATAATTTAATTTTAAATGAAATTCTTAACCATTTTTAAAAATCTTATTTACTTTACATACAATAGTTTATATATTAAAGACTTACAGAAAGAGACCTTCTAAAAATGTTAAAATGTATTACTGGCATGCGAATCCTTAAATTATAGTGAATAAATGAAGACTCGGCACAACACTTCTGAAAGGTTGCCAACCCCTGCGCTACAGCATCTGTAATGTAGACATACTTTAAGTGTCCATGTGGATTCTGTTGCTCACTAAAAGTTCCCAAGTGCTCTTTAATTTACTCCCATTTCAAAGAGGGATAGATGAAAGTGCATGAGGGAACCTTTAGCGAGTGACTGCAGGGTCCACGCAGACAGCTAGTGTGCAGTAGGCTAATGTGGGGTAAAATTACACCCCAGCTTGCCACAAACTAAGTGTGTGTGCAGACAAACCATTAATAGTTTATAAAGTTTTTACATCTCAATCATAGGACTTGTCTACACAGGGACATTTAAGAAAGTTAATCCAAATTAACTGAAGATGTGAATTTAAAGTGGATTACTACTAAAACTGCATTAAACCCATTTGTAGATATTTTCATTCAGAATATAAATGGCCTTAATCCAGTTTATCTTAATTCACTTACAAAGGCCTGGGCTACATGGTGGGGTGGGGGGGTGTTTCAAACTAAGATACGCAACTTCAGCTACACGAATAGCATAGCTGAAGTCGGCGTATCTTAGGACAACTTAGCTGGCCATCCACATGGTGGCGAGTCAATTGCTGCTGCTCCCCCCTCAACTCTGTTTCTGCCTCTTGCAGAGGTGGAGTTCTGGAGTTGATGGGGAATGTGCTCGGGGATCAGTTTATCAAAGTAGACTTGGTAAATCGATCCCCGATAGATCGATCACTGCCCGCTGATCTGGCAAGTAGTGTAGATGTACCGAAAGATTTCATTCCTCAGAGCTGTCAATCTAGCACCTTTCAACTAAATTCCCATGTAAAAATTCATAAAAATAGCCATACTAGCTCAGATCAATGGTCCATCCAGCCCAGTATCCTGTTTTCTGACAATGGACAGGTGCCAGATGCTTCAGAAAGAATGAACAGAGCAGGGCAATTAGCAAGTGATCCTTCCCCTATTGTCCAGTCCCAGGTTCTGGCAATCAGAGGTTTATGAAGATCCAGAGCATGGGGTTGCATCCCTGATCATCTTGGCTAATACCCATTGATGGAACAATCTTCCAGGAACTTATCTAGTTCTTTTTGGAACCCAGTTATACTTTTGATCTTCACAACATCCCTGGCAACGAGTTCCACAGATTGACTGTGTGTTGTGTGAAGAAATACTTCCTTTTGTTTGTTCTAAACCTGCTCCTATTAATTTCATTGGGTGACTCACAATTCTTATGCTATGTGAAGGGGTACATAACACTTCTTTATTCATTTTCTCCACACCATTCATGATTTTATGGACCTCTATTATATCACACCTTAGTCATATCTTTTCTAAGATGAACAGTCCCATTCTTTAATCTCTCTTTGTATGGAAGCTGTTCCATACCCTTACTCCCCATTGGACCAGAGCAGCGAACCATGGCCAGTGGGAGCCGCGATCGGCCGAACCTGCAGACGCAGCAGGTAAACAAATCAGCCGGGCCCACCAAGGGGGGGGGGGGGCGCATGCCAAGGTTGCTGACACCTGTTCTATAATCAGCAAGCTCTATATGTTCTCTAGGGCTAACTCAGGTGAAGCAGCTGGGGATCTCTTGTTTATGCCTGGAATAACCTTGCCCCCTAGAATCCATGCAGCATAAAGATAATTAGTTTATTTTGTTTGGGGGTTTTATCCCCATACTGCTCTGAGCTGCATACCCAGCTGATGGGAGGAATCCACCTCCATGACTCATCTTCATAGGGAGGAGAGCTATACAATAATCTTTTGTCTTTCCCAATGTCCCAAAATAGTCTGTGTGGTGTTGATGGTCCTTTTCTGTTGGAACACCTTCTGTTGCAGATCAGCACTTCAAACTCATTAATGTCTCTCTCTCCTGTCTGATGATTTACATAGAGAGGTTCACAATACAATTGCTCAAATATTACAATACAAATATTGAACAAAGTCCAAACACTGAACACATGCTTATAATTCTAATACCTATTTTAACACTAGTAACACATAGATGAGCCAGACTGATTCCAGCTCTCTATTTGTCAGTGTTTAACTGAGACATGGGGACTTTGGCATGAGATGGCACCTGGTCTAACAGTGTCACAACAATATTCAAGGTGTAGGTCTACCAGGGATTTTTATAGTAGCAGTATGATATTTTCAGTCTTATTATCTATTTCTGTTAGCATTTTTGACTGCCGCTGCAAACTGAACAGATGTTCTCAGAGAACCACACATGGTGACTCCAAGATCTCTTTCTTGACATGTAACAGCTAATTTAGAACCTATTATTTTGTATGTTTAGCTAGGGTTACGTTTTCCAATGTGCAGTATTTTGCATTTATCAACACTGAATTTCATCTGCCATTTTGTCGCCCAGTCCAGTTTTGAGAAATTTCTTTGTAATACTTCACAATCATCCTGGACTTAACTATCTTGAGTAATTTAGTATCATCTGCAAACTTTGCCACCTCCCCGTTTATCTCCTTTTCCAGATCATTTATGAATATATTGAACAGCACAAGTCCTAAACCAGATCTTTGGGGGAAACTCACTATTTACCTCATTCTATTGTGAAAACTGACCATTTATTCCTACCCTTGGTTTCCTATCTTTTAACTAGTTACTGATCTGCGAGAGGACCTTCTCTCTTATCCCACAACTGCTTACTTTGCTTAAGAGCCTTCATATAGGACCTTGTCAAAGGCTTTCTGAAAGTCCAAATACCACTTGATCACCTTTGTCCACATACCTGTTAACATAGTCAAAGAATTCTAATAGGCTGGTGAGGCATGATTTTCTTTTACAAAAGCCAGATTGACTCTTCCCCAACATGTTGTGTTCATCTATACAGCTAATTCTGTTCTTTACTACAGTTTCAATCAATTTGCCTGGTACTGAAGTTAGACTTACTGGCCTGTAATTGCCAGGATCACCGCTGGAGCCTTTCTTAAAGTCTGCATTGTGTTAGCTATCCTCCAGTCAGCTGGTACAGAGGCTGATTTAAGTAACAGGTTACATACCATAATTAGTAGTTCTGCAATTTCATATCTGAGTTCCTTTAAAATTCTTGGGTGAATACTGTCTGGTCCAGGTGATCTACTTATCACTATTAAATTTATCACTCTGTTCCAAAACTCCCTCTAGTGACATCTCAATCTGGGACAGTTCCTCATATCTGTCACTTTAAGAATGGCTCAGGTGTGGGAATCTCCCTTACATCCTCTGCAGTAAAGACCAATGCAAAGAATTAATTTAGTTTCTTTTTTACGGCCTTGTCTTCCTTGAGTGCTCCTTTCACACCTTGATCATCCAGTGGCCCTACTGATTGTTTGGCAGGCTTCCTGCTTCTGATGTACTTAAAAAATGTTGCTATTAGCTTTTGTGTCTTTTGCTAGTTGCTCTTCAAATTCTTTTTTGGCCTGCCTAATATACTTTTACACTTGCCTAGCAAAAGTTTCTGCTCTTTTTTTTATTTTCCTCAGGGGGATTTGATTTCCAATTTTTAAAGGCTGCTTTTTGCCTCTAACTGCCTCTTTTACTCTGTTGTTTAGCCATGGTGACATTTTCTGGTCCTCTTATTATGTTTTTTTAATTTGGGGTATACATTTAAATTGAGCCTCTATTTTGGTGTTTTAAAATAGTTTCAGTGCAGCTTGCAGGCATTTCACTCATGACCATTCCTTTTAACTTCCATTTAACTAGCTTCTTAATTTTTGTGAAGTTTCCCTTTTTGAAGTTACATGCTACTATGATGCAATTCTTTGGTATTTTCTCCCCTACAAGGATATTACATTTAATTGCATTACGGTTGCTACTACCAAATGATTTAGCTATTCATCTCTTGCACCAGATTCTGTGTACTACTATGGTCTAAATCAAAAATTGCCTCTCCCCTTGTGTGTTCTAGAACTAGCTGGTCCACGAAGTAGTCATTAATGGTGTTTAGAAATTTTATCTCTGCATCCCATCCTGAGGTGACATGTATACAGTCAATATGGGAATAGCTGAAATCCCACATTCTTACTGGGCTGTTTTTGTAGCCTCTCTAATCTCCCTGAACATTTCACAGTCACCTTCACTATCGCTATCCCAGTCAGGTGGTTGGTAGTATATTCCTACTGCTATACTTTTATTATTCAAGCATGGAATTCTATCCATAGAGATTCTATGGTACAATTTGATTCCTTTAAGATTTTTACTATATTTGACTCTATGCATTCTTTCATATATAGTGCCACTCATCCACCAGGGCGACCTACTCTGTCAAACCTTCATATTTTGTACCCTGGTATTACTGTGTCCCATTATCATCATCATTCCACCAAGTTTCTGTGATGATTATTACATTAACACTGTCATTTAATGCCATGTACTCAAGTTCACCCATTTTAGTATTTAAAAAAAACCCTGCAATTGGCATTTCTGATCACACCAAGGCTCTCTTGTTAGAGACCTCATTTGCAACTAAGATACCTCGAGAACCTTGAAATCTGGTTTTCATTCGGATTTGGCACTAGCCTAACAAGAATTACAACTTCATGACTCAACGAATTCTTTCCCAGTTTTCAGAATGAAATGCTCACACCCAATATAATGTTTTGTGTTGGTGTCTTTATATAAAACCAAGATAATAAAACTGAAAAGAGCAGAGGGTTGCAAACTTTGGTTTCTTTGCTGTTTTCACTCCAGATTAACGTCTCTGCCACCAAGACTCACTACAGTAATGCTGATATAACTAGATCCCTACAGGGCTGGATTAAGAGAATTTGGGTTTCAAGGCACATTTTGATGTTGTTGATGGCCTCCACCCGTCCCTCTTCCCCCACAGCACAGGGTCTCAAATTTAACACGTTCCTGAGATGAATGGAACATTTACACATTTCAGAGCTATTATTTCAGACTGTCCCCAGATTCTGGCAGATGTTACTGAATTGGTTATGCCCAGCTCATGTTTTCAAACTTTTCTTCACAACCACAAGGGCTAGAATCTTTAATTTAAAAAAAAAACAAAAAAGAACAAAAAAACCAAACTAAAATTCTAAATCTAAACAAGTGATTCCTGGAATCAGGACCCTAAATTCAGGCCTGTAGAGCTTACACTTTAACTCTGCCCTGATTACAAAAGAATTAAATCATGAGTAATTTAAAAAAGAAGACAGAGATGTCAGCCTTTCCTAGTACTAGGTTGTAGGCTACAGTTTTCAGCACTGAGCCCGCAGTCAGAGATCCTAGTTCCAGGGAAATGGGAGTTTAATCCAGTTTAGGCAATTAGATGAGAAATCTGTTCAGCACACAAAACAGAACCTCATTTCACCAAAACAAGGCTTCTCAAACTATAAGAAAGCTACTATGGTTTCCTGCTCTCCCTCCTAACTGTCAGTGGATTGAATATCCTTCAGTGTCTAGCAGAGGGTATCTATAGACACAGTTCCAGACTACTGCTGTCATATAAGGAAAATTATTAATCTGGGATCTCTGCCATCATTTGGCAGTAAGCACTGACTGAAGAGATTCAGCAATACCAAAAAACATAATTCAGCATCTCTGACACGGATTTGAAAACTGTGATTGCAGTTTCACACATCCTAAGTCTAGTAGGTAGCCGTCTGCAAAATCTCATACTAATGCATTCAAAGACAAGATATCCAGCTAAGCATCTGAGTTGTGGGAGCTCAAATAAAATAAATGGTTCACTGTAATACCATTACACAGATACCTTTTATGAAGAGATTAAAACCCCAACTTAAAAAATAAAAGGTAGTTGTTTTTTTAATTACCAAGGTGCATAACAAAGACATCTCAAAGTGCTGTATATACAGTACTTATATTAAAACTCTGAGTAGTATAAAAAGTATTGCTATTTCTCCAAATTAAAATCAAATTAAAAGATGGGATGACTTCTAAGAATTCAGCCAGTTGATTATGATATGATATTTCAGACTCTGACCAATTATTTAAATTTGGTGCTAAATTCCAGGAACACTGTATTTTCCTATTTCATCCTGTATTTTGCCTTGTGCACAAAGTGAAAAAAACTACCCCCAGTGTGAGCAAATCTTCTCTACTGCATAATACTTTTCTGGCAGAATGAGCAAGGATGGAAGTAGACAAGGCAGTGGCTCATAGTCCTAATCATTTTACAATATTGCAGTCTTGGTTTAAAAGCCAAGGTCAGCATGGTAAAGGAGCAGACAGCAGCAGACTTTCCTTGATTCCCTTTTTATCTTAAGAGTTCCAAATGAATTTCCATTTCTAACTAAAAGTAAAACACAGAGAGGTAAAATCTAGTGGCCTGGATATGGAAATTCAGTTAATCTAGGAGGTAAAACAATTTTTTTAGCTTTTACTACCACGAGATCACAGATGTGAACATGTAGAGCAGAGATGCCCAACTTTCTATCAAATCTGAAAAAACCGAGAAACTTCTGATATCTGTTTTCTCCTGTGTTTCAAGGCTCCATAACTTCTATATTGCTAATCCACCAATCCAGACTGACAGAGTACTGTCATCTTCGCTCTGAGGCCACGTCTACACATGAAACTTCTGAGGGAATAGCAATGTTCATTAGGGGCATGATTTTATTTTATTTTATTACAATATTTCTTAACTGGTAAAAGCTCCCATGTAGATGCAGTTATACTGGAAAAAGTGGTTTTGCTAGTATAGTTTATTTTATTTGGGGAATCAGTATACGCTATGTCCACACAAGGAGGATTTGCCAGCATAGCTATCCTAGTAAACCTTTTCTAGTGTAGGCTAGGCCTGACTACTAGTCAGCAGTGTCAAATAGCAGCTACACGTTTCTGGTGCCTTCCAGCATGTTCTGTGTCCCTCTTTCCTTCTGAAGCCTTGCTAAGAATTTTCTCCACTACAACATCTGTCTCCAAAGGTAAGGGTCACACAACACTGTTTCTCCTACTGCAGTTCAAATCCCACTTCTTCCCCATCCTGTCTACACATGATCCTCTTTTCCACTGTCCACATCGGTTCCCCTCCCCTGTCAACTCAAAAGATTTCCCCATATCTCTTCTTACAACCAAGTGCCTTCTTCAGGTCCCCACCTAAAATCTTTACTCTTCTTTCCATCCCCACTCTCCCATCCATATAGAATCACAGAATATCAGGGTTGGAAGGGAACTCAGAACGTCATCTAGTCCAACCCCCTGCTCAAAGCAGGACCAATCCCCAACTAAGTCATCCCAGCCAGGGCTCTGTCAAGTCTGAGGAAGAAAATCCCACTACCTCCCTAAGTAACCCATTTCAGTGCTTCACCACCCTCCTAGTGAAAAAGTTTTTCCTAATATCCAACCTAAACATCGCCTTCTTCAGCTTGAGACCATTACTCCTTGTTCTGTCATCTGGTACCACTGAGAACAGTCTAGGCCCATCCTCTTTGGAACCCCTATACCCTATTCCTCTCCACACTCTACTTTTAAACATGGATATGTATCAATGTTGACATATAAAAACAGAACACAGATAGATATTGATATGTATCAACATTTAAAAGCTGAACATGGCAGGAGAATAAGGGGCTTTGTGGGTGTCTGGGTTGGTAGGTGGGAGAAGCTCAGTGAGCAGGACGGAGACCGAATAGGAGTGAGCAGGGCTTTTTGTGTAGAGGAAGCTATGGAAGGGATGGGAAAGAGGACTTTGATGGGGGAACCTGCGAAACAGTGTGTCTGAGGGTGGGGGAAAACTGGAGCAACAAAGGGAGGAAAATACATATTCACCTGGACAGCAACCAACATTGATGACTTTTAGCATTCATTAACAGTTCCTTCAACACTCGGTATCTCTCTCCCCCGCTAGTTGAAATCTCCATTAAATACTGGTTGAGGTTGACCAAATTAATGTTCCACAATCATTAAAAAACACCACCATCACAAACAGGAAATATGTAGCTACATCCTCCTCGGCAACCTACAACCATTATTTCGTCTTCTTCACATTACCTCCCCATGTCTCCTGCTTCCACCTGCATGCAAAATATTCATTCCCTTAACTCCAACCACAAGTATCAAGACTGAAAGATATAACTGTATTTTTCCTCATTACACCATAGATACCTATATTACAACCAATAGCTTCCCATAAAGAAACTTCTATTGCAAATTATTTCCACTTTCAAAAAATTATTCCATTAACAGTCATCCAGCACAATACATTTAAAACAGGTGAACTAAATATCCCCCACACACATCTTCAACTTCAGAATAGCATCAATATGTTATACAGGAAGTCACACTAGATGATCACAATGGTTCCTTCTGGCCTTATAACCTATGAAACATCTCCGTCATTAGAAAACATTCCTGTCTAACCATGCTACAGGGTCAGAGATAAAGACTGCCCATTTGCATAGACAAAGAGATACATGTGGGGTAAATGGTAGATGTGGGCAAGATAGTGTAGAGACGATAAAATCATAGTTGTGGGTTTTTCAAGAGATGGTTTAACTAGGGCCTTCCTGGATTTTTAGTGGTTTTGTTGGTCCAATAGTCACTTGGGCAACGCTTAATTGTTTTTAACTACTTATTTCATTTATGAGAATTAACCAGCTTTGCATAGTTTATTTTTGCACACAGTAATTTTTTTTAAATACATGAGAAAACGACATCTATTTTTCCATGATCAATTTTCATAGTAAACAGATTTAGTATCTGGGACAGTATATTTTTATGCCAGTTTTGCAGTGCTAAATATATTATTTGCACATCACCACAACCAACATCTGGTTCTACAGCTGTGGAAGTCTTGTTTATTTCTGTTTTTGCTTTATGTTGCAGCTTCTGAAGCTATAGCAAACTCATATCTGTAATTCTGATTCATTACGATAGTCTACATATCTCCTCTAGGATCTCCTACTTTTATATTAATATTTGCACAGTGCACTAACAGTTTGCATTGCTAAGTATTACTACTTGAGTTAAGTTCCAAACTTTAATTTACAGAAAGTCAGTCCCTTCCCCCTTTCATTTGCTTTTTGAACAGAGTAAATCCCTCAATACTAAGCTGCCCACTTGCTTTCACTTTCCCACCATCCGTTTCTATTAATAAAATGTTGAAATTCTCTTTGCATTCACAGTTCCAGTTCCCCTGTTTTTTTATTGCTTTGCTTCTTGAAATTACATGAATACGTAACCTCCTTTGTGATTTTACTCCCACAATTCTGAGGGATCTTTTAACATTCCCTCCCATACCCCACTATGTTACTAATACAAATAAGTAATTTTATCGCTGTCTGATCCATTCATCTGGTTTCAAATGATTTTTAATCTCTCTTTCCTGGCTTCAGCATAGACTTTGTTTATTTTCCCTTTCCCCCATCCATTAGTTAAACTGTTCCACACAGAAGTCTCTCCTCTGAACCAACCCGCTGTTCAGATGCAGTTCATCCCACCTGCCTAATGTAAACTTATTTTCTTCAAATTGGAACCATAATGCCCAATTCTTAACCTTTCAGACTCTGCAGGCAGAACTGAATTGCTCAGAAAATTACAGACTGCTCCACTTTCTTTCACTTCAGGGATTTGCATTTATTTATTCCCTTCTACCCCAAAATCAGTTGGCACACTGCTGCCTCCACAGCCCTCCCAGCCCAGAAACCAGGGAAGGAGAAGGGCAAAGGAAAACATGGCTTATACCACCTCTGGGTTCCCCCAGTCTCTGGGGCTTCCAAGGGTCAGTTCGACTCCTAGCGTATATCAGAGCTATCACAGACTCAGTCTAATTTACAACAGCCTGCAATGGTTCCCAAAGGGCCATTGCAGCCAACAGGAATAGGCAGTGCACAGTGTGCTCTGGACATGACTCCCTGTACATTTCCTATGTGCTGGGAATGGGTGAGGAATGGCACAGAGCTGGCTGTGGAAATTCCCCAGCTTGCCACTTTGGCCAGATTAAAGGCTTCCTTATGAGAGCCTGGTCCAGAATTTCTCAGTGTCCCCATACTGTTCTACTCCTGTTCCTTACTGCACTCTTAACTAACCCCTCAAAACACCTTCCAAGTGTTTCCCTGACTGAATCAATATGAGTAGATATTACTGTCCATTCCCCAGTCCGGATCGGCAGCTTGTACATGATCTTGCATCGTGAACATCTAAAGCAATGAATCATGTACAATTCAGAGTCACTGCTGCCCACTATATGAATCTGCACATTTTTAGGAGCCCAAGAAAGGTAGATTCATACTATCAAAGGGACACAAGCTTAAACACTATAGTGATGGACAACCTAGAAAACCCAGAAATGGACAGATTTTATAGAATTTCCCAGCCCTTCCTCTATACTCGAGAACTGTTATCTTTAATGTTGCCTCAGCTCATAATTTTACTGACAGTCGCACAACATTTGGGGTTTTTCTTAAAGCCGAAGATCCTGGACTCATGCTGTTATGTGAGACTCATCTTTTATTTTAAAAAATAAGCCTTTAGGCCTTCATGGTTGTGGAAAAGATCTTGAAAATGTGACTGTAGTGAACCCAAATGGCTCAAAAGCCAGGATGCAAATAAAGAACGCAAGATGTATTATTTTTAAGCCACTCATGATTTTGGGGGGCTCAACTCATGGTTTTTGAGCAGAAGGTTGGCAGTAGTGTTAACATAAACACTCCCCAAATTCTCCTTCACCTCTCACAAATAAAAGCCAAATCCTGCAACCTCAACCGGTCAAAAGAGGATTATTCAACACCTGTTTTTCATCTGGGGCTTAAAGGTGAACACTCCCCAGCCAACAAGTCTTTCCACAAAGGCTCTCAGAGCTCAGTTTCAAAGAACACGCACCCCCCACCCCCCGCTTCCAACAAAACACAGACAGGATCATAATCAAACTACAGATGCCAGCCTGAGGTGTGACCTTCTTACCCAGGGAACAAGAAAGACACGAATTATGATGCCACAGAGAGAAAAATGCACATCAACATTCCCAGGCTGAGAGCTGCCAAAGTGGCCCTGGCAGAATGGTCACTCAAGAGAAGCTCTTATCCCATGCTGCAGCTCCAAGAGAGGTGCATTCTCTCCTTCACCAGCCACCCCTCCAGCAAGCCCCACTAGTCAGAGCTGCCACACAGGAAGGAAGATACGGTTCTATAGGGTTACTATATGTCTGGGATTTCCCAGACACAACCTCTTTTTTGATCCTCTGATCTCCATCCGAGCGGCTTTTTGAAATATGAAGGAATGTCTGAGATTTTTCCTTATTCATTGCAAATCAGAAAGAGCTGTCTCCATGCCCCAACTGGTCCCTCCTCTGCACATGGAGCTGCTGACACCGCCCAGTCCAGCCCTGTCCTGCCCACCAGCTAAACAGAGCTGCCAAAGTGCCTCTTGACCAGGCCGCCTACCCTGCTGTGGGGCATCAGAGCCCTGTCAGGAGGGTGACAGCTCCCTGCCCTGGGGAGGGGAAGAGGCCCACAGGGAGGTGCTGACTGATAGGCTGTGTCCTGGGCCTGTGCCAGCCACCCTGCCATGAGCGACACTGCCACCCATCTCAAGAGTGAGACCACAGGTACCCTCTCTAGCACCTCCCACCTACCCCTTCCCAGTACACACATCTCCCTCCTGTATCTTCCAAATACCCTCTCCAGCACCTCCCAACTGCACACACCCTCTTTAACTCCCCCTTCTCTGGCAGTGTCCTCTGTTTGGGAACTTAAAATATGGTAACCCTGTTCTAAGGAATTATAAGCATCTCTATGACTACCTAATTTAATGTACCGGCATTTTGCCTTCTTCATATAAAAGCAAATCACCCAACAGAAAATGAACATGTTTTTTGGGTTCTAATGCACTGAGGCTGAGGGCTATTACACCCTTAGTGACTAAGAGGCATTATCTGATGCTGGATTTGAATCCACTATTTCCTTTTAGCTACAGCGATTCAGCTGTACAACACATCAGTTATAAGTGCAATAAAAGCTGCCTGTTAAACACAAGTGACAGACAACTATACATTAGAAAAGAGGTGGGTTACTCCTGGCAATAACCCTAAGGCCTTGGTTACACTGGCACTTTATAGAGCTATAAAGCCCCCAGGAGCGCTATAACCTCCTACCTGTCCACACTGGCAAGGTACGTAGAGCGCTATAACCACGGAGTTATAGCGCTCCTGGTAATCCACCTCCGCACGGGGAATAAGGGCTGTAGCGCTCCCGCTGTAGCGCTATGGTGAGAATGTGGACACCCACTGCGCTACAAGTGATCTCTTGAGATGCCTGGAGCCATTTAAGGCAATTGACGTCTCTTCCCTTTCTTTTGAACTCGGCTGGAGGAATGCGGAAATACCTCTTTAGAGTTTCTCTCTTAACTCGGCAGATAAGCAATGCAAATGTTTAAGGAGGGAGCCTGTGTGAAAACAAAGCCCTCTGTGAACAGACACACGCTGACAGGCTCTCAGAAGGACGGAAAAACCACTGCCTCTCTTCCTCCACATACACACAATACGTCCCCCCTCACCCACCTTGTTTGAAAAGCATGTTGCACCCAGCTGAATGCTGGGATACCTGCCCTAATGCGCTGCTCTTAATGCCGCCTGAAGTGCCACAACTGTGGCCATGCTATACCGCTGGCGCGTCTCAGTGTGGACACACAATAGCGCTATACATATTGCTGTATAAGGGGACCGCTATAACCAAAAGCGCTATAATTCTGTAAGTGTAACCATGGCCTAACTTTGAGGGGTTAATCTAGTATTGTGCTGGAAGGGGCTTGTGGCAGGTTCTTATTAAAATTCTTCCACTAAAATGAAGGCTAGTTTGGGAGGATTTCCTTATCTCTGACAAACTCTCCATTGCCTCCATCCCTCCTATTTGTAAACATGTCTGCCTGTTCCACAAGGCTTATCAAAGACTCGGGGGCAAGGGGCACAGCCCTGGGCCCCTTTTGTGTCTGTCTGGAAAGAAAGAGGCAAAATTCCCTACACATGTTGCCACACGGAAACAGATAAATTTATTTTAAGGACCAAAAAAAGGGGATTTGCAGCAATGTCCTGTTCCTGGTTTTTTGGTTTTTTTTGCATCTGCCAAGCCATTTAACCCCAACAGGCTACCACTAAGGCCAGGAGGGTCAGCCTCACCTCCTTTTGTCTATCCTTGGACAGCCACATGAATAATGGAAACATCCAGATTTATTACTGTAAGAATCAATTGACTGATTAACTGACTAATGAGGGCAAGGGAGAAACTTCCACTCCAAGCAACTTATAACCTACAGGGAAGGGCTACGTACATAGGCAGCAAAGATGTAATTCTCCCACAGGGGAATCTGTAAATTGCCTTGGAGAACAGCAGAGGAGTTAAAGCAGGAAAATGGAGCATTTCTCTGCTCTTGTGTCATATTTGGCCTCCTGAAATTTGTAACTCTCTTGGCTAAGCCAGAAATAAGATTTATTAGCAAAATGTTTAGACAAGCTAACTGTCACTTGCTGCTACAAAAATGAGGAAGCAAAGTAGTTTTAGACCACAAGATGGGGCTTTAGCAGGTTTGTGCGTGAGGAGGAGGATCAACCCCAAACCACTGGTACCTTCCAATGAGGAAGGTTGATTAAAAAGCTTGTGTCCTCCATCGTATTTCCTTCCATTTGCACCCCACTTATTGTCTCCCATCGTATCTGCCTCACACTACATCTCTAGAGTAACTCTTCTGTAACAACTCTGCATGTAGGAGATTGGCTTGGCAGCTGCTCAGAGACAGAGCAGGCACCTACTCTCCCCGGGCAGGATTATCCTGCTTGAAGATAAGTGGCATTGCAGTGGCCACCGAAAAGCAGTACAATTCCCTGCACGTATAGATAGCTAATTTAAAGCTCTAGTTGAGCCTGTGATGTTTCTATAATGGCTTTATTTATGCTCTGCCAAATCACTGTTCTAGTCATCCTGTCTAATAAATGTTGATGCAGTTGCTAATTTTGGACACAATATTACAGGGTGCTGAATACCTCAATTCCCCCTGAAATCAAAAGATTCCCACAGTACCTAGAGACTATGGGCCTTCTACCATTCCTGGGCTACTGCATTTTGACCAGCTGAGAAAACAGAATTACTGAACAATATATAGGTATTTTTTGAATGACTTTTTTACTAACTCCATGAAATAAAGGTCTATTCCCTCAGGCTACAATTTTGTCAGGTCTCATAAGCTAAGCAGGATCAGGCCAGTTCATTATATGAATGAACGAAAGCCTAGGTACTATTGGCAATTCATTTGGTAGCACTTGTGTCTTTGAGTTCATATTGAACAAATGTTTTATTGTTGAGGTGAGAGTGGAGGAGCCTGAGGAAGATATTATGACATGGGACATAACACAGAGATCCTGGCACTTTACATTCTTTAATGTTCCCATAGCTCCTAACAAAAGGGGAGCGGCCTTTGTGTTCTCACCAATGCACACTACAAGTATTATTAAGGTTTCCTAACACTTCCCATTACAAGACTCTATTTTCAGTTGCCTATAACTTTGCCAAACTTTAACCATGTGGGCTGAAGATTTCCATGCCAAAATGGTTCAGCTGTAGCCTCTTGCTGAGAAGAAAGCTAGGAAAGAATACATTATTTTGTCTATGTTTAAAAAATTATCAGGACCTTTTCTCTGAAATGCCCCTATGCTATAGAGCACAGATTTGAAATTTGACAAGGGTGGCTGGCCTTTGTGTCAGGGAAGTACCCTTTGACAGCCCAGAGGAAATCAGCCCAAATTTAGACACTTTATAAGCCATTGAAAAAAAGCTGCAGTTCACACACTCCCACTAGACTTAGCTAGAACTTAAACAGCTAAAACCTCCAAAGATTCCATCCTCTCTGAGCATGCTCGAGCCTCTCAGCTCCTAGTGCTGACCAGACTGCACATGCGCCGTCCCCACACTGCAACTGAGCATGCTTCAGCCCACAGCTACCACACTGAAGCTGGACTTTCCCCCATTTTATAATGGCTGCTCCCGGTTTCTCTGAGATAGGCACTGAGAGCAGGTGAGCCTGTCTGTGCTTTAAGTGACTTCCTACCCTCACCCCACCGGCACCCGATCAGCATGAAGGAAGAACCATCTGATTCGAATGCAGAGGGGACAAAGCCAGATCAGGGGAAGGGAAAGGAGTAGACTGGGTGGAAGAGGTCTGGAACTGGATGGAGGGAAGACAGGAAAGGAACTGAAGGGGAGACTGGAACCAGTTACACAAGGAGCCTGTGATGAAAACTGGGATTGGACAAGAAGCTGGGGTGTGAAGGAGAGATTGGGAAGAGGAACCAGTGGAGCCGTTAAACAGGAGAACTAGGATTGCCTGGGAAAAGAGATTGGGAGAAAGACACATGGAGAAGGTGGGAGTGGCTTGAGATTGGATGAGAAGCCAGAGGGGAGAGAATGGTGACACAGATTGGACAAGAAGCTGGGGGAGGAGGTGGAGGGAGAAAAGTAGGACAAGGAGTGTGACAATGAAAAGGCTGATAATCTGACTGATTCATACAAACAGAGAGGCCAGACTGTAAACCACATAGGCTAGCTCTCCCAGCTCAGAAACTGGCTATAGGTGCAAGTAGATAAGGGAAACAGGCATATCGGTTTCTGTTATTTTAAATCCACTTCCCTAAGCACTTTTCATACATATCTAAGGGTTTTGCCTGTTCCTTTTTTGCCTTCATAGCTTTTCATTAGTCAATCACAGCCGAGGGGCCAGATATAATTCTTGCATCTTCAGTGGCTCACTACTTTCTCTGCTATCTTGACTACCATCTTCTTCCAATCTGACCATCTGTGTCCTCTAAACTTTCATTGGCCTGGTCCTGTAAAACACTGGAATGGTTGCAAAGTACAATCTGGAATCTGATCTACATTTTTTGTCCTTCAATCTCTCTATTGCTATAAACACTCTCACTGTCCGACTTTGTGATCTTTTTTACTTGAAGTTGTAATGTACCCACTCAGAGATAATGATCTGAGCCAACATCTGCTCCTCTGCTTACTCTGACATCCCTCCAAAAAGATGCCCATGAGCTATCTGGCTGACAATCACATTGTCTGGTGATCTCAATGTGACCTTGTGAATCCTCTTATGCTAGAAGAGACTGCCTCCTTTAGGTTGTTTGTGACAGAAATTTAAGAACTGTTTGCCATATCAGTTTGGATGCCTTCTGCTGCTGTGTCCATAACGTCTTCACAGCCAATAGAGCTGTTGCCACTTTGCGTATTGAAGCTGCCCATCAAATTAATGTAATAGTTAGGCACATCACCAAATATTTGCTGCACCTGCACAGAGAATGTATCTTTTTCACTGTCACCTACTGCATTTGTTGGTGCATATACTCAGATTATTGCATGTTTGATGTGTCTTGTTTGCAACCTGGCTAATATTCTGTTGTTCACTGGCTCCCAAGCCAGCAGAGGCTTTGTTGTGATATTATTCAACATAATGACACCTCTTTTGTCCATTCCACATCCTAAGTACAGTAGAACTGTTTAACCAAGTCTCCATTATCCGGCTCTCTGTATTAACCGACCCACCAGCTGCCTGGGGCTGTTAGTGGCTGGGGCTCCAGCTGTCAGCACGACAGCAGGAGCCCCACTGCCTGGGGCTGACAACCTGAGCCTTACCACTCATTCTCTCGGTTTATCTGGATTTTTGGTTATCCGACCTGGTCCCACATAGATAATCAAGGTTCCACTGTATAATAGTGTAGCGCCACCACACACCTTCTTCCCGCTTCTTGCCCATCTCGTCTCACTCACACCAAGTATGGTCAGATAGTTCTTTTTTCATTTCTCATGTAACCTGTATCAAGTTTTCCCAGACTATACAAACAGTGACAGAGCAAGACATCACAGAAAATATCAAATAAGGAAAGCAAAGAAAGCTCAGGTGGTTTTGACATGTGTGCCCTGCGGAACAAGCAAGACATCCTGTTGCTACACAGTGACTCATACAGAAAAGACAAAGAAACAAAAAGGAGATGCAGGTAAAATAGAAGGGCTTGGTTTCAGGAGAAGGTTGAAGAGCCAGAGGAAGCAACACAGAGGGGAAGACATCAAGCAGCTCTACAGAACAATGATAGACCTCTCAGGAAGAACCAGACAGTCACAGGTGAAGCTCACCAGGGACTCATGGATACAGATGTTGAAAATGCATGAAAAACAAGCCAGACAATGGCAAAAATTTCCATTCCATATTAAACTGCCCACGGCTGATGATCATGCTCAGGTTTAAGAGAGATGCCAATACTAAATTAGAAACAGAAGAGGGACCAAGAACATCTAATGAAATTAAAGCAACCATCAAAGACCTTAAACAAGAGAAAGATTTTTGGGGTTAACAGAATTCAACTTTGGTGAAAGAACAAGTGCCTCAAGACTGGAAAGATGGTACCACGGTGTCATTGACAAAAAAGGGTGATTATATTCACTGAATGAACCTGGGAGCTATTGTACTGCTACCAACCTCCAGCACCGTTATTCTGAACAGACTGAAGTAGATGAAATATTAAGAGAAGAACAGGCTGGGTTCCATCCAGGTACATCATGCTGTGAACAGATATTCATTCTGAGAGATAACCAAAGAAGCTGCTGCTTGGCAAAAGCACAACTTAATCAAGTTTATTGACTTTAAGAAAGCATTCGATACCTGGTGGAATATTGCTAGCTATGGGATCCTAGACAAGCTGATTAACATAACAAGTTTATATGATGGAAGTAGATGAGCAGTATAATCAATCGGATGCAGGCCTGGGTGAGTAACTCAATATTGTGACTAGAGTTAGACAAGGGTGTGTGCTACTACCAATCAATTTTGCATTAGAAACACACTGAGTGATGAAGCAGGGTACAAAAGGCACCATGGATGAAGTAAAATGGGTTAGTGGAGATGAGTTACACAACCTTGACTTTGCAATGGTAATCTTAATTCTGATATTGCCTAACTTTTTAATGTTTGACTTTGCAACCCTGATAATGTTCTATTAATATAGGAGGTTTTTGTATGTTATAAAGATGTAAGTTATCACACAGGATAAAAACCCAGTGTCTCACTACTACCACAGTGAACTGGCTTGCTTACATGTACAGCACTGCCTTCTACTCTGCCTTCAACACTGTAACATTCCCAGAATCCTTGAGTTCAAGTGGCAGGAGCCTATGATTTTGGGGCAGAAATTAAATTCTAACCCTATTGTCCCCCTGAAGGTCCAGGTAGACATAAGGTGCATAAGGAGCACAAAACTCCTGGTAGCCACAATTTTATTCGGGTGCATGATCCACAGAGACCAGAGTGGTCCTATGTTACTGTCTTCCTGCTCCTGGTCTCCATCTGTTAAACTGCTTTTAAAGACAGCTAAACACATTACTTCCCTAGCAGTATTTTTTCATGTAACTGTCTATTGGGTGTTACATGATTGTGATAAAAACGGAATGGGTACACAGAATCATGACTGGAAGGGCAGAGGGTCCACAAAATAATCCCTCTTCTTTTAACGTATAAACCATACTAGGAAAGCATTCAAGAAATCCTGTAGCAATTGCTGTTGTGGGTAGTTTCCAATGCAAGGCCAGACTTTATAGAGCACTACACATAACATTTCCACAGGACATGCGACATTCTTTTAATAAATGCTATAATGTTTGTTTAAATAATATTGATACACAGAACACTGCCAGCAGAACTTGCAATACATTAGCACTAATCAGCCTCAACCTATAGTTGAGTAACTATAGGTTCAACCTATAGCTGAATTCAACTATAGGTTGAATCTATAGGTTGAATATATTCAACCTATAGCTGAATTCACCTATAGTGAATAATTTTTATGTTTCATGAAAAGCTACATGAAGAAGCCTTATAATGAGCATTTCAAAACATCAACAGAAAGTTTTTGTATTGGTGTCAATTCTAGCTGCCTACAACATATAATTTCAAAACCAAACCACTGCATTGCTGTCCTTCCTTCCAACACCTTCGTCACAGAAATTGCTTTCTAGGTACAGACAAATTAGAAATTTAAAGTGCTTGTCCCTCAAGTACTTGTGTTCTCCATTAAAAGTTCACAATATTCACAATTATCAAAGTGTGGTTTTGTTTTTCCTCAACTAATGCTTGGTCATTGCACTCATTGTTAGGGACAGATAATTTAGTTTATCAATGGGAAGTTGCATATTTAAAAATGCAAATTAAAGCAAGATTTGGTGATTCTCTTAAAAGAGATACTCTAGCTCAACCAGAATTTATGGACTTGATGCAAAGAATTATAGGGTGAGGTTCTATGGCCTGTGTTCCTCAGGAAGTCAGACTAGATGATCACAATGGTCCCTTCCAGCCTTAAAATTCCATGAAATATGGTATATAATCCACTTTGTTTGGCACCAATAGTGATCTCAGCACTATACCATGCACAAAAATAAAGACAGTTCCTGCCCAAAGGAGCTTTCAGTTTAAAGATTACATACATAGGCTGCACTGAGAAATCCAGGAATATGGGACAATTAATTTTCCCTCTCTCGTTATTAATTCAGTTCTTGCATGCATCAGAGAAGAAGTGTTTTCTGTTACTGGTTGGTTTTTTTTGGTTGGTTGGTTGGTTTGGTTTGGTTTTTTAAGTGCAATATGAATGAAGAACCTGAGAAAGATCATTCCATGCATATTGGACAAATACAAGGAGAGTTGGGAAAAGAACGAACAGGGCACTAAGGCAGGCACATATTTAAAAGCCTGATGAAAAGCTGTTCACTTGATGCAGTTTGCTAATATTAAAATTTCACTACAGCTCTTATTCTTGAAGGTTATTTGTGAAAATACTTACAAAGCCTATATTCACACCACAGACCAGCAATGGGTAATGCTTTAAACGGAAACAATTTTGAACCACAGGACCTCAGAAAGACAATACCTTATCATTAGCAGTTAAGAGGTACTACGCTTTTCCCCAATGCAAAAGCTCTTAACTGTGAAGGTAGAGTAGCTGAACCCGTTCTTGGCAAAGCTAATAGTTCTCTGACTGCTATTACTCTCAGTGATTTAAAGGTTATGCATTAGAAAATTCCCTCCAGGAGAAATGCCAATCACCAAATTCAATCTGTGTATGTTACACCTTAGCTTTGGAGCTGTACGTATTGCAGGAAAGCTCACTTATAGGGCTTGTCTTCACTACCGCGGGGAAAGATCGATTTTATGGCGATCGATTCATCGCGTCTTGTGAGGACGCGATAAATCGATCGCCAGTGCTGCCTCCGTCGACTCCGGAACTCCAGCTCCCACGGAGGAGTAAGCCGGAGTCGACGGGGGAGCGCGCTGCCGAGTGCCCTCGCCATGAGGACGGGAGGTAAGTCAGCTGCAGATACGCAAACTTCAGCTACGTGATTCACGTAGCTGAAGTTGCGTATCTGCAGTCGATCCCCCGCCCTAGTGAAGACCAGCCCATATAGAGTGATATTACCCTGCAAACCGCTTATTCAGATAAGACTAATATTTGTTTCTTAGCTGGGAGGGGGAAAAAATAAGAAAATGATACATTGTAGAAGAGTTTGCAAACAAGTAGAGACATAGTTCATAAGTTTAGAATACAATGTGGTTTACTTCATTGTATTTGTAAGAGCTCATCTTACAAATACAATGTAACTCATTTTAGATACGCTGCCAAGCAAAGTTAGAATGAACTATGAAAATAAAACCATTTATTTTAAATTCTTGTTGAATCTTTGCACATACACTGTCAAGTATCAGACATATCAGGGTGCAAAGTGTAATGTATCATTATTCTTAAAATGCTAAACATCATTGTATTGTATATGTGGGGAAATATATTTTCCCAACAACAACAAAGACGTCTGTGTTTGTGTGAGCAGATGCCTTTCCCCAACTGCTCCAGGACACTGACCATTACCCCACTTACGGTCAAAGTTCACCATCTTCCTGCTTTTTGACTTTTATTAACAACCAAAACAAATTAAAAAGTCTAGTCTAAGGCTGCTTCTAGGGATCCTAACTCGGGGCTGATGATCAGCCTACCCCTAGTTGCTCTATGCCCAAACGCCAGATCCCTCTGTCAGGAAAGACCAGCTTAGAAATCTGCTTCCTCTCTTCTTATTTCCTCCAGATTTGATATTCCTGGCAGACGTTGTGGATCTAGGCCAACCACAGCCAATTGCAGGACTATTAACCCCTTCCTACACTGTCCACCCCATCACAAATTACAATAATCAAAGACTTCACCATTGAGCCCTGAGACACATAAACCATAATTCTCCTCCCACTGTTTCTTTTTTATTTCCCATGTGCCCCATTACTTCTACCTCCCTTGTCCTTCATTTCTGCTCTCTATATACAATGGAATCTCATTTTATGCTGGGATTAGTTTCTAAGGTCAGCGTGCAAGGCGAAAATTGTGTATATTCAAAATTACCCTTGAAAATCCCTTAAAGTACAGTTTTGTGTATACAACCCTGTACAGTACTATGTATGTATAAATGTATAATGTATACAGTAATGTACAGTACAGTATATAATAGAGTACATGTGCAAAATATAATTTTACAGTATTTTTAATTACTGTACATAAAAGAGACAGAAGAATGAAGAATAAAAATGAAAACAGTACAGTACTGTAAACCTGAACAGTCACCATTCATCCTGGATATTCTTGCTAGTCTTGTACTGTATACACTCCAATGATTAGTCTTCCTCTTCCTCTGAAACACTATTGGGGGGTCATCAGGGCTTGATGTCAATCCAGGATATGATGGGCCAGGCTTGGGTGACAGAAAGCAAGTCTTAGACAAAGTGGTTGGCTCTAATTCAGCTCGAGAAGTTGATTGTGTAGGCTCATCTGGTTGTTTTTTCTTGAAAAACATGGTGATTGGCAACTGTCGCTGTTGTCTCTTGAGCTGCTCAAACATTTCTTGGTACGGTCTCAAATCATCCGTAATACTATGTGATTTTGATGCTTCAGTCCATAGAGGGATCGTATTCAGAAATTAAATCATTCAAGTGTTTTGCTGCTTGAAACACTTCAGCAAATTTATGAAGATTCCAACTTGCTGGCTCTTCCTGTTCGTTGTCATCATCTCCGTCTTCTGTGGATGATTTTATCAGTTCCTCTAACTCTTCGTTAGTCAATGTTTCTCTATGGCCCTCAATTAATTCCTCAATTTCTTCCTGAGGATGTTGACAAAGTCATCACCACCCACTTACCTGGCCACCGGAACAATGCATTTCACTTTTTTGTCAATGGTCAGGAAACCCTTAAAATCATTCACACATTCTTTCCATAGGTTTTGCCAGCATGCATTGACTGTTTCAAGCTTGACTGCATCCATTGCCTGTTTAATATAAGTGATGCAATCAGCAATGTTGAAGGACTTCCAACACTCCATCACATTATGATTGGGATCAGCATCCATAGCGCTAAGGATCCATGAGAATGTAAGCCTCGTGTACGTGGCCTTGAAACAGCAAATGATGCTGTGGTCGAGAGGTTGGAGGTGATATTGGGGGAGAGAAAGACTACTTCAGCGTCGCTATGCGCACACCGGTGTGCCTCAGGGTGACCAGGAGCATTGTCTATGATCAGCAACACTTTAAAGTCAGGTCCTCTCTCTTCAAGGTTCCGCTTGACCTCCAGAATGAAACACTTGTGGAACCAATCCAGAAATAATGCTGCTGTCACCCAAGCCTTTTTATTAGACTGCCAGATCACAGGCAGGAGATTTTTGTTCTTGCCTTTTAGGGCACGGGGATTTGCAGCCCTGTAGAGCAATCTTGGCTTTATTAAATGTCCAGCTGCATTGCCACAAAACAACACAGTCACACGGTCTTTAGCACTTTCAAGCCAGGAGCTTGTCTTCCTGATTTTGAAATGTAAGTGCAGCTGGGCATTTTTTTTTCCAGAAGAGCCCAGTCTCATCAGCACTAAAAAATTGTTCTGGAAGATAGCTCTTCTCTTCTATGAATTTCTTAATTGTTCGGGGTAGGCTTTTGCTGCCTCTTGATAAGCAAATGCAGCTTCACCAATATTCTACATGTTTTTGAGGTTGAAGCGGTTCCTAAAACTGTTAAGCCAACCTTGGCTGGCTTTGAATTCCTTCTTATCAGAAGGATGTCCCTCTGCGGCGGGAGGTTTGAACAGCGCCTACACGCTAAGAGCCTTTTCTTGCAACATGTTGCCATTGATAGGCACACGTTTACAGTTCATGTCTTCCAGCCTTAAGTTTAATGCCTTTTCAGTCTTTGCTAAAGTCTTATCACACACTTGGCTCATCATCTTAGAAGTTATTGGAGCACTTGATGCCACGGCTTGATGAATTTCTCTCTCTTGAATCTTGATGGCACGGATGCTAGATTCATTGCATCCGTATTTACGCGCCATGTTGGAGACCAACAAACCATCTCTCAATAAGTCCAAAACAGCCAGTTTTTCATCCAGCATTGGAACAGATCACTGTTTCTTCGGCTGAGTACCAGATTAAGTAGGTGGCTTGCGTTTAGGGCCATGTTATATGAAAAATACACACTGTATCTTTAAACACTACTGAACAGTACAGTAAAATCCCACTCAGCGCAGCGAGATGCGCCCAGTATGAGAGACACACGGGAACTCAGTACTGTAGTGGGAACAGCAGATTCGTGTCTCCTATCTCACGCTCACTCCGGGGCATATGCTCATTGAGTGGAATAGCAGGCGGAATCACCCGCACTATTTAAACCATTGGGTTTTTTCCAAGTGCGACTCCCCTGTATTCTGTCCCTTCCTACTCCTGTTCTATCCAAAGTATGGGAGGGCTGTTCCTTGCCACCCTGCTGGGTCTGGACTGCTCCAATACATTTGTCTGCAACATGTAAGCAGAACTGACAGCAATTAGAGACAGCATCCACTTTCACACCGCAGACTTCACTGTCAGAATGCAGAACTGCAGGACATGGGCAAGATGGTGGCTGTCATGATAAATGCAGGACAACCGAGAGGTACATACTCTTATCAGTATGCAAGACACCACCAGAATATCAATGTTCCCCTTTTAAATAAATGTATCCTATTTCTTTAGTAGTCAGTCTTAATGAGATTTCACTGTTTCTGAGAATGGTAATGATTATTTGGACATATAGATGCATGCACTCTGCTATCCAAGGAAACCTCAGCCACACAAACATATTTATTAATGCACTATGAGCAACCAAAATGTGTATTATAGGTCATATTTACATATTTAAACAAACAGTTCTTCCACCTAAGGTAAGCTCTCCAACTTGATTAATACTTCAAAATAACTGTTATTCTCTCATATTTAATAGAAGTTGCTTTTAAGGAATTACTATGCTCCTTAGAGCACAGTATCTACTTTGTTCATTATTTATTACGTATTTGCTAAACAGCCTGGGTGCGGAACAATCCAAACTGGCAGACATTTAGTGATGGGTATTCAATGGGCTGGGGTTGGTGGGGGCAACCTTCCTGGTTAGATTATACCTTCATTCTATTTCCAGATTCAAAAGAATTTTGAAAGTGCTAACTAATATTTCTGGACAGTTAGTAACTTCCTCTCCTCTATAAGAGATAGAAAAGCATCTGCCTTAATGGAAATGAGTGGAAATAGGAGCCCAGCATGCTCAACTACTCTGCATTGATGGATCCAACATGACTGAATGTTAATTTTTGAAGAGGAATGAGGACAGCACAGAGACAAGACTCTGGCAGGTGCTTAAGAAGTTTGTTTGCCAGTGTGTTGTTTTGGGTAAACTAGTAGTTATAATGCAGTGCAAACCACAAAAGCCAGCTATATTCATATTATCCCTCTACAGACAAAGTCAGCATCATCGTTTTAGTAGCTCCTCTTATTTACAGTGTTCATTGTGGTGTTATTGATGTGAAATGTGACTGTATAGATCATGGTTGCATCCAAGGTCCTATAGTTGCACCAAATCTTGTACAAAAGAAGTCAAGTAAGGTGTCTATGGAAAGGTTGTAATTTGCTGGTTATGATTATGCTGTATGTATGTGTATATCATTTTTTGTATTTGAAGTTATGAATATTGGCTGTGTACTTGTATCTCAATGTGCTTGACTCTAAGTAGTATCAGTGAAGCATTGGATCAGTTTCTTGAGAAAGAACTATTCTGAGTAAGTCCTCAATCAAGAAACATTTAATTAACAATGGACTTTGGGAGATGCCAATCCACATCTGAGCTTTCCTGGGAACGTTCAAACTATCATGTAAACAATGGCGTCAGCCTGCAAAAAGCTGAATCATTCATGGACATGTGACTTGCACAGGTGGCTACAAACTCCATCTTGTTACTCTGATTTTGCACAGAAGAACAAAGGGGTTTCCAGCCACAAGAGAGAATATAAAAGGCCCTGGAAGCTCTCCACTTGGTCTTCAACTGGCCTCTCCACCACAAAGAGATGCCTAGAAGAAACTGGAACAAAGGACAGTAACTATGGGAGTGTGAGTGACTGCTGGATCCAGGCCATAAACTACAATGTTTGTCTGAAAAGGACTGAGTCCAGACTAGGAAGTAGTACAGTCTGTAAAAGAAGCTTATGGGAACATCTCAGAGGGTGAGATTTACCTCTATTCAGTTTCTTACTGTATTAGGCTTAGACTTGCGTGTTTTGTTTTATTTTGCTTGGTAACTTACTTTGTTCTGTCTGTTATTACTTTTATACTTTTTCTTACTAATTAACTAAGTGAATATTTAATATCTGGGGTGGGAACAGCTATGTATCCCTCTCTCTATCAGTGTTATAGAGGGAGGACAATTTATGAGTTTACTTTGTATAAGCTTTATACAGAGTAAAACAGATGTATTTGGGGTGTCTGGGTGCTGGTAAACACCTAATTTGTAGGGATCTTGGACACAGAGTTTAGAATCAGGCAACCATTTTCCTTCTACAGCTCAAATGACTCCTTGCTAATCTCAAAAGGTACTATTGTACATTAGGAATTATATTAAAATGTGATCATTAAAAACAAATTCACTCCAGTGTAAAGTTGTCATGTGTCAATCTTTAGGAAACATGTATGGCACAGGTGCAGATAGTTTCTATTGTAGTACTCTATTTTCAGCTAACTGAACATGGTATTACTGGCTGGGAGGGGAGCAGCAGCCAACTCCACATCTAAATTTGGACTAGCCAACACAAAGTGCTAAGGTTTAAAAGTTTAAAATATCTAAGTTTATACACCTGTAAAAGTCTATTGCATTTCCACACCAGCCTAAGCTCCCCTCTAACATTTAACACTAGTGTTGAGTTTAGCGAGACACTGGGAGGAAAATAATTGGCTTATATTCACCTAGGAGCTCCCAGAGGCCAAGCAACCTGTTGAACTGAATCTTCAGCAGAAAAAACAGAGCTCAACAGTGAGCTTTCAGAAAAAGGAGGCTGAGATAAACACAAGCATAACAGTGTTTTCACAGGGGGGAAGGGAGTGTGTTTTTTCCAGGACAACCTGCACTTTTAAACTCACATCCACTGATACGACTGAGTTAAGAGTTTGAATCAAATGCACATACAACCATCTTTGTATCATTCTCTTTGGTTTAGTAAACCAAAATCAAAGAAGAACTAGATAAGTTCATGGAGGATAGGTCCATCGATGCCTATTAGCCAGCATGTTCAGGGATGGTGTCCCTAGCCTCTGCTTGCCAGAAGCTGGGAATGGGCGACGGGAGTGGACAATTTGATGATTACCTGTTCTGTTCATTCACTCTGGAGCACCTGGCATTGGCCATTGTAGGAAGACAGAATACTGAGCTAGATGGACCCTTGGTCTGACCCAGTATGGCTGTTTTTAGCAGATAGCTCTCCGCTGTTGATATAATCTGGTCTTATACCTGGATAATCAAATCCAAGATATATATGTACAGAACAAATAAGCAGTCTGCTTTCTTTTAGGGCCTGTCTGCATGTGGAAATTGACCAGAATGGTTACTGCAGAATAAACTCCCAGAGAGGACACTCCTATTCCAGAAGAACGCCTTTTTCCATTTTAGCTTAATACACTTTCAAAGGGGATGCTCTCTCAAATTTTGTACTCCCTCTCCATTGTGTACTCCACCCACCTGGGCCCATCATTATTTGTCATATTCTTTGTCCATGTGATTATAGTCCTGATACCGTGGCCTCTTTCTGCCCCTTGCAAGATAACTTCACTGGAAAGGCAGCGATCACAAAAGCCCTCCATGGCACCCCAGATACAAGCAAGCAATTGGTTTGCAGATGGGAGCTTAGAACCCTGCTCCAACTAATTTTTTTCAGCTTGAGAGATGGTAGTTGCATTGGATGGGAGGAAACTCTTCCCACTCAAGCTCTGGAGTAACACCAGGTGGAATTTCCAACTCAGAAAAGAAGGGAGAAGGTGAATGCAACACAATGTACCATTTTGAGATGAACACTTAGTGTTAGGATCACAGTAGTTCTATTAAAATAGACATACATTATAGTTTGTAAATTCCTCAGGTGCAAAGACCTTGCCATCGTGTATTTCTGTAAAGTGTCATGTACACAAACAGCACTACACAAAAAATAATAAAGAGGGGTCTGTGCTAATGTCAAACCACAGCTTCTGTGATAAAATACCCAGGAACATGGATGTGAAGAAATGCCAATGCAATTGTGACATAAGAAGACATTCAAATAGATTGCTGACAGGGTTAATCACAAAAATCAGTTCTGAAGTTTTGCAGGTTTGCAAGACAGGTATTTATATGCATCTGTTTTTCCTCCCTCAAAACCACCACACACTAGTAGCCCACTTCTCAAGATTAACAATGCAGAAAACAAAATTATGCTGACATAGAAAACATTCAATATGGCCTACGAACAGCTGGACTAGTAAATGGGAAGTTGAAAGAAAATGATTTTTGAAATTGGAGAGAGCTCTTGACGGTGCCTGATCAGTAAACATTCAGCATCACAGGCCTGTTCAAAATGGACACTGCATAGGAACACCTTAACCCGCGGGACTGAGTAGGGAAATTCAACATCCCCCCTTATCTGGGCGGAAAATAACTAACCCACCCCGGGTTCCGAGGCTTCCGCGGAGCAGAAGCCCCGGTATCTGCCCGCCAGGCTCGCAGGTTAGCCCGGTCGCTGAGCGGCTGCCGCGAAGCCGCGCGGAGATCTGCCTTCGCTCTTTACGAGTCAGGGTTTGTTCCCTCCTTGCAACCTCATGCCCGGCTCGAGCTCTGCCCCCGTCAATCGCCAAGCTCCGGCACGAGCCGCGCCGCTGTCACATCCCGCCCAGCTGTCACTGGGGCACCGCCGCCGCGCTCGCCACCCCGCAGCCCGGAGACACGGGCCCAAAAGCCCCCCGCGCGCGGGCTGCGGACATCGCGGCGCTTCTCCCAGCCCCCGCGGGGAACCAGCCCTGCCCGCGGGGGGCAGCTCCAGGCTCCCGGGGCTGAGGGGAGCCGAGCGTCCGCTGGTCACAGCCGGGGCGCGGTCCGGAGCAGGGACCGTCCACCGCCCCCGGCGGCGGCTGCTGCTGCTGCTGCACCGACCGCAGCGCCCCCCTCACCCCTCCGTGCATCCGCCCGGGACACGAGCCACCTCCTCCTCCTCCCTTACCTCCGCCGCCCGGCGCCTCAGCCGCTCCCGCCCAACACGGCTCGCAGGAGCGCCCCGACCCCGCAGCCCCGGCTCCAGCGGCCAGAGGCGCAGACACCCTCAGCGGCTCCCCGGTTGTGACGGCACAAGCAGCCCGGCCCCTCCTCCCGCCGCAGCTGCTCGGCCCCCTACAGGCCTGCTCCTGCCAGGGCCTCCTCTGCCGCAGCGCCGCCCGCCCGGCGCGCACCGCCCCCGGGGGCTCTCAGAGGGGCTGGTAAATCCCCTCCCCCTCCAACAGGGCCAGGGGCTCCTTGTGCCCGGGGGCGCTGGGACAATGTGTAGAGTGAGGGGCGCTGAGAGCCACTGAACCAAACTGTAAAGCCTGGATTTGGTGGAAACCACTTCAAGCCTAGCCAGCGGGCGTGTGCGCCCCTAGTTCCTATCCAGCACCTATGCTCACGTCTCCACCTGCTGCACGGGCGTAGGGCAACACTTTTAACAGGAGGGGGCCTGCCTTCCTTGCCTTGTGCAAGCCAAAATGTACAACCAAGCACTACCCCTGCAATGAGCACTGTGTTACCTAGTGCCAGTAGGATGCTCCACGGCTGTGCAAGGTAGGAGAAGAGCAGCTCCCTGACCCAACATGCCCTTGGCACTTCAGTGAGCCCAGGCTAGCAGCGACCACACCCACAGCTGTGGCCATGCAAGCCTGTGAACAATACTGCTACTGCTGCCAACCTCAAACTTTCAGAACTGAGTCAGTCTGGTCCCCACCCTATAAACTGGAAATTTGTGTGTGTCTTCCAAATAAATTGAGGTTTTGCTTATTTGTGTTCAGGGTGCACTCAGTCACATCTTCAAGTTTTGCTTTGAAACCAGGAAGGCTAGAAAGTTACTTTACAAAAATATTAAAGCAGAGGTTCTCACCTCAGTCACCAGGAAGCTGGACTTTAAGTAAACATCAAATATCATAAAACCTGTAATGAAATTACACCTGTTGGCAACACATCCAGATGTGTCATTTACTTTTAAAAGGGGAAAATAAAAGGAATCCTAACAGACACAGGTATTTAAGTTTTGTATTAAACATAACCTTACTGATTTCCTCTTCCATTTTTTGGTTTGATTCACACATTTTCTGCAGTTTTTGAATCGGGAGCATCTGAAAACAAAACTGACCAGTTTCTTCACCGTGTCCAACTTAAAGTGCAAAGGTAAACTAACAGCACATGTAGGAAAATTACTCTAATGTTTTGACTATTGATTACTTTTGTTAAAGTTATGCATTTTTAACAAGACAGACTAGGATTTAAGATGAGACATAGCTCCAATGTCACTATAAAATAAAGAAAACAAGTCCCAATTCTGCAAGAAGCCCTGTGCAGGTGGACCACAATTTATGTACTCTAATTGGGACCAGGGCCAGATCCACTAATCAAAAATGTGGATAATCAGGAGAATCGGTGGGGCTCCAGTAGCCAGCCCTGGGCAGCAGCTAGCTCCAGCTGTCAGCCCCACTGCCTGGTTCAGTTAATAGTCCTAAGAGGTTTGTGCACATGTTTAATTAGCTGGTGGCAACATCTGATTTCCTTTGGTTTTCTTCTCAGCTCTTCCCCGGAGGGGGTGGGGTGAAAGGGCTTGAGGGTACCTCATGGGAGGGAATTCCAAAGTGCTCCTTCCTGGGTTCTCAAAGGGGTTTTGCACTTGGGTGGTGGCAGCATCTACCCATCCAAGGTCAGAGAAAAGCTGTTACCTTGAGAGATTAAGACAAGCCTGGAGTGGCCAATATTCATTTTTAGAGTCCTTACAGGCCCCCATCTTCTGCACTCAAAGTGCCAGAGTGGGTAATCAGCCTTGACAGGACCTATTCGACTTTTTACACTTTTACGTTAGTATTGGCAAGTCCTGCTGCTGGCTGGATCCCTGCTCGCCAGCTGCCTGTCCACCAGCGGTGAGTAAGGGGGTCCAGTAGCTAACAATGGGGGTGGGTGTGCAAGGCTGCTGGTGGGGCAAAGCTGCAGCCTGCAGGGCCAGGCTGCTCCCTCTGCTGGTCAATCAGTGCAGCCCCTGCTGTGTGCCAGCTCTCAGCCAGCAGGGCCTTGCCTGGCAATGGCTGTGCGCTGTGATGGCTGGGGAGTATGGGCAGGCACCAGTCGGTCACGTGTCACCTCTGCTGCCCATCCATCGGCCCTTTACATTCTCCCCCACTCACTGTCTTCTCCGTGCTTTGCCCCTTTTCCCCCACTCCCCAAGTCAGGCTGACACTCCATATCCCCCGTGGTGGGGTGCATCCCACTCCCAGTGCTGAACCAACCCCTGATCAGGGCACTCAGCTCACCAACAGCCTGGCTGACAGGCACCTTCCTTCCCCGACTGTCTCTGGCTGAGCAGGCACCCTGGGAAAGCCCAACACTCTCCGGCCTGGGGTTGCTTCCCAGGAGGAGCCAAGCCCTCCATGTACCAAAGCCCTGCACAATGGTGGCATGAGGCAGCCTATCCTCCCCTCTGCTAAGCTCTGGAGTGGTGTGGGAGGGGGGAGCAATTTCCAGTCTGTTCCTTTCCTGAACCAACAGCCTCCACGGAAGCCCCCTGGGCAGGGGCTAATTCTCTCTTCACCCATCCCCTTCCAAACTCTGGGCCCTTCCCCCAGGGATCGTGGGGCTGCTCTGTCCCCTAGGCCAGTGGTCTTCAAAGTGGGGTGCACGAGACCACTCACAGGGGTGTGTGAGACCCCAGCGCCACCACCGATCATGCCCGGGAGACCGCCGAACTCGGAAGCGGTCTAATTTTGTCTCACCGAAATGCTGCAGAAAGTGGAAGCTTTCTATTCAGCGGCATTTCGGCAGACATACCCCAGGGGCCGCGAGTGGAGACAGGATGGCGAAAAGGGGCTGCCGAAGAAAAACTTTGAAGAACGCTGCCCTAGGCACACTCTCCTGCTGAGTCATCTCTCTAGCTGGGTTCACTGAAGCCCCTGCAGTCAGGTTCTCTAGGCCCTGGTGCACAATGCATCCGTAGGCCTTAACCACTTCCTGCCTGTGCAGTAGCAGGAAGACAGGAGCCAGCTGGGTTATGTCAGTGGCCAGCAGCAACCTGGAGGTGTTAGCTGCCTTTCGACACTGTGCGGGCAGGAAGGGACAAGCTGCTTCCAGCCACAAGGGAGTAAGGGTGATGGGGAAGAGATGAACTCTGCAAAGATAGCTCCCATCCCTTCCCTCCTGCACAGTGCCGAAAGGCTGCTGCTGGCCACATTCTGGTGTGAACCCTGGCAGAAATCTTGGGGGAAGGGGCATGTGACCCTGCATGCCCTCCACATGTTGCCTCAAGAAGATACTGCTCCAGGTAACACTACCAGAAGACGCATGTCAGTAGGGCCAGCTCTACCTTTTTTGCGTCCCCAAGCAAAAAAAAAAAAAACAAAAAAAAAACGGGCAACCAAGATTAACTGGAATGCTGCCCCTTAGCATGTGCCAACCCAGGCACGTGCTTCTTCGGCTGGTGCCCGGAGCTGGCCCTGCACGTCAGTCCTGGGGGCCCAGCCAGGAATGGAGGGCAGACAGCGCCAGGAAGGGAGAGTTGGGTCTGTCGGTCATCCCCCATGTGAGAGAGTGAGAGAGTGTGTGTGTGTGTGTGTGTGTCACCACCCCCAGGTGTGTGGTGGGGGAGTAGGAGTGTATGGCACCCTTCCCTGTGTGAACCCTAAAGCCTTAAAGATAAGAAGGTAAATAAAAAGAATCCAACTATGCAATATTTGTTTTTAACAGGCACTCAGTCCACTTTGAATGTGAATATGAGTAATTTTACCACGTGTCCCATATTCAGCACAGGAAATATGGTCACCCTAACTTTAAATAAGTCACAGGACTTACACAACAAAGATCAAGAAATTAAAAAGACAAAACTAATATTTATACAAAGGTCTGTAAAAAAAAAGACAACAGGAATAATGAATGAATTAAAATATAAAAGTATGTATCATAAGTAATAGTGCTGATCACATGTGGACTGTTCTTTAAAATATTATGTATAGTTATTTTCTATTTAATTAAAAAAGAGTTAAATTTAAAAATGTTTTACCTAGAAACTTGAACAGCTCTCAGCCTAGGCAAAATGGTTCAAATCTCCTGGGCAGTTATGTAATTAGGTATATTTTTAAACAGGTTAAACAGAACATTATGTTATCCAAGATTAGCATGCAGCAATTCTGATCTCTTGAGTAAATTCGTATTTAGAATCATTTAAAAATACATATTATATAAATGTTTCTATGGTGCCCTAGAAAGTCTAACAAATAGTTCTGGTTCCAGGCTCTGAAAATATGACAGTAAGTAGGCCTGTCCTAAATAAAGTGCAAATGAGACCCCTATGATACAAAACAAAGCTAACCTCGAAGCACCAAATACGTATTTATGGAGTACTGAAATCTCAAATTGCAAATATTTGACTATTAAAATTTAACTGTTTGGTCAACCTCAGGTCCACCGTATATTTGAAAATAATATAACTGTTACCTACTCATGTTCTTCCAGAATTGTCTGTCAAACGATTTCCACATAAAGTTTATGGTGTTGTTCTTAAAAGAAGTTTGAATGATTTAGCTGGTGCCTTGCAGACTGCCTCCCAAATTAGGTGCAGTCATCTAAACTAATTTAAGATTAGCAGCCGTGTTAGTCTGTATCTGTAAGTAAAACAAGAAATACTTTTGGCACCTTAGAGACTAACCAGTTTATTTCAGCATAAGCTTTTGTGGGCTATAGCGCCTTCATCGGATGCATAGAATGGAACACCCACAACTAAGATGGATTTATATACACAGAAAGCAAAAAAAGTTGTAAATTACCGTACCAATTCTAGGAGGCTGTTTAATTTGGATGGGCCATTATCAGCAGCATTCAGAGTGTTGTCCTCCTTTAAGAGAGATTGTGGTACAGCCCTCTCATGTGAGTGCCCTTGACTCAGCAAGTCATATACAATCCACCACCCTACTACCTGCCACAGATAAGATTTGATTAACTTTAAGATATATAACAAAGACTTGTCTTCTCCTCCACACCAAGATTTTCCTGCAGAAGGGAATGGGGCACATGCTGCCTAGCATTGTATCAACTTGTTTTATACATACTATGACATTTCATTCCATATTCTTTATGAAAATGTTTGATATGAATAGGACCTGAGATACACGTTATGCAAGATGGCTCGTGTTAAATATAATTGGCAAGGTTCTGATTTTCTGAATATGACTATCCAATGTGTACGCCTGTATCATTTCTGTATCTGAAGTTAGGAATATTAACTATGTATCTGTATTTCAAATGTGTTACTTTGGGTGTCACATCCCCTTCTCTCCAGTGCTTCAGGTACAACAATGGAAAAGCCAGACAAAGCTAATAGGCCATTAGCAGAGACAATGGACTGTGAAAGAGCTTAGTCTTCCTGTGGACACTGGAGACAGCCTATGAGCAATGGCTGCCACAGCCCGGCAGAGATATGGGTCTTGTCACCTGATACTAAACATTACCTGGGACTTCTTGTAACTTTCCTCTGGAAGGGAAGGGGGGTCAAGTTTAGGAGAGGAGGATTCTCACTGTATGTAAATCCATCCAATTTAAAGGTGGGGAAGAAGGCAAAGGGGATTCCTCCTCCCCTCCATGGCTGTGTACCCAAGAAGAGGTTTCAGAGTAGCAGCCATGTCAGTCTGTTTCTGCAAAAAGAAAAGGAGTACTTGTGGCACCTTAGAGACTAAACAAGCTTATTTAAGCATTTTACCAAAGAAGAAAGACCGCAAAAGCTACCTGAAGAAAAGGCATGGGGGGAGTCCGACTGAGACGGGGTCCAGACTGAAAAGGAATACAATGGGAGCTCTGAACCACAGAAACTTTGCAACCTGCCTAAAACACATTTAGGGTGAGAATTTACATTTTGTAAATTCCCTACCTCACCCCTCTGCATCTGGACCTCCACCCCGCCCTCATCCCACCTCCGCTGACGACCCTGCCCTCAGATCCCATCGCCAAGTCTTACCTCCTGCATTAGGACCCTTACTCCTGTAACCAGACCACCACCGGCTTAGGCCCTGCCCGCAAACTCCAACCCTGATAAGCCTCATCCCACCTGCACCCAGACCCGCACCAAACCCACTCCCCAGCACACAGCCCCCCTACATTCACATGGACCACTCTGCAGAGTCCCATTTCCCCTGCATGCAGAACCCCACAATGAGACCCTGTACATCCAGATCCCTCCTGCATCTGAACCCCGCACTGAGCCACCCACACCCAGATTGCCCCACACAGAACTCTCTCAATCCACATCTGGATCCTCCTACACAAAGCCCCTTCACACTTGGAGGCTGTCTGCTCACACCTGGTGCCAAGGGGCAGTGCTCTGAGGTGTTTCTGGAGCAGGCCCAGGCATTGCACTGTGTCAGGGGCAGCCTCACCCCTGAGTCTGTATCCTGGGGAGGGGGCTGCTGGTTGATCTCCCAGCTCCATGCTGCCAGTGCCCTGTACTCCCCACTGTCATGCTGGACAAATTTGCATTTTTAAAATATTGTGTACTGAATTTGTTTTTTTTATTTTTTTTAGCACTGAATTCCCTCAGGAATAATACAAGATAGATTAGCACATACTATATATCTAAACATAGAGGAAAACTCCATAAGAAAAAATGTTTAAAGTTCTTGCACAAAATAACCACATTTTATCTATTTCAAAAACTATCAAACCCTTAAAAAAAAAACAAAAAAACACCTCATTACAAACATCCAGCCATTCTTGAGGCTGGCCTTCTAATGTATGTATTAATTACCCATTAGAGAAGGTAGGCAAAAGCTAGGCTAGCTATCTTTATCCTTACACTCATTTCCTGATTTACATGTCCTATGCTCTAGTTTGCTAATCAGGTTGGCTAAAATTATTTTGATTTCCCCCATTTTAAGAGTTAAATTATAATTTTTGAGGTTATTTGGCTTCTAAAGAGCTCAAAAAGAAAAAGATTTCCCTCAAAGCAGCTACTTTTAAACTGCTTTAATGTTAGCTGAAAAATACTAAGGATATAGCTAATTTAACCAAATATTGCATACATCAAACTATTTTTTGGACTAGTACTTTTTCACATTTAATGTGACTCCTTGCTTGTTTTATCTTATGTTTAGA
>ML677364.1:20260774-20449698 GCA_007922305.1 Dermatemys mawii
ACAAAGGTGCCCTGATTGTAAGGTTCAACTATTCAAAGCAAAGATGTCTGGGTTAGAGCACCAATGCATGTTGTAGCTGATTTTATGTTTGTTTTTAAAGTTCATCTTGAAAGAACTCTGAGAAACTATTGGAGAGTTTTCTTATTAAATACAGAGTTAAGTACTGAGTATTAAAAAGCCTTTTCCAGCAATTAGTGCTTAGGTAAACCTAAGTTTTGGTTACAGTGTTTTGCGTGTACCTTACTTTGTTTAATTACTGGTATAAATCTTGTTTTGTCACCAAGATGGACCATGGCTTAGATAAAAGGGTATATAAAGTGGCAAATTGCCTAATTTGGTCCCCCTGGAGCCATACTACAATAAGAACAGAAGTAAAGGAAACCCGTGAATAGTTATAAGAAAACTGAGTGGCAATATTAGGCTTGATAAACTGGTAAAAAAATGCCAATTGACCACCTATTTGATCACACTCAAATACAGTAACTCCTATCTTAACATTGTAGTTATGTTCTTGAAAAATGCAACTTTAAGCAAAATGATATTAAGTGAATCCAATTTCCCCATAAGAACGAATATAAATGTGGGAGGGAGGAGGGGCTAGGATTCCAGGGATTTTTTTTTTTTTTGCAGACAAAAGACATTATGTACGTATACAGTACAAGTTTAAAACAGTGCAATACAAGTATAAGTTTTAAACAATTTAATACTCGACTCAGCAATGATGATTGTGAAGCTTGGTTGAGGAGGAGGAGTCAGAGGGTGAAAGAGGGTGGATTGTCCCGCTGTTCCTCTTGCTGTTCTTTCTAGAGTGCCAGGGGGTGCTCTACCCCCAGCTCTGCCCCCAATTCCATCCCTTCACCCAAGGCCCCACCTCACTTCTTCCTGCCCCTGCTCAACCCCTTCCTCCCAACCACACATCCTCACTCCTCCCCACCCTCCTGAACGCTGAGAAACAGCCAATCGCTGTAGGTGGAAGATGTGGGGGGGGAGGCTGCACACCACATCCTTGTTCCTCCCCCTAGAGCCTCCTGAACACAGCTGATTCCTGCTGGTGGAAGGGAGGAGGTGCTGAGCGAAGGGCACACTGTCAGAAGGGAGGTGCTGGGTGCTAGTGGAGAGGTGCTGATGCGGGGCTGCTAGCCCACCCTGGTTCCAAACCCCCACCCGCTAGCTCCGAGGGGCTGCTCTTCTAGAGAATCCTGCAAGTAGTGGACAAAGTATTGTACTAGCAGGTAGCAGCCAAAGCATGTTATAAGCGAACATTGCACAACTTTATATGAGTATGTTCTCTAATAGATCAGCAATGTAACAACGAAACAAAGTTAACCGGGACAACATTAAGCGAGGAGTTACTGTACTGTCACATGTTCCAGCAAGAACACTGATGTAGGTGGCTGCCTACATTTTTTATTGCATTATGGTGCCATTCTTCCATTTTTTAGAACTTGGTTTCATTGTGTTTTGCATTGTTCTAAGATGAAATAACTCAGTTAATTTTTTTTTTTTGTAGTTAGGAGTAAATATCTGAGCTAAGCCTATCAAAAGCAAAGTCTTCCTCTCTTTTGTTACGGTTGTTCCCATTCTAATAAATTAGTGCTCTAAAATATATGACAAGTCAACTAACCAATTATTTTTGGACCTGTGAAATGCTTATCTCTAGGCAGCATATATCATATAGAACTCCTTCCAGTACTTACATGTTACAGACAGATCTGGCACTAGGAGGAGACATCCTTGATTTAAAAATCCAAAATACCAAAACCATTTTTCCTTTCTCCCCATTTATAGTTTAGTCTTCCAGTTGAACTACATTATGACTTATGCAATTATACAAACTTGTGAATTAAATTGTACAAAAGGAACATGTGGAAATGCTAAGAGTTTAAAAACAAGTTTACCATAGAAAACCAGTCATAATTCAAATGAATGTAAATGACAATTTGAAAATTATAAACCCGTATATACATTTCAGAGTACAGAAAGGAATAAGAATGCAGGAATAAGAAAAAAATTATAAACATTATAAACCACAAACTTTAATACAAAGTTAAGAAAACGTGATTTTGAATTGTGGTCAAGTGTGTAAAGCATACTTGTTTGGGTGGTAAGGGGGAAGTCCAGCATAACCTTAAAGGAATCTAGAGGCTGTTGTCGGCACACTATGATAAAAATGACAACCAATATCTCTTCAGCTGCATGTCTGGGTGAAAAACATGACATTTAATTAATTACTCTTACTCCTTATATGCAACTTTTCAGCTATATACTAGTACTGGTCAGATGAAGTATATTTTTTTTTGAAAGGGGTGGTGGTTTTTCAAAAAGAACACTTTCAGACAAACATATTTTAACTTTTAAGAGTAACCCCAACTTTAATTTAGCTCTTCAGTAGTGAAAGCTACAATGTATGAATGAACTTACACCAACCATCATATTAAAAACGTAATTTGGTGGAAGGATGAAGAGATGATGTCACAGTTCTTGGGGACTGGTCAGCTACCAACTTCACTCTAATAAACTGGAACACCTCACCACTAAGCAATCTAAGCCATTCTTTCCCCAAAGGCTAACCTGTACATTTCAGTGTATGTTAGCCCTGCCAACCTGGGAAACAAGAGACCTATCTTAGGTTCCTTGAATGATACTGCAGAACATTACGCAATCAGCCTACCAATTTCATAATATTTCATTCTGACAATGTTTTATGATCTTAGATAAAACTATAAACCTAAAAACTGAAAGGAAACCTTAATTTCAAAACAAATTGACTCAGTTAAAGATCGCAAAATCAAAAATAGGTTGTAGCATAGTTTATTTAAAATGCATTAGGACATATCATATCACATCACTCCAAACTGCCAGCCTAATGTTAGTTTTCTTCTTAGTATTCTAGGTGCATGTCAGCCTCAATCTATCAGAGTTCTTGAAAGCTGGTATTTTCCATGAGAATACTTCAGGACTGGGAGGATGTAGCAGATGTACTCTTATTTTAGTCTTTGTATTTTGCTTAAAGCACTGATGCACCCACAACTCCCCATGCATGGCTCTCTTCACAAAGTCTTCAGTATCCCTTCTTTCCTCTGAATCTTGCTCTGGCATCCAACTAAAGGTTGAAGAATAATTAAGTAAACATATTGCAAAATGTAAAATACTATTATTAGAACTGCTTTGAAGCACCTGTGTTTCTATTTCTAACACTTTACAAACAAGGATACAGTAAAGAAAAAGTCACTGAAGAGAATAAATGGTTTCTCCATAAAAAGACAAGACTGGCGTAACAGTACAGGTTGCATGGTCTTCAGAAATCTTAATTAATTCTAGGTGACTGATTGCATGATAGTGCTAGACTTCAGATTTGCTGAACAAAATAATAGTACATGGTATGATAGAGTCGGGAGAGTGAGGAAGGTGTGTACATGGGGTAGTGTAGAGAATACTCAATAGTCCTATATTACTGATCATCATTCATGATCTGGAGAATATGGTAAATAGGAAATTCAGATTAAGTTAAAATGGAAGGTGTTGCCAATACCGGTGAGGCCAGGATAATATAAAAAGGAACCTACAGAGTCTATAAATATGGGTAAAAAACAAAGTGAGATTCAATTTAGGAAAAATCCAAGCTAACACTTAAGGGAAATAATACATGGATATATAATTGGAGGGAAAAGCCTAAAGATTTACTGTACACCAACATTTCCTAAAACTGAGCATGAATAGCTGGTGTACTGCAGATAATTTTTAGTACTGCAGAAAGATATGGCAGAAAGAAGCGCCACATTATTTTGGCCTGGCATTGTTCCTCTGAGCTTAAGTTTTCTGTCTTCAAGTTTGCGATGACTGAGTCTTGAATCCAACAATAATTCAGCTAGTATGTTCTACACACTTATATTTGAGGAACAGATTACTACTGTGCATAATCATTAACTAGAATTCACTGCTATAGCACAAGAAAAAAGCTACATAAATATAAGATTGACCATATTACACTAGTCACCATACCATGTGTAGGAAGAGGAACGTATGCACTCCCTGCCCATTTGCGTATCTAATTTCTAGCACAAAAGCATACTTTATTCTTTACCCAGCTGCTGATCATCTTATGTCCATAAGTATGACAACTGAAAACCCTAATTATTTTAATTGGTTGTTGCCTTTTAATTGGTCAACAAAAACATCTTTTTTCTTATATTACAGGACTGGTTAAGCAGAAGTACACAAATAGCCTTTTCCATTACATTCCTATTTAAATATAATCTTCATCTCTCAGTCTTTTCCCTTCCAGACTAAATAATCTAATTGACAGGTTCTCAAAGAGGGGGACAAGGCCCCTGGAGAGTAGGCAGGGAATGGATTCTGGGGGGCATGAGATACTTGAGGGGAGAAAAAAAACAACACAAAACCTTACTGTGCACGTTTTACCACAGCAATGAACAACTAGCAAAGCTGATTCCTCCAGACATATTAGGTCCTCAGATAACGCTGTGCTTTTTGACGGATTTCTGTTAAGCTTGTATAGCATTATACATAGCAGTTACCATCTGTGAGTTAATCCGTTCACTATAATGCGATGTGCACACGTAATTGTGAGCATCGGCCACAATCGCAGGTTTCTTTTGCTATTACAATGGATCGTTGGCACTGTTTAAATCAAAATGCCTTACTCGCTTTAATATTTACTGAGAAGTGCATGTTTTTTTTCTAATCTGTGTATGTATTTGTGTTGTGGGCAGGGAGGCATAAACTATTAGACACAAAGAAGAGGGGTGCGATCAATTATGTTTGAGAACCATCTACCTAGTCTTTTTGATCTGTCCTTGTTACATACTGAACTATAATGAGAAATATTTGAAAATCGTTACAGGATTGTTGTAGACATGCTGGAGAGTAAATAATATGTTTGAAGACACTTTTGTAGCATATTTCTAGCTTAATTCCATTTTCCTCTCTAGCTGAATTATGACAGTTTCCACTGGAGAGGGGTTGAAGGCTGTGAGGCTACAGCAGTAGAGTGGGATGAAAGATCTTAGGTATGTTCCACTTCTGTATCCCTCCTTAATCTAAAGCTAAAACCAGGGTTTATTCATTATAGAGCAAAGGAACATGTTAGGTAAGACCAAAAGCAGGCTGTGTCTCCATCATGTGTGGAATGGTTTGATATCAACTTTGCTGTCTCTACCCTATTTTTAAATAAACTTTATGGCAGCGTAAGTCAACATTTTGACACAAGAAACTCATAGTCAGGCTGGTGAAACTTCTTTTCTAGGTAGGTATTTATAATAGGCCTCTTGTTGTGGTACTTGAGCACTCACTCTCAAAAGGAGTGTTTGTCACTCAATCTTAAAACTGACTTACATCTCCTTAAATTAACAGTCATCCAATTAGTAACTAAGTACATTACAGTAAAACTTCAAGTGGAAAGCAGACGTCCATTACTACAGTAAAATGATCTTTCAATGAGTTTCCTTTAAACTTAAATCAATGTCCCCCAGTTCTGTTTCCTCCAATGATCTCAAAAAGATAAGATTTAAGGTATGGCTAATTATCATTCTTAAATATTAAAAAGCTATTTTACCTATTGATCTTTCCTTTTTAAAATAACCCCAATTTTATTAATCATTTTCTATTTTTACTGTAGATGTCACGCTCTTAGCCTTCTCCAATTTAAATATGAATATCTTGTTGGATTATACCAACAACCTAATTCCTTTTTTTGCTTGAGTGCAAAAGATGTGCTATACTAATGTTCACATGACCTAACATTTATTAAGGACCAATTACAATTATAACAAGTAAGGAGTTATTCTATTTCGTGATCTCAGTTTCATTAATTTCAATGGTGTCTTCCTCCTCATCAGAATCTTTAAGAAAAAAAAAACACACTGGCAACAAAGACTAAAAACAATCAAATTAATCACTTACCATTGACCTTTTGCACTCAAAAAACGAAACCTGTAAACTTCTGCAGTGTCCTTCCTTCAAGCATTGTTTGGGGCTTTTTCCTTCCTGTCACATGAAACATAATAGGATAAGAATCCAGAGTACTTCTTCAGTGGAAAGGACACTACAGACAAGGCACCACTAAAAAGTCCTGTGCACACTGCTGAAACTCTGTGCAAGCTCCTTTAATTTGTGTTCTTTGCTATTCCAGGTAAGTGGACCTGAGAGCTGCAAAAGTCCAGATAATAATTCTTCCCTTCCTCCCCACACTCCCAAGACACGTTCTTGTATCAGTAAAATGAAGACTAGGATGGATAAAGACCAATGATATAAAAAAATTCTGATTTTTTTATTTAAATCAGATTTTTTGATAAAATGCTTTTTGAGGGAAAAAACCTATCTAAAGATAGTTTTAATTAAGATGAGATAGCTATAATGTATCATGGAATAGGGATTATCATTGAGCTATAATGTATCATGGAATAGGGATTATAAATTCTAATTCTATAGTATGAGACAATATAGTCTGGTAACGTTTAAGTAAAGTTTTATAAATGAGTTCCAATAGTTCATGAATTAGGGACCCAATTTTATGGGAGTTCAGGGGCTTTGGTATAGATTATTTAGGTTAATCTTTCTATCTTCCCAATGGGACTCAGTGCTCAGTCTAGAAGATACCATCAGAGATGCTTAGTTTTGAAGTTCTCAAACTGTAATTTGTGTCTCCAGACATGCTTGCTAACAGCAAAAACGGTTTTAAATAAATATATAGAAAGACATGAGAAATAAGAGAGCTCAACCGTATTGTCCCTCTGCAAATTTGTGAACACAGAGTCAACCCCTTACCTCTCCCTAAAAGTGAAAAGTTTCAAAAAGTTCAATGGGTAGAAGATTGTTGGGGGAGGAATAGATCTGGACAAGGAGAAGTAGTCTGAAGATAAACATGAGAAGGGAGGGACAGGCAATAGAAACAAAAGTGAAACTGTTTGAGCAGCATATTCAAGAAGTTTTGAGGTCTTTCTGAGTGTAGCTTTCACTGATTTGAGATCTACCATACCAGTTTCTCACTAGAAGGAAAAACCTATAATGGCAGCAGGCTATAAAAGAGACCCAGTTTGGGGATATTTTAATGAAGTTCCTTTATCTGTGGGTAAGACAGGCATGCGTGCAAAATGCAACCAGTGCAACAAAGAAATGCAAGGCATGGTTGCCCGAATGAAACATCATGAGAAGTGTTCCTTCTCAGGAGGAAGCTGCATTGACGATGATGAAAGGAACAGGTCTGAACATGCAGGATCTTCAGGTTGGTAAACTTTTTAATTTCATACTTCTTTCTTCAGGACTGTCTTCCTTCTGGACTATACTTGAATTCTCATATCTGAGCAAAAAATATAGTTGTTACTCTATGGTACTATCATTTTAGATGCACTTGTGATAAAAAGTAAGCTGAAACAGGCAGACCTTCCTTTTACAATTTCATATTTAAAGTAGTACTGAGTGTCAGTGAATGCAATGCGTAATATTAAATGAGCAGTATGGCAATAATAATTAAATAACTGCATTGACTTATTTTGTTTAGGAGAATTCATCCTCAGCAAGGATTCTGAAGACTAACCACCTTCAAGGTTTCAGAGTTATTTGCCAATGATAGTGTTTCAGTCATATCATGTATGTCACCCGTAGCAAAAAGAAAAAAAATTCCATTGTCCAGAAACAACCATAGATAAGATTGTGACAGGAACCAGCACATTCCAAAAAGAGGTAACTGATGAAAAAATTGCTGTTTGTTTACGCAACAAACTCTCTTTTCTGTATGACTGAGAACCCACTCTTCATTAGCATGGTTCAGTCATTCCAACAGAGCAGATGTCACAGGCAAACTGCTGGATAAAGTGTATCAAAAAGAAACTGAGCAGTGTGCAAAAAGTCTGGAGAGTAAAATTGTTAACCTGAGTCTTGAAAGGTGGAGCAATATCCACAATGATCTTGTTTGTGCTTGTGTGACAACAGAAAAGGGAATGTGTTCCTTACAGAAACAACTGATACATCAGGAAATGCATACGCAGCAGAATACTTACAAGTAGTAGTAGTAGTAGTAAAAGCTATAACAAACTGTGACAAAAAATTCAAATGTCTAATACGCAGCTTGGTCACAGACAATGCTGCAAATGTATCCCAGCTGAGAAGAAATTTAGAAGAGAGTGAAGAGAGTCCCAGGCTGATTACATACAATTGTGGTGCTCATTTGAGGCACCTCGTAGCCAAAGACTTCAGTGTTCAAGAACTAAAGGCTAATGTTGTTGAAATTGCAAAATACTTCCGTAACTACTCCTTTGCAGTACCTGCTCTGCAAAAAGTGGGAGGAACCAAGCTAACTCTCTCACAAGACATGTGATGGAACTCAGTAGTGGACTGTTTTGAGCACTATATCAAGAACTGGCCTTATCTGATGACAGTTTGTGAACAAAACTGTCACAGCCAAAGATCTCAACATTGAGTTTAAGAGCAATGTTGAACACATGCTGAATACCTTGAAGCCTATTTTTGTAGCCTTGAACAAAATGAAGGCAAACAGCTGTTTTAGTGCTGACACTGTGGAAATCTGCAAGGAACTGAGTGAGATATTAAAAGAGAGAATAAGCAGTGACGGAGTTAAATTAGAAGCATTAAAAAAAATGAATGGGACGATCACTATCTCCAGCTTATTTTCTTGCAAATATTCTCGATACTCAGTACCAGCGTTAACCCTTAACTGCTGAAGAAGAGGAATTGGCTATGACATGGACATCCAGCAATCATCCTTTCATAAATCCAACTATAATAAACTTCAGAGCTAAGGGTGAACTATTAAAGAAATATATGTTTGTGATGATGTTTTATAGAAAGTCACATTAGTAAACTGGTAGAAGTCACTTCAGCACTTGGATTCAGTGACTGTTGAAGTGATAATCTCACTGTTAACAGCAGTAGCTTCTTCATCTGCTAGTGTAGAAAGAATATTCTCTTCCTTTGGGACTAATTCATTCCAAACTGAGAAATCATTCGGGAACTGAAAAAGCAGGAAAGCTTGTTTTTCTTTTCCAAATTATGAACAAACAGGAAGATAAAGGTGAAGACAACTGAGTTAGCTGCAGAAGCCAATATTTTAAGTTTCACATGTTGACCTGGCTGACAGACTATTTAATTTTGGGTTTTTAAAAAATATTTCATTTAACTATTTTAGTTAAAAACAATGTTAACAAAAACAAACCTGATTTTAAAAAACTTGAATGTTTAACTAAATTAAATTCATAAGATTGTTTTGTTAAAATATTATGTTTGCTGTTGAAGAAAAAAATTCAGAATTACTTAACATTGTTGTTTTAGTTAAATAAAATAATTTAAATGTCTGTCTGGTGATGTTCTGCTCCTAATACAGCATATCAAAAAAATCCTCTAAATATTAATGATTAACCTGTTGAACTGGAGGTAGTTCACCTCCCAATAACTCCATAAATATCTGCTTCAATTACCTTTGGTAAATGAAATAATTAAACAATCATTCATTCTCTGATATATCTGTAAAACTAATGTGAAAAGTTTTCAAAATAAATCACTTAAAAAATATATAGTGTGTACACCTTCTAAAAATGAAACCTATATCTAACTATGAATTGTGAAAAAGATGTATTAAAGTTATAGCAACCAACAAGAATGCACTTTTACGTAGAAATCCATGATTAAATCGAGTCTTCCTGACTAGGAATTTAAATCATGATTTTAATCAATTCAATTTAAATCAAAACTATCCTGAGAAAACAGAAGAAAAACTAACTGGATACACATCTTTTGAGGGATTTTAGTTTTATTCAAATTGGACTTAATGTATTGCTAATAGCAAGCTATCACCACCAGAAAACCAAAAAACACAAAACAAAACAGTGGTAACTGCGCAGGTTGAAGGTGTCAACTAGACAGTCTTGGAGACAGAGGTTTTCTACTTACCTACCCAACATATACAAGACAGCAGCAGGGCAAACTTCCCTACAACATACTGCTAATGTGCTTCAACCCTAATTGAAGAAACCACCTTTAGGGGATGAAAGTTTTTTCACTCTCTATTTCCATTCAATCCTGAGGCTCCTCTTCCAGTAGCCAAGTAAGGGTGCCAACTGTGGTGGGAGCTGTGGTGAGAATTTCTAACACAACCATTTGACTTTTTAAAAAAATAAAAAATAAAATCTCACTACCTCACCTGAAGTTCTGTATGAACTGTTTAATGATCACACATTTTCTCAGCTCATGATTACACTCTATAAACTAACCCACCATGACACTTTTTTTCGGATGCCCAGGACTGTGAGCTACCCTGTTATCCCCCTGCCTCCAGTGAGAGAGAGACTTGCTGGTGCTTAATTGGGTATCACCTCCTTGACACTTCCCGCCTGCTAGCCACCCCAAGAACCTCCACTGGGCAATGCTAGCCCTCACTTTTCTTGTTATGATAGGCATACCTTAATCTCCAAACCCCTTTGATATCCAGCTGGCATCACAGGAATACCAGGTTTACTATCCCCAAGGGAACAGCTCATATACCAGCTTGTTTGATTTAACTGAGAATCAGCTCAGCACTGAGATATATTTGTTATCAAAGGTTAAGATTTAATAGTGAGTAAGGACAATAAAAATAGGAAGGTGATATATAAAACAAAAGGCATACCATGCTTTCTAGAAATTAAAACTTAATTTAGCAGGCTAACCTTCTGACTAAGAAATTTTATCTCACACAAATGTCTTTTGTAGTGTTTCAAACCAGGGCAGGTTGAGATCCTGCTTTCATGCATGAAATTCCACTGACCGATTACTTTCTCAGGAGCAGGATAAAGATGTGCCCTTTTGTCTTCTCTTTTATCCCCCAAAATTAATTATTGGCTATTGAAGTCAGGATGCCTTCCTTGCACCCCACAAAGTTTATTCCATAGTGTGCTGACTTCACATCCCCATGCTGACTTTGTATGCAAACAGGGCTTCCATTTTATTGGCTTACAATGTTTAATTTACATTTTGAACTGAGACGGACAGATGATATATAATCTTTTGCCTGATAGAAACTTCTTTGTCAACTCTGCCTTGATTTAGACTGTAGGAATCTATTTCCTTTATAGTACACTTATACAACTTTTTACACCGTATCTGTACGGACATTTCCAAGCATATTTATGATCACCGTATTTTTTGGCTTTAATTTAAGATGGTACATGACATCTTCTGTGGAAAACAGTGTGCTAAGTATAGTGAGTTTGGCAGGCCTGTCACAAATTACTGTTACAGAAGAGAAAACCTTTTGCCAGTCAGCACTGAGGGATTCTTAGCGTCACACACACCTTCCTCTTTCAATGATTCTGTTTATTTATATTTATCTCTACTGCAGGTGCCTCTAAAATAAATAAATCATTATGGAATTATCATTCCTATATTTCTACTTTCTCTTCTATTTGCCCTCAAACGCAAGACACTGGACGGTTTCTTGGTTTCAGTATATCATGAAAGAGGACAAGATTTTTAGGTCTATTTAAAATGAGATGTCCATAAAGGTAATATACTGCTTGAAAACTTGCAGTGCTCTGTAAGTTGGTAAAGAAGTTTAAGTATCAATGCCATCACAACAATTGAACCTTTTTGCATACTTGGCACATATGTAGCAATTCATCTGTTCAGAGTGTGTTTTACAAACATTAATAGTTCATTTTTCCTTTGGATTTTAGATGGAAAGATGGCAGTTCAAAAACAAAAGCTCAGCTGTAGAACAATCTGTTTTTTTAAAATAGAAAACGATCAGGTAAAAATTGGCATCTAGTCTTTACAGATTTTCAGAAGCTGCATATAAACCTACTCGGAGACTGTATCTTCACCAGGAAAAAGGTTTATTGCTAATTCATGTTAGACAATGGGCATAGTTATTTCAGGTTACTTATCCCATGTAACATGGTCTAAAACTTCACCATTCAAAACTTTCATAACTAAGTTTCATAACTGGTCGCTTTCCCCCTACCTCTCCCCGGCAGTTTCATTCAGTGCAAGTTTCTCTGTATAAGGATTTTTTACAAAGCCTCCATAGCCTATTATTCAAGGGATAAAAGATTATGGTGATCTCATGTTGGTGGCATTGCCTGAAATGACAAATTCTTTGATTTTTTTTATAAACCGTCTAGTTACAATGTGGACTCAAGCAATGTTAACTGTGGAGGTACATTGTCTGGAAATAACAACAAGATCTGAAATATCTAAAGAAGTTTTAATTCTTGTACTGACATTGATTTTCCATGAATTCTCTTCTTGAATCTTCACTGGAGTTTGTAGCTTTGATACTGAGTTTATACACCAACAAGCAACTTAAACAAAATAAAGAGAACTTTTGTTATTTCCACTACTACTGAGGTTTAGTTTGACTAGGCAGTAGGTTTGACTAAGAGAAAAGGTATTATACTTTGAAGATTGCTTCTTATTAGCAACTTCAAACCCTCCTGGAAGTCAAAATGAGGATTACAATTCTCTTAAAATTACAACCCTGAAGTCACAAATCTTGACAGCTCAGAACGTGGTATATATCATATGAGAGTGGTTCTGTCATGCAGGACATGTCACAAGAGGTGGCAACCAATGACACAATAAAACACAGATGATACCCTCTCCCAGAGAGAATAAAGTCGATTGATCTAATAATAATACGAAGCGCTACATAGGACTCTCACTTTGGAAGTGCTTAACAAGCACGAAGTCTAACAATACTCTTGTATTATTCCCCACATTTTCCAGATGAGGACGCAGCCAGAAATGTTAATAGCCCCAGAGGAAGACAGAGAAACCCCGGGGATTGCAGATCTGAATTCCTCCTTTGCTTGGCGATTTACCAGACACAAAACCTGTTATTCGTTGTATCACCTCAGGCGCCGGCTGGCAGATTTTCACCGGGCTTCCCGAGGCTCCCGGGAGCCCGTTTCCGAGGTCAGGTGGGTGAACTCGGCCAATGACCCTTCCGGGGTAGAGTCTGTCGCTTCTTTTGCCAGGCTCAACGCAGCCGCGAGGACCCCACCGCGTTACGGGGGCAACGTCACTGCGGGACCGGGCGCGACCCAGGCACAGGGTCGCGGGCGAAGCCGTTACCGGAGTGACAGGGAAGGGAAGGGGGGAAGGGCCCGCCCCGCCCCCAATATTGACTCTATGACGCAGGCAGGTCTCTGAGCAGACCCCTCCCCCCATACCTGTATGACGCAGGCGGTCTCGAGCAGACACTCTTTCAGGTCCTCCCGCACCCCCGCACAGGCCCGTCCGTCCTCCTCCTTCTCCTCATAGTATTTGGGCATCGCGGCAGCGCTCCCCGCACACAGCGCGTGGACTTCTCTCTACCACAGCACCGCCACCGCCTCTCGGCCCGCACCACAATACGCCGCCATCTTGTTGTCCTTCGACCCAGTTGCGGCGCACGCGCGGACACCACTACCGGTCTGTCCCGCCGGAACAGGAACTACTGTACCCAACATGCATCGGGGCGTGGGCGGGGTCACGAGGCGGGTCAGAGGGCGCGCGCGCCGTGCTACGTTGCCGGAAGCAGCCGGAGTTGGCTGGGTGTGTGCGCGGCCCCGGGAGACCCTCGCGCTGTGTGCTGTTGGGAGGGGCGGGGCTGGAGCGGCAGGTGAGCGGGGCAGTTGCGGGTGGCGTTCCCGCCTCGCGGGGGCGCGCAGAACGGCGCAACGTGCGCGCGCGAGCTGCCTGGTGAGGGCGACTCAGGGTCCCGCCTGCGTCACAAACCGGTGGCGCCGCGCGGGAGGTGCTGGCCTGGGCTCGGGACACCCGCCGGAGTCACCGGGGCACGGTCCCCCGTGGCTCCGCCCCCAGGTCCTGCAAGGCCCCGCCTCGGCCCGGAGCCCCCGGGCGGCTTGTCCGTCCTCGCCCTGCAGGAGCCACGGGGCGGCCTGGGATCCCCCCCACCCCGTCATCAAAGGAGACGATCGCCTCGGAGCCTCCCGTGGGCACGTGCCCGGCCAGGTCGTTGCCCGGGAGGCGGGAGCTGAGGGCGGCACCTCCCCCACCCCAGTGTCTACCCCGGGGGGCAGCGGGCGGGGCGGGGCAGAGCCGCGTTCTCTGCCCTCCTGCCGGGAAGGGACTTGAACCCGGGTCTCCCACCGGCCAGGAGCTGCCCGAACCGAACCGCGGGGCCCCCTGGGGAAAGGGGGGCACTAGGGTGATCAGCTCTCCCGCTTTTATAAGGACAGTCCCGATTTTTTGGTCTTTTTCTTATATAGGTTCTTAACACCCCCCCCCACCCCCGGTGCAGATTTTTAACACTTGCTGTCTAGTCACCCCAGGGAGCACGTCTCCCTCTGGGCTTCTGAAGCTTTGTGGGACGCTTAAATATGTTCAGCCTGGGAGCAACTCTGTAGCCCGGCCTTAAGGCGGGACTCACTGGGTCTCCTTCCCCAGAAGCATCAGGGCTGGCCACTGTGGAGGTGGGTCATTAGATGGTTTGGGTTGGTGTCTGTCAGAACTCAGGGCATTTTTTCTCTCTCATGCTCGGGGTCTCTAACTGTCCCCGTATTTGGGGACAGGCAGAGAGTTTCCCCAGGTCAGATTGTCAGCGACTTCAGTGTTTGTTTTTTTTGCCTTCCCCTGCAGTGTGAGAGTGTGGGTCAGGGCCACTTATCTGAGTATATCTCAGTCACTTCCCCACCCTTGCAGGGGCCTCAGGCATTGGTGCCCCTTAGACTATGTTTACACTACTCATCTTCCAGTGGCACAGCTGTGCCACTACTTGTGTAACCATGCTGGTAGCAGACAGTTCTCCTCCGGCATAATTAAACCACCCCAATGAGCGGTGGTAACTCTGTCAAAAGGAGTGCATCTCCTACCGACATAGTGCTGCTCACACTGACACTTTTGTCAGTGAAACATATGTCTGTTGGGGGGGGGGGGGGTGTTTCCCAACCCCATGTCTGGCAAAAGTATTACCAACAAAAGAGCTGTTGTAGATATAGTCTTAGTCCCTCCTATTCTCTGTCTGGGACACATATTAGTGTAGTCTCCTGTGGGCAGTAATATTTTGGTTGTTGAGTTTAGTGTGGGGTTCTGGGTGGTGGTGGTGGTCTGTGATATACAGAAGGACGAACTAGATTTTCTGGTGGTCCTTGCAGGCCCTTAAACTATGACTGATATTCAGAGACCCGAGTTCAAGACCTTGTTGCAATGACTGTTTATTAATACAAAGTGGAACAGCTTCAACAGGACAGATTGAGACACCCACCCCAGAATACCCAATAATCAGTGGGTACTCATCTGAGACATGGGAGACCTGCGTTCTCCTCACCTCAGGCAAAGGGGAAAGTTTGAATCCAGGGTTCCCACAGCCTGGGTAAGTGCTCTGCCCACTGGGCTGAAGTTTATAAGGGGAGACTCAATCATCTTGTCTTCATTTTGTTTTGTTTGTTGCAAGAAAGAGCTTAGGTGGGGAGAAGGTTCATGGCTTTGAATCCCAAGCAAACAGAGGTGCCTCCCTCCAACCTAGAATTACATGTTTCATTGAGGAGTGAGGCACACTGAATTTTAATCTGAAATTAAAATATAATGCAATATAAAATAGAACATATTTAATAGTAAAAAGATTCAAGGACAATTGTAAAACTGTACATTTATACTTAGTGCTTGAAGAGTGCTTTGTTTCCAAAGCATTTACAAGGATTGTCACAGCACCCCATGCAGTAGGCAGGTAAGTATTTATGTTATACATGGAAAGGGGAGGGACAGAGAGGTAACATAATTTGTCAAAGGCCACACAGTGAGTTCGTAGCAGATTGGAATTTTAATTTATGTATTGGCACCGATCCTGGTGCGCAGATTTCTAAACTATGCTATTTCAATACATTGTTTTTGGGCAGCTGAAAGATGAATCAATTAACATACACGGCCAAATTTTGAAAGGGGCTCACTCTAGCTTATAGTTTTGCACGTACAGTCTTGCTGACACAAGTGGTAGTATTTAGCTAGCTGTTGCCTGATTACTCTTGCAAATCAGATTTATAGCTAAATGCCATAATTAACACTACATAATTTAAAATGCTTCTAATTTTACATCTGCTGTCTTATCATATCTAAGATTATGTAAAATAAACTAGTTTTAACTTTAATGTTTTTCCTTCAGAAAAATGTTGCCGACCACTTCAGTTAGTTCCCATAACCAGGGCAATGGTGCGTTAAACTCCAGGGATGCAGCAAGACATACAGCAGGTGCAAAACGCTACAAATACCTGAGGAGGCTCCTTCACTTCCGGCAGATGGACTTTGAGTTTGCTGTTTGGCAGATGCTCTATCTGTTTACTTCACCACAGAGAGTTTATAGAAACTTTCATTACCGGAAACAAACAAAGGACCAGTGGGCAAGAGATGACCCTGCTTTCTTGGTATTGCTGAGTATTTGGTTGTGTGGTGAGTGTCTCTTTCCATGAACAGCAAAAATGAGGTGGGAAAGGGGAAGAATTGGGCATTAGCCTAAGATGAGGGAGGTCTGGGTTCAAGTCCTTGCTCTGCCACAGACCTTGTGTAACCTTGGGCAACTCACTTAGTCTCGCTGTGCCTCACTTCCTCAGCTATAAAATGGTGTAAATAGTAGTTCTCAACCTTACACGAGTGTTGTGAGGATAAATACGTTAAAAAGAGCGCAGATACTACAGTAATGGTGGCCATATAAGTACCTAAGATAAGATCTTTTTCTTTTCAATAAAGTTGCAGGAATGTACCTTCACAGGAGGTTTCAGCACCCTGGGTTTTTGAGGCCCTTAATCAGAATGAAAAAGAAGCTGATGAGCTAACTACACTCAAAGATTACAGTAACCATTTAGAAATTAGAGAACCAGGGTAAACCGCAGGATCTAGCTGTATCTAGAATCCTCTAAAGAATCTTTAAGAATAGCAGCCGTGTTAGTCTGTAAATAAATTGAGGAACACTTGTAGCACTTTAGAGACTAACCAGTTTATTTCAGTATAAGCTTTTGTGGGCTGTAGCCCACTTCATCTATGCATCCATTGAAGTGGGCTATAGCTGAAATAAACTGGTTAGTCTCTAAGGTGCTACAAGTATTCCTCATTTTATTTAAAGTGTCTTTGTTTATTGTAATCAAGTCTTGTCTCCGTTCTGTGTTTCAAACTGTGGGTTTCAATAATTGTGTCATAACACAGACAACCAGAAGAATGAATTATTTCTTTTTTTAAAAAATTAGGTGAACATTTGGATGATTAGAAAATGGAATGTATTATGCGTATTACCATATCACACAAGTACCCAAATTGTAGACTAGGACCATTGTGCTAGTCACTGTGCAAAAACAGAACAAAAAGACAGTCCCTAATGTTGAACCCATTACAGGCAAAGTACCCTTTACACAAGGCTCTGTCCTTCCTCCCCTTCTCATCTCCCTCTATAACGGGTCGGCAACCTACAGCATGCGTGGAGGGATTCCTAGTTGTGGGATTCCAAAGGTGGCACGCGAGCCAATTTCTGCTAGCACACGGCGGAGGGCTTAGCCCACCACCGCTTTGGGGTTTCTCCTGCTGGCCCCTTGCCAGCCACAGTCTTGCCATCTGCCCCACTCAGCTCCCGCTGCTAGTCTGGGTGTAGGGAACCCAGACTGACAGCGGACTGAGACCTGGGCTGGTAGGAGCCTGCAGGGGAAACCCCAGAGCAGCGGCGGGCTGAGCGCTTACCCTGCTGCCGATATGGGGTTTCCCTTTGCAGGCTCCTGCCAGCTGGGGTCCCGCCGCCTGCTCCACTCAGCACCCGCTGCTAGCCTGGGTGTAGGGAAACCCCAGAGCAGCGACGAGCTAAGCGCTCAGCCTGCCCCTGCTCACCTCTTATCAGCCAGGGTCCCCACCTGCCCCACTCAGCGCCCGTTGCTAGCCTGGGTTTCCTTCACCTAGGCTGGCAGGAGCCTGTGGCTGAAACCTCAAAGCAGGGGTGGGCTGAGCCCCTCCCGTTCCGCTGGAAGCTCCACCCCTTCCAAACTGGCACGCAAAGCCTTCAGTTTGACTGAATAAATGAAAACTCAGCACACCACTTCTGAAAGGTTGCCAACCCCTGCTCTATAACTTATCTCAGGGTCATATTATCTACAAACACAAATATGCTGATGGATCACAGATCTACTTTTCTGTCCAAACTAAAATCTTGTACTCTCTCTTTGACATCCCTCATGGATGTCTAGCTGCCAGAGCTCCTCTTCTGCAAACCTCCCTCCACCCCCATACCTTCCTGCTACCTCCTTTCTTGATCGCTGTGGACAAACCCATAAGCCAGACATCATCTTGACTCAGATATCTTGCTAGGTCATTACATCCAGGATGGGCCTTTCTTGTCCATCCATACAGCTAAAACTCTTGTCAAAGGTGTCATCATCTCATGTTTCAATTACTGTAACATCCTTCTCTCTGACCTTGACAAATGCAGTCTTGCCCCACTCCTATCCATTCACAATGCTGCTGAAGATCATTTTCCTAGCTTGTGCTTTGACCACATCACCCGTCTCTTTGAATTCCTCCCCTGGCTGCCTCTTCACTATCACATCAAACATAAGCTGCTTGTGTTCACTTTCAAGGCCCTTCATGGTCAGCCCCCAATCTTACCTATAGTCTCTCATTTGGTATCAGTCTGTGGATGCTCACGTTCTTTCCTGCGATGCCAGCCTCCATTGCCTACTACTCCATTGTTAAATTTTCAAACAGCGCCTTCATGCTTTCTCTCATGCTGACCCACACTCTTGGGTGGAGCTCTCTATAAACATCAGCAAAGGAATGTCATTATCCACCTTCTTCTAAAAGCTCTTCTTTGCTGTGATGCCTACAGAACCCTTGGCAACAATTAGGCTGCTTGTATGCTGAGACCTCTGCCTGTCATGCTGTCCAGTGTTGTCTCATTGTTTCCTTGTAGACTCTGTCTGTCTTTATCTATTTGTTGTCTCTTGTCTGATACTTAAGATTGTAAGCCCTTTGGGTCAGAGACTCCCTTTTTGTACAGTACTTAGCACAGTGGGATCATGGTCCACCACTAGGACTCCCAGGTGCTTTGATGATACAAATACAGTGACCAAAGCCGCAGCGAGACACTGTGGACTTTGACCATCACCAATCAAAAGGAAATCTTTTGCATGTAAGCTTCAGTTCAGATTGTCTTTTAAAAGGCAACAGTGAAAACACTACATCCAGTCCATTTCTGACATGGCACAGTACCTGTAGTCACTTCTGAAATTCTAACGTTCTTGCGATTGGATGGGAAATATTTCCTAGATTCGTTTGTGTTTCATGGATGTTTTCCTTAAGCTGCCGAAGGAACATCATAAGAATGTGTCTTTGTGTACTGCATTCATTCAACTAAAATGGACTGGAAATCTGAAGGACATCCGAGTCTTCAGAGCCAGAAAACTATGCAGTGTTGTGGTTTTGTTGTAACTGAAAGCAGTGTGTCTTCAGCTCTTACTCTGCACTTCTGCTTAACAAGGTTGTGTCTCCATAAAAAGATTTAAGTTTAAAAATGTGAGATTAGTTCAAAGGCAGTGCTGAATCTAAGCCAACTACATTATACACAACTGGTTACGTATGCAGCATTTGAATAGAAAAAGGGACTGCCTTACAGAAGAGCTTAGGGGTGAGGAGGAATAAAGGGGAAAATGTTGAGATTTCAGGAGACCACCTCCAAAAAGTTATCCCCTGGAATGTCAGAGTTTGAGGGATTGGCATTGTTTGGTGATGCAGTATTTTTCCAGCTACAAAGGATTAATCTCTCTTTTCCCCTTCTCTCTCTCTTCTCCCCCCGCCCCTAGTTTCCACTATAGGATTTGGATTTGTGCTGGACATGGGATTTTTTCAAATGATAAAGCTACTTCTTTGGGTTGTGTTTATAGACTGTGTAGGCGTTGGCCTTCTAATAGCAACTTTAATGTGGTAAGTAAATAATTCCATCTAGAATTGTTAGGCTTTCCTTTTGGGCAGTTGACAGTTCCCTGCTGCTGAGGCACTGTACTTACATCTGTAATGATATGACTTTGCTCAGAAGAGAGGGTTAAGAGTTTTCATTGGCTGTGAATAGAGCACTGTTATTGGGAAAGAGCATTACAAAATACTTATTCGCTTGTCCTCTTTCTGGAAAAAATGGTCAATACTTAGAGGAAATTTATCACTTGCACCTCTCTGTGCCTATTTTCCTGCTGAGTTGTCACCAACAATGCTGGAGGGATCAAGATATTTTTATTGCCTTTTGGGGCTTTTTTAATTAAACATTCATCTGTTACATGTTTATTATCATTCAGTGTTTAATGGGACAACACTGTAAAGTCAAGCCACCCATCTCCCTGAACTATTTTAACTATTGTTGTCGCAAGTAATTCTTGAGGTGATAAGATTTTACTTTATACATTTGTCAGCTTCTCAGCTCCTGTGGTCACTGTCATTTTTGTCTCCTGCCAGATCATGACATCAGTATTGATGTCGTGTGCAGGCTCTTGCCCAGGCCCAGGAACAGGATGTTTCCCAGTAACACAGCAGCAGTGTTTGTTCTTTCAGAGATGGGCGTGGGTTCTCCTGTTCCTCAGACCATTGCAGGAATCTAGGAGAGTGGCAGGGTTGCTTCCTTTTTACCCAAGCCCTTCCCTTCGGGACAACTGCATGGAGTGGTAGTAGCTTCCCTTCGCTATCCCTGGTGCCCTGCATGGGATCGAGAGAGGAAGGAAACGAGCAAAAAGAACCAAACTCTTCTCCCGTCCCTGTACTTGACCCCTCCACTGAGTCACAATAATAATGGAAAAGGTAGGTGGGGTGCAGCAGAGAGGTTCTCCATCCCTCTCAATAGGTGAGGGGAAACAGGCACCTTTCTTCACTCCGCTCCCCTCCCTGCAGTCCATGGGAAGGATAAGGGGAAATCAAGGGGCCTTATTAACTGCCTAGAGCTTAATGTGATCCAGGCATGTATGGGATTCAGTGAATAGGACAGGGAATAGTGGGGAGTGAGGCAGAGTGAGTAAAAAGCCCTTTGCACAGATACATTGTTCCAATTCTAAGAACCTTGTCAGGGTAGCAAGAGCCAAGAATCTCCCTGCAGACACAGGAGACTTTTCCAGTACTTGAGGGTAGCGCCTAATGGGGCAAGAGTTGAGAATATGTAGAATACTGGTTCCTCTGCAGGAAACAGCTGAGAACAGTGGCAGGACTTTCCTCCTTGTTGAGCTGGTCAGAGGAGACCAATAGCGGAGCCAATTTCTTGCCTTCAGTTGCTTCCTCGAGGCACACTCACAGGAATGGCTCAATTCTCACACGTGCTCTTCTCTCTGCTGTTTGTACGGTTCACTTCAAGCAGCAGGGAGGTGGGGGAAAAAGCAGGAAAACTGTTGTCAAAAATGTAAAGGAAATCAGGGGCATGTCAAAGCACTGATTTCTTATTAGTGAAAGACATTTTAAAGTAGTGTAACCTTGAAAAAGAGAGAGATTCAATACTTGATTCAAAAACGGCTTTGGAAGTTGGTTGATTATATGAGGAATGTTCTGCTCTTATTCCAGGTGTAAGCCCAGAATGTATGAACAAATTCCTAGCTCTTTACTCATGTTTTAATTAGGCAAAATGTCCATAGACTTCAGTGGAAGTTTGCCTGAGAAATTAGGTTAAACTATGGATTTGGTCCATAATTTGAAGACCAGAAACCATGTTTGGTTTGCTTTGTTTTTGGGGCAGAAAGTTAGTAAGTACCCATATTTTAAGTATTTTGTTGCCTTTTTTTGGTGGAGGTGAGGTGTTTATTAAATGAGGTAACCTGTGTGCCTTCTGTCTCTAAAATTAAATGCAAGTGAGATTTTTGTAACACAAGATACATGAAGATGTAGGCCAGGTCTGCACAACTCGGAAAGCAGCGAGGGCCATATTACTGCAAAAAAACCAGTTGCGGGCCGAAAAGGCCCGCCCCATCCGCTTCTCCCCACCCCACCACTTGGCTTGCCCTACCCCTACTCACCTGCTGCGGGCCGCATGTTGTGCAGGCCTGATGTAAGCTATCCCCAGGCTTTTGGGAAGTGAAAGATAGTGCTTCTTCAGTATCCTGTAATTACACCAGCAGTCTTTGCAACACGAAGCTGCTGCCCTCCTGTACACAACTTTTGCAATTTCTACTCAGCATCAAAGAATGCTACTACTGCTAAGAGATTAAAAGGCTGGCCTGTGCTGTCTCTTTGAGGAAATACTCACCTTTGCTTAGGTTACCATGTTTTACTCACACATTAGGGAAATAATTTTCAGTCATCTGAGATTGACAATTATGCAGAGACATTTTGAAAAGATTGAACTTATGAATTAAATGGTAAAGACTTGAGCTTTTTTCTGTATGTGACTTCATTACTTTAAGTGGAATATAAATCAACATAACTTTAGGAAACATGAAAGTGCAAAATTGTTTAACAACTTATTCCTTTTGAATTTCTTTTCCCATTAGGTTTATTTCTAATAAGTACTTAGTAAAGCGACAGAGCAGAGACTACGATGTAGAATGGGGATATGCCTTTGATGTTCATCTGAATGCTTTCTATCCACTTCTAGTCATTTTGCATTTTATCCAACTGTTTTTCATCAATTGTAAGTAGAACACCCTTTTTAATGCTTTTTGCCATGGTGCTAAGCCTCACGCAGGTAACAGAGCAACTGTCTTCTTTTACAGATGTTATCTCGACAGACTCATTCATGGGATATTTTGTTGGGAATACAGTATGGCTGATTGCAATTGGTTATTATATCTATATAACGTTTCTAGGGTACAGTGGTAAGTAATTTCAAAAGCTTTTATTAATTAGGCAACTGATCATATGAAAACAAACGAGTCTTGGCCCAATAAGCTACTTTAATTTATGAACTTACTGCTTTGCAATGATCATCTCAAATGCAGAAGTCGGAGAAGAATTCAATGTTGATTTATTTTTAAGCTATCCCTGCTAGATCGATGTCTTCACTGTCTAATGAAGCAGTTCTACATGCTCTTTTTGCAGCCTGCTCCATTCTGTTAAATTTTTTCTGAACATAACTTTTCCCGTTTCCTTCCAAACCCAATACAGCCTCTGTCCTTTGTGGTTGGAGTTACTCATTTGTGAGCTTTTGCCCAGAATGCTAGGTACCTTATTAAAATGTCCAAACTGGGTTAAAAAGTTTATACCTAAAGGACTTGTCACTTTATGGTGTGGTGTAAAACACTCTTTGCACAGAAGATATTGGTACCCATTGATACTTGCCATTGTGTTGTACTATAATCCACTTAATATAGTGTTTCAAATCTCAAGATTCTTACATTAGTTTTGGACTTCCAGATTGACTAGGGAGGAGGGTAGTAATGTAACAGTCATTGAGCAGGTTGGCTATACTCATGTATACAGACCTACCTCAGTTACTCCTCTACTCTGATAGAAGCTCTGCTGTATCTGCGCCAAGGGCTGCAGAATCAGCATGGCAGGGATGATGAGCAGGCACCTAGTTTAAGTAAGCTGTTAAATTGATGGAAATTCTGGTAGCCTCTCCCCAGGGCCCTTTTAGATCAGAGATTAGCAGCCTTTGGCATGCAGCCTGCCAGGGTAAGCCCCTGGCGGGCCGGGTCAGTTGGTTTGTCTGCTGCATCTGGCCAATTGTAGCTCCCCCTGGCCACGATTCAGTGCTCCAGACCAATGGGGGCTGCAGGAAGCGGCACGGGTGCTTTTCTAGATATAACAATTTATGGTTTTGGTCCATTAATGCAACTAATTGTTTTTAAATAATTTTTATTCTGATCACAATTGTATTTCTTTTCTAGCATTGCCATTTTTGAAGAATACAGTTATCCTTTTGTATCCATTTGCGCTCTTAATTCTGCTGTATGTGCTCTCATTAGCACTGGGATGGAACTTCACCAAGACACTTTGTACTTTCTATGAATTCAGAGTGAAATAAAAACAGGACTTCATATTTCTCTACTGTGTAGTTTGTCTTAGCTGCTGCCAGTATGAAAATCTAAGACCTCTTGTAAATGGTTGTACATTTTCTCTTTGTAGATAAGTGTAAAAAGCTTGAAGTGTATTACAATTTTTAATGATTAAAATATTTACAAACTGTAAAAACGTTTAATTCTGTATTAATACTTTTGCAGTACATTCCTCAGGATAATAAGCTACCTGTACATTTTTGTAATAAATCTAACTCTGAATAAGTTGAACAGCATAATTTTCACTGCTAATGTGTCTCTTAATGGGATAAAGTACTATACTAAGTTAGTGAAACAAATAGATGGAGGCTAGTTATAAATCATTTTGAAGATGAAGTGCTTGATTTATTAGTGTGTGGTTCTCAGGTTTTGTGTTTCTGCAGTTTAGCCATACTAATAATGCCTGACTTGCTCAGTCACATGTTCTAGCTACTCACATGTCACTATTATGTGGGCTATGTTCCTACTTTGCATCAGCTATATCTGCTACTCCAAGCAGCTGGAGTCAGTGAAAGCAAGGTCTCCTGCAGGGGGGCAGGTGCTGAAATTGGGCCCACCCCATGGACTCAAAGGTATAGCTATGACCCTGCACCTGTACTGTAGGGATACTAAGACTCAGGTGATGCCTCCCCTGGCATAGGGCAAAAAATGTAGACAAGCAGCATGAGACTTCAGCTCATAGGAGCAAAAGCACCCAACCATGGGCCAGTCAGAATATCCTAGAGTTTTGCATAAACTATTTTTGTCCCATGCTGATTGGCTGTTTGCTCCAACCATGTCCCTCCTTCACTGTGTTCACCTCACCTTCATTTCACTTATTCCACCCCCCCCCCTTCCATTATCTAGTCCTAAGCAAACCTCAGAGGTATGGAACTGACATAACTATTATATTGTTCACCCTGTGGCTTGTCTATTTAGATTGTAAGCTTTTAGGAGCAGGGACTCTACTACCATGTTTGTAAAGGGCCTAGCCCAATGGCACTATTGTAATAGCATTGGCTAATAACTCTCTCACAAACTTAAATATTTGGCCAGCACTGAGGTTTTTGTGTGTGTCACTTCTTATTGAAGAGCAGTTGCTGTAGTTCAATACAGAAGGCTCTAAGACATGGCATTTTAAGTACTATATTCTATCCTTATTTAACATGCCCTTTGATTGAAATTTGGACTCAACACCTTAAAATATTGCTACATTGTTTAAGCAAATACATTGGGTCTCTTAGGGACAGAGGTATCCTCTCTCAGCTTATATAAAAACTACAGAACAGATTTTTTTTTTTTAAAGCTTTTATTTCAAATATACATGGATAGCTGTGGCACATAGAAACATTGGATGAAAGGCACAGTTGACATGACCCATATCAGGTTTTCAAAGATAGCAGCAAGTTTTAAACAAATCTAGCCAATTTATAAAAATCTATTACAGCAGAGGTTGGTTAATGAAAAGGTGGGGGGAAATGTAGAGAATAAGTTTTGCCAGAAAAGAATGTTTCAGGATCTAACAGTACTAGATTCCACAAGGCAAGAGTACAAACTGACAATTTCCCCACACTGCCCCCCGCCCCCAACACTGAAAATGATGGCAGTTTTCCAAAAGCAGTGCTCAGTATCAAACTCAAGCACAAGGTTTTAGTTTCAAAAGGGATGTTTTTAAACAAGAAACTAGTTACAGTAAGACTTCAATATTTAATTACTAGAATTTGATCTTTTATAGGAAAAAACCCCTACATTTAACTTAAAATACCAAATCTGCTGGCAGTACATTTTACAGTAGTGTATCAGCCACTGTTACAGCTTGAAGAGAATGCACTCCAAGTCATCTACTGAAATCTCAGCAAACACTGAGCAACAAAGGAAAAACTACTGTTTCAACAAGTAAAGCACTATATCTTTGATTGTGGGGAGGCTGGAAATTCCTGTTGTGACCTACTGTACACTGGCACAAAGTGAGAGCTCCTGACCTGCAGGCAGCCATCAATTAACACTCTTTAAAAAACAACTCTTCCTTACTTCATAGGAACGGTTAGCACCAGTCATGATCATCATGCCAGCTACCATTAAAGTCAACTGTAGTGATGGTTTGCAATTAGGAGCTTGATCCTGCACCAATAAAATTAATGGGAGTAGGATGACTGCCAGTCATGTAAAGATATCAGAGTCTGTCCCCTTGATACAAACTTTCATAGTTCTCAACATTAAGCTACCTAGAGTTCTAGCTCAATGCTTACAGAAGAAATCCCCAAAAACCCACTCAAGAGAACACTGAAATCAAGAAACATGATACATAATGACAAATTCTTGGTGTCAAAATTTACACCAAATTCCATTTCCAAAAGCAGCAGCACAGCAGTGTGACACCCTTTCAGTCTTAAATTAATGTTTTAAATATGAATGAGCATAACCATGCTTTTAAAAATGAGTACAGTTTTCATTTTAGTCCAATTTCAAAATGGATCCTTGTTAAGAAGAAATGTAAAACTTAAGCAAACACTTGATTTCATGAAACAATGGTCTTGGAATTAATTTGTATTTTTGTTTCCAGAGGAAAGCACAGATGCAAGAAGTAAATTAATACTGTACTCCTTCTGGAGCAGATATTTCAAACAAAAAATAAAGGAATTACTGAAGAGATTTTATACATTTTATACTGGAAAAAATGAAGTATAAAGTTGTCTAGTGTTGCCAAAAGACTAAACATGATCCCGCAACATACTCCAAGGTATATGTATTGCATATTATTAGGCAGAAGTACAAAGTCATTCTGCCTTAAATTTAGCCAGTATCTTATCTCAGACTCACAAGGGACTCTAACGATTTTCTAGTCTAAATTTTTAAAAGGCTGAGAAAAGCAGTGATTGGATGAGAATTCTAATCTGGTCCAAAAGTACAATACCTGCCTTGTGCTTTGCCAAACCACCATTTATCACTATGCCTGTAAACAGTTTTCAATTAATGCAAATAAATTAAGTTTAGGTCTCTAAAAGAGCAGAAAGCCTGTAGTAGCTTTTTCAGAAGGGGAGGATTGTTTTCATTCATGGGGGAATGTTTTGACATGGGGTCAAATCTTGCTTACATCACTCACACAAAAAGTCTCTTAGCGCAGTGGTTCCAGAGTAGATGGGAGAGCACTTGGGGATCGATTTATCGCATCTAGATGAGATGCGATAAATCGATCCCCAAAAGATCTAACCACTGATCCGGCAGGTAGCATAGACCTACCCTTAGTAAGCCAAACAGGATTTTGTTATGAATAGGTTAAATCTTTGCAATTGCTGTGGGCCCTGCTAAAGGTCATTGTTAAAAAAAGCCAGTATTCTAAGAAAAAGCTTTAATTGGCATAAAATCTGGGGATTTAAACACAATTTGGTCAGAAAATTAACATATCTGGAAATGCCAGCTGCTCCAAAAAAGACCTGCATTTCCTTAAGCTTTAACATCTTCAGAAGGAACTAATAAAACTACAGGTTTTATTCTCCTATATAGGAGTGTTTAAGGCTGACCTAAAGTTAACTGAAAATGAAAAATGTAGAAAAAAATCCTAAGGATTTAAAATCTATAGTAAATCCAAGACATTGAGATGAGCTGTGTTAAATACTATAGTTTCTGGCTGACATAATATACATACATATATTTGGAGTGTCTATTAATCATGTCATGGAGAAATGCAATACACAAATTGGCTAATGTCCAGCAATATTTGAAATACTCTTATTCTGCCATAAATAGGTGGATCTCCAAAAAGGAGAGACCACTTTGGATTGATTTGCGAATCAGAATTTTTGAGAATTCAGGATTATAAAACAATGGTATCTAGAGACAGAGAGAATTTTCTTTAAACACTAAAAAAAAAACAAGTTACATTTTCTCCACCCTTACCTTCTTCTAATTTAAGGAACAAACTCTCAGAAAAATCAATGGAGTTGTACCTGACTATATCAGGTCTGAATTTGATTCTGAATCTACAAAATCTATCTGCTCCCTAAATGATTTATAATAAATTCATTTCTATGGTTGTGGAACATTCATTTGGTAAGAGTGCAATCTCTCATAACATCCCAGGGTATTTCTGGCTCCTGCTAGTAAGAGCCAACAAAATAGAATAGAGATGAATCCTTTAAAAAATCAGTTTATCATCAAGGAGATAATGGATGATAACTGACGAGTTTCAGTTCAATATTTTGACTGCTAGAAAAAAGTTCTTTGAAAAAATATAGGGTAGAGCTAACAAAAAAACCACAAAAATGTGATCAGTTTGGGGTGAGTTTCTACACATTTAGAGATCTTGTTAGGAACTTCTTATATATTGAACGTTGCTTTAGGAGCAGCTGGGCCGACAGAATAAACCCATAAGACGACACTGCTCAAAGGAAAGGCACCTAAGAATGGTACTAGTAATTTTATTATAAATCATTTTCATTTCATGGAATGATAAGACAACAGTTGCTGGCATTGCTTGTTATGTTCAGAAACACATACCTGACTTACAATTAAATTATGATATAAAATTTAATAGCTATAATTTAAATTATTGGCGTCATTCATAAGTACAATTGGAGGAAAAATAAACCCAGATTTCTCAGATCTATGCTGAGATGTGATGAAAAAATTACTAGATTTTAATGAACTGTTAAATGGCATTACATGTTATGAACGGTGTTGTAGCACCACAAAGAGCTCACACTGTCTGGGCTGCTCATCAGTTAAACAAGTCTTGTTCTTTTCCTTGAAGCACAAATGGCAGGAAACTGACTTTGGGCCTGATTCTAGTAAAGTCAATGGAAGTCTTTTCATTGATTTTCATGGAAGTTGGCTAGGACTCACCCTTTAAAAAAAATCACCCACTACAACATTTACTTACGGTAAATACTGAAATAAAGCATTTTGAGAGAGACCTATAATGAGGTTAATTACAAGTGTCTAATTACTATTTTTCCTGATAAAAATATCATGTAGTATTGCAGTCATTCAAAGTACTGAACAGAATTCGTATGTCTGGGCATGTGAGACGAGATTCAAAATTTACAGCACAAAGATAGAAATGCTTTTCTATAAAGAAAATGAATTCATTTGATTTAGGAATTGTCTACAAAGTTTTTAAAAAGTGATAGCTTGGTATCGAAATCTCCCTCTAAAATGTGATGGATTAAATTTAAAATCACTGCAGATTTAGCATTTACGTTATACTGAAATATTAAGATACTTCAACATGCTTTTTATTTGGCTATGCCCTGTAATCAGTGGAAGATGGCTGCCCCCAAGAATAATGTTCTTCAGAACTCTGGCAATTAAGGCATGCTTATGCTTTGAACAATATTTTTCAGATTTTGTGGTACAAAAGTATTTAATTTAGAAACTCAATTTCGTTTTCTTAACCATGGCAGTATAGTTGAAATATGGTATTATTTTTTTATGCTGTTTGCAGTTGCAAAGAAAAATGCAGAAAGATAATTTAAGCTAGATAATCCATTAAAAAACCTATATCAATTTAAAATTTTACTGCATAAAAATATGTACTTTTCAAATTATTTAAATAAATTAAATATCCCTAATGTTTAATATATCTATCTATATCTAGGAATAGATATAGATATAAATATATCCTGATAATCTATAAAAGAGGGTTTTGTTATAGCAAAATAAATGGAATCCCCGAAGTGTCCCCCTTCATAAAATTTATTTAATTATATTTTTTCATCTTCAAGAAACGTAAGAATATGTACAACTTCTCCATATTACTATACTATCAAAATAGTATGGGGTAAGAGTAGCAGGCTTCTGCAATCATAAGATGGTAAAGTCAAGTAAAAATAGAGGATAACTTGGATCTCAGATGAATTATCAGTGTGGAGCAACAGTTTCTGAATGGATATGACAAGAAGGGTTACTTACAATCTTCTCATCTACAGTAGATTTCACAAGAGGTAGAGTTCAAGTGAAAAATAAAAGACTATTGGAATAAGGTGCATGCTCAGTATTTTCAATTTGTGACTTGTTAAAGATGTAGGATATTATATAAGTTTGCAAAGATTTTTCTCTTCTTGCAAGCAGATTTTGATCAGGTTGTGACTTTTTTAATGTGAATCTAAAATGAAGAAAATCACGCATTAAAAAAGCACACATTTTAGTACATTACAGTACATCTTAATTTTTAGACAATTATAACAGCTTTCTGATTAATCCAAAATTCTTAGCTTCAAATATGTCGATGCAAGAGACATCTCATATTTGATAAAGTAACTCTTCACTTAAAGTTGTCCTGGTTAACGTTGTTTCGTTGATGATCAATTAGGGAACATGCTCATTTAAAGTTGTGCAATGATCCCTTATAAGGTCGTTTGACAGCTGCCTGCTTTGTCCACTGCTTGCAGGGAGGGCAGCCTGTTGGAGCTAACTGGTGAGGGCTTGGAACCAGGGTGGACCAGCAGCCCCTCATCAGCTCCCTGCTACCCTAAGTTCCTTGTGCGGCAGCAACCGAGCAGTTCAGCCACCGATTGCCGGCAGTTCAACTGTCCCTCCCCCCACTGCCATGTGCTGCTCCTGGCCCCTCTGCCTTGGAGCTGCTCCCTGGAGCCTCTCCTTACTGGGCAAGGTTGTGGGGGAGGAGAGGGGTTAATGTCAGGGGTCTCCCTTCCTCCTGCTCCTGCACCTGGCCCACCCCATATCTCCATAAAGAGGGGGGACACGGCAGGGCTCAGGACAGGGGGAGCTTTCTGGCAGCAGCTTGTGTCTCAACTTGCTGATCTACTTAAAAAGGGCAATGTACTTAGAGTGGGGTCAGCTTACTTAAAGGGGCAATGCATGTGTCTGTCTCTGCCATGCTGTCTCCCCTCTCTCCATCTGTGCTGCCTTGTAGAGTGTGAGGTTATATTAACAACAATGGGTTAAATTTTGAGGGCTTAGCCGATAGTTAGTTCATCATTTAGCAGTAAGGTATTCCCTGGGAAATATCCCACCCTCTGATTTCACCACCTCAAGCAAGCTTCACAATGATCAACGCTGTGTACCAGTATTAAGTTGTTCATTTAAAATTTAGAGAGAGAGAGAGAGAGTGTGTGTGTGTGACTTATTTATTTTGTCTGGTGAAAAAAATTCCCTGAAACCTCCCTCCCTCCCTCTCCCCCGCCCCCATTTACATTAATCCTTATGGGGAAATTGGATTTGCTTAACATCGTTTTGCTCAAAGTCGCATTTTTCAGGAACATAACTACAACGTTAAGCGAGGAGTTACTGTATTCTCATTTTAAAAGGGGTAAAGTATACAACATCTCACCTCATTCAGAATTGCCCAGACTGCTGAGTTTTGTATTACCGAAAGCCGAAATGATGAAATTGGGTTTAGACTTGGGTCAACTGTTCCTTCTGCTATACCACTTTCAAATTTACCTTTAAATGAGCAAAAACATATCCTGAATAAACAATCTCCAGACAAACAAATACAAGATCTGGTTTGTAGAAAAGTTTCTAATTAAAGCGAATATTAGGGCTGTCAAGCGATTAAAAAAATTAATGACAATTCATCGCACTGTTAAAAAATACAATACTATTTCTTTAAATATTTTTGGATGTTTTCTACATTTTCAAATATATTGATTTCAATTACAACACAGATTACAAAGTGTACAGGGCTCATTTTATATTTATTTTTGATTACAAGTATTTGCACTGTAAAAAAATAAAGGGAATAATATTTTTCAATTCACCTAATACAAGTACTGTAATGCAACCTCTTTAACATGAAAGTTGAATTTACAAATGTATAGTTACGTACAAAAAAACCCGCATTCAAAAATAAAACAATGTAAAATTTTAGAGCTTGCAATTCCAGTCAGTCCTACTTCTTGTTCAGCCAATCGGAAGGACAAATAAGTTTGTTTTTATTTGCAGGAGATAATGCTGCCCGCTTCTTGTTTACAATGTCACCTGAAAGGCGTTCTCATGGCACTGTGGAAGCCAGCGTCGCAAGATATTTACATGCCAGATGTGCTGAAGATTCATATGTCCCTTCAGGCTTTGACAACCAGCACAGGGGACATGCGTCCATGCTGATGACAGGTTCTGCCCGATAACAATCCAAAGCAGCACAGACTGATTCATGTTAATTTTCACCATCTGAGTCAGATGCCACCAGGATTTTTTTTTTTGGTTGTGTGGATTCTGTAACTTCCGCATGAGGATGGTGTTCTTTTAAGACTTCTGAAAGCGTGTTCACACCTCATTCCGCTCAGATTCTAGAACAGAAGTGGGCAAACGTTTTGGCTCGAGGGCCACATGGGGGCTCAAAATTGTGCGTAGAGCCGGGTAGGGAAGGCCATGCCTCCCCAAACAACCTGGGCCCGCCCCCTATCTAACCCCCACCCACTTCCCGCCCCGACTGCCCCCCTCAGAAACCCGACCCATCCAACCCCCCCTTTGTTCTTGATCACCCCCTCCAGAGACCCTCCCCCACTCTAATTGCCCCCCCCAGAAACTTACCCCCTATATAGGTCCCCCTACTCCTTGTTCCTTGACTGCCCCCTCCCAAGACCCCACCACCCTAACCATTCCCCCCCCCCACACCAACCCCATCTAAGCCCCCCTGCTCCTTGTTTCCTGACCACCCCCTCCCGAGACCCCCCACCCTAACCACCACCACCCCTGACCCACCCCCATCTAAGGGGGCCCTGCGGTGAGCCCCACTCCGTCAGTCGCCCCAGCTAGGGGGCGCGGGGCCCCGCGGCGAGCCCCGCTGGGCCTGCCCCTGGCCCCAGTGTGCGCTGCGCAGCTCCCCGCGCTCGGCTGGCCCAGGAGCACGGGACCCCACGGTGCCCCTCGCTTGGCCCAGTACCCTGACTGGGGAGCGCAGGACCACCAGCACCTCGCCCCCGCGGGCTGGATAAAAATGGCCGGCAGGCCACATGTGGCCCACGGGCTGCAGTTTGCCCACCCCTGTTCTAGAAGGCATTCAGATTCTTAAACCTTGGGTCGAGTGCTGTAGCTATCTTTAGAAATCTCACATTGGTGCCTTCTTTTGTCAAATCTGCAGTGAAAGTGTTCTTAAAATGAACAACATGTACTGAGTCATCATCTGAGACTGTTATAACATGAAATATATGGCAGAATACGAGTAAAACAGAACATAAGACATAGAATTCCCCCTCCAAAAAGTTCAGTCACAAATTAATGAATGCATTATTTTTTAACAAGCATCATCAACATGGAAGCATGTCCTCTAGAATAGTGGCTGAAGCATGAAGGGGCATATGAATGTTCAGCATATCTGGCACGTAAATACCTTGCAATGCTGACTATGAAAGCGCCATGTGAATGCCTGTTCTTACTTTCTGGTGACATTGTAAATAAGGTGGCGGCAGTATTATCACCTGTAAATGTAAACAAACTTGTTGGTCTTAGCGATTGGCTGATCAAGAAGTAGGACTGAGTGGACTTGAAGGCTCTGAAGTTTTACATTGTTTTGTTTTGGAGTACAGTTATGTAACAAAAAAAAAATCTGTATTTGTAAACTGCACTTTCACAACAAAGATTGCACTACAGTACTTGTATGAGGTGAACTGAAAACTACTATTTCTGTTGTAATTTTTACAGTGCATATATTTGTAATAAAAAATAATACACACTTAGATTTCAATTACAACACAGAATACAATATATGTGAAAATATAGAAAAACAGCCAAAATATTTAATACATTTCAATTGGTATTCTATTGTGATTAAAACTGCAATTAATCAGGAATCTTTTTTTAATCATTATTAGTTTTGAGTTAATCGCGTCAGTTAACTGTGATTAATCAGCAGCCCTAGTGAATATCTATTCAGTAAATGGATTTGCAATGCTACAGTCATGAACTGACTGCAGTAATTCACCCAAAATAATTTTGAGTGTTTTTTATTTTTTTGCTTAAGTCTAATAGTACGAAATTGGAACCTTACACCAGTACCCAAAAATCTTCCATAATGTTCAGAGATCTTTGCCATCAGCTTCAGTTTTTCTTTGGCATATACTGCAGTACATTTAGCCTCAGCACATAGGCTAAAGAGCAGAGGCACTAATAAGGAATAAAAAAAGCTTAAATTCAGTGTAGCTGTGGGTGTTCAACACCTCTAAAAATCACTTTTTGTTAAGAAACTAAACGTGGATTCAGAGGTCAAATTTTAGGCAACCAACTTTTAAATTTTGACATAAATATATTCAAACTACATTAAGCATGTATGGATATTGGTATTCCTACTGGTAGAACCTTTGATATATCAGGATGAATAAATATGATGTTGTAAAGGCTATTAATAGACCAAAACTAAAGTGAATAAAAATCTTTAACTATAATACTTTAAAATGTGACAAATAAAATCCTTTTTTCGCTACAGCCAACAATCGCATCAGAACTTTGTTCATTAAATCAACCTGAAAAGGGCAAGTAGCATTTACAATGTCAGTTACGCAATGAAAATGATCAGAAACAAAGACTTTTTTAAAAAATAACATTTTACTAATTGACATACACCTCTACCCTGATATAACATGGTCCTCAGGAGCCAAAAAATCTCAACGCATTATAGGTGAAACCACGTTATACTGGGGTTGGAGCACAGAGCTGCTCCCTCCAGCCACAGGCACTCGGGCTGGGGCCGCGAAGCACAGATCTGGGGCTGTGGCACAGACCCGGAACATGGAGCCACGGCCGGGGCTGCAACGCGGACCTGCTTCTTCCAGCTGCATGCACCCAGGCTGGGACCGTGGCCAGGGCTGCGGTGCAGAGCCGGGTCTGCAGCGTGGAGCCACTTCCTCCGGCCGCAGGCACCCGGGCTGGGATTGCACCGTGCAGATATCGTGTTGTATCTGAATTCGCGGACTGTGTCATATCGGGGTAGAGGTATAGTAATAAAACAAATTTTATCTCTATTTCTATACTTGTAAAAGAACGAACATTGCTGTTCTATGGAGCAGAGTATTACCTATCCTGAAATAACCGTCCTCTAAGCGTTTGTCTTTGGTTTCTTTGCTTAATACCAAATCTTCATTCTAAAATAGAACAAGCACAAAACAAAAATGAGAGCACTTATTTTGAATATACTTAATAAATTTGCAAGCTAGAGCGAAGTGCAGGTGCCCTTGTTCTCTATTTAGAACACTTTCTTTAAAACTTTGAACCAGCCTACTGTTTCTATGAGCAAACAGATATTATCTATAGCATAAACTTCTCTCAAAACCAAACCAAACCTGTTCCAGAACTCACTGGTATTTAGCATCAGGGTAGAAGAGAAAAGTACCACTCATAAGGACACACATGCTGAAAGGACAAGGCTATTGCAGATACTGGCACACACAACAGAAAAGCCACTTGGGGTAAAGCCTGCTCCATTGCTGATTTGGAGAGAGAAAGATTAAGAAACCTCCTCCCCATGCAAAGGACACTCATGAAACCAATACAGCACACTTTAATCTTAAAATAGGTCTAGCTAATCTGCCTGCTGCATTCAGAAATAATAGGATACTTGCTGATTTCTCTTTTGAGTATCCAGGGTTATCATATTTCTATAGTTGGTTTTTGTTCTCATCTGCAGTTTGAGGAGGCAGGACCAGAAACCTATCACCCACCACATTGGGGCTGGCTGCTTTTTCTACAAACTGAGAATGCTTCCAAAGCTAACACACAACTCAATTTGGAACATTAGAACAATAATTAATAATCAACTTCCATTGAGTAAGTCTATCTACAGAACAGTCTGTCATCAAACAACTTTTACTTACTTCCAATTAACAGGTAGGGTAGAACATTGTGCCCAGATACTCAGAGAAGAACTATCAGCAGTTATCAACTTTCTCATTCTTATCCAGGCTCACCATTCTTCTAGTGGAAAAGCCCCAAGCAAGACTACTGAAGCAATGATATTTTAAGAGATTCCTAGGTATCACACACTATGTAATTGTGAAGGCAGCATCTATCAAGGCCTGTGTCCAACTCCTAGCACCTGGTGAATGCTTATTTAGGTGAGACTGTTGCTGCCCTACCAATGCCTTTATTCAGCACAAACAGTTTACCAGTCCAGGAAGTAAATAATGTCCTTATTTGAAGAGCTTTATCCTTCCTGTAAGCCTGCTTCATAGGCTTCTTTAATGCAATACTTCAGCTATCTAGCAATTAATGCTTTTGATGCCTTTTTTGGCTCTTGTTGCTGGATGACTTTCTATACATTTACATTCTTGTCAGGTAGATCTTAACAGCTTGGTGGACATATTATATTTGCTGGAACTTTTCTTTTGGATGCGTAGGCTTTGTAGAGAATGATAGGAGAACTATCTCCTGAGATCCGTGAAATCCCTAATTTACCTTTGGTAAAAAAATATTTGAGATGAAGAGCCATCTGATCAGTGTGAAAAATACAGTATTTGTGATTTTTCAATATACAATGCCCCTAGAAAAAACCCTTCATGTACAAAGGGGATGGACACCAGTAAACTCGCTTTAATAAAGAGATAGAAAAATGAAAATGAAGAAAGGAATGTGAACAACAGTCTAGTAATTTCATCCAGGGTCAGATGATCTAAATCCAAAGGCTCTACTCTGGGGAGTTCCTGGTGATTAATCAAAAATGCTTGATAGGTGGATAAGAGGAAATCCATCAAGGTTTGCTTCTTCTATCACTAAAGAGACAATTGAAAATGGTTTTTGGAATTTGTTGCTTTAAGACCTAGAGCCAATCCATCCTGCAGGTATTCGGGGATTTGAAAGATTTGTGCTGAACTCAGCTTGAAGTTTCTGTTCGGCACCAACCACTGAATTTGGACTCAGCCCTGTTGGAGTCTGTGGTGCACAGGTCAAACCAGAGCTGTAAATCCTTGAGGCCACCTGAGCCAGGTCTCCTTCCTGGATGGCCACCAGCCACTGTAGTTTGTTTTCTCAATGCTGGTAGGGTCTATGCTTCCTGCTGTGGCACTATGTTGCAGCAGGGGGAGCTGGAAGCACCACATTACTGGGAGCTGTTCCTTCTGGTGGCCAGCATTGGGAGCTGGTAGTTATAGAACAGTTGGGTCAATAAACTGTTGACTTAGAGCTACAGTATTGCCAAACTCGGGTGTTCAAACATCATATGTCAGGCCTCAATATTTATGAGTTTAGCTGAAAAATAATGAGTTTAAATATACGTTGCGTTCTTTTTTTGCCTTTTGTATTATGAGCCTTTATGGTATTGTAAACGAGCCCTTCACCGCTTGGTGCACAAATGAGTCAAGACCCCGCTGTTGCAAGCACCAGTGTCCCTTTATTCCCTTGTGCAAGCCCCCACCGTCATCTATATACAGTTGTACACAAGATAGCCCCCTGACTTGGCTGGCTTGGGGGACAGCTAGCTCCCACAGCTAGCCAGAAGCAACAACAGCTTGTTCCTCCCCGCACAGGTGACTTCCTTCCTGCCAGCTTTATGCTCTGGCCCGGAAGGCTCCCAGGTGGTTCGCCTCAAGCCCCACTCTCCCCGGGGTCACACCCTGCCCGCCAATTAACTCCCCCAGCTGGGAGCTGAGCTAGCAGAGCCTTCGCTATTGGAGCTAACAGAGGGAACAGGGGCTGGCTCAGCACCTTCTCGCCAGCACCCTGTTACAGTACACCAAACAGCTATCTTACCTGGGGACAGCCAGGAAAATAAATCTAAGCCAGATGTAGACATGTCTTCAGGTCATAGAATAAAAGAAGATTAGGACTGGAAGAAACCTCAGGAGGTCATCTAGTCCAACCCCCTGCTCAAAGCAGGACCAACCCTAACTAAATCATCCCAGCCAGGGCTTTGTCAAGCCGGAACTTAAAAACTTCTAAGGAAGGAGATTCTACCACCTCCCTAGGTAACCCATTCCAGTGCTTCTCCACCCTCCTAGTGAAACAGTTTTCCCTAATATCCAACCTAATCTTCCCCCACTGCAGCTTGAGACCATTACTCCTTTTCTGTCATCTGCTACCACTGAGAACAGCCTAGCTCCATCCACCTCATTCTTTTCTTCTGCAGACTAAATAAGCCCCAGTTCCCTCAGCTTCTCCTCATAAGTCAAGTGCCCCAGCCCTCTAATCATTTTTGTTGCCCTCGCTCTGGACTCTCCAATTTGCTGAAAACCTTTCTATAGTGCGGGGTCCAAAACTGGATGCAATACTCCAGATGTGGTCTCACCAGTGCCGAATGGAGGGGAATAATCACTTCCCTCGATCTGCTGGTAATGTTCCTACAAATGTAGCCTAATATGCTGTTAGTCTTCTTGCAACAAGGGCACATTGCTGACTCTCATCCAGCTTCTCATTCACTGTAATCCCCAGGTCCTTTTCTGCAGAACTGCCGATTAGCCAGTCGGTTCCCAGACTGTTGCAGCGCATGGGATTCTTCCGTCCTAAGTGCTGGATTCTGCACTTGTCCTTGTTGAACCTCATCTGATTTCTTTTGGACCAATCCTCCAATTTCTCTAGGTCACTCTGGACCCTAACCCTACCCTCCAGCGTATCTACCTCTCCCTGTGGCATAGTGTCTTCTGCGAACTTGCTGAGGGCGCAATAATATCCCATCATCCAGATCATTAATGAAGATGATGAACAAAACCAGCCACAGGACAAACCTCTGAGGCATTTTGCTTGAGACCGGCTGCCATTGAGCACTATCCGTCGAGCCCAACCATCTAGCCAGCTTTCTATCCACCAATATAGTCCATTCATCCAATCCATACTTTTTTAACTTGCTGGTAAGAATACTGTGGGAGACTGTATCAAGAGCTTTGCTAAAGGCAAGATATATCACGTCCACCACTTTCAAAGTTCTCTCTGCAATCAATAGGGTTAGAAAATTACTTCATTTTTTTGTTTTCCTTTGAAAAAGCTAATACCTTCATGTAATCACTTGACTTGAGAAACTAAGGATTTAAGAAAAACAACAAATAAGCCAAGACTCTCAATAAAAATCACAAGAGCTGACATCATATTTTAACCCTGTTTATAGGCTTCTAATGGTCTTTCTATACATCTCTGGACTTAATTTAGATGTGTAAAAATAGTATGATGAAATGTAAACTGTATTAAAATTAATAATTTTAATCATGTTTAGAATTGTATACATGATAAATATATGGATTTTTTAAAAGAAAAATATTGTTGACAAACCAACAAGAATCAAACATCAGGAGAAACAGATATCAAGATACAATCTGACTTGAAAATGCTTTACCTGCTCCTATCTGAAATGTTTCCCATTTTTTCCAGCTGACCTCCAAGATTAAAACTAGTGAACTTAAATCAAATTAACTCTACCCAGTAGACTGTAAATATAATGAGCCAAATTCAGGCCTAATTTGGGTACAACTCCATTTCACGCATCTTTATGCCAGTTCTGAATTTGGCTAAAGGTATTTCCATTCTGAAATTATGCAGCTTTCCAAATAATTTTTTCATTTTGAGCAGTTATTTCTTTTTTTATAATTTCACTCTTGTAATACATGTATGAACATCACTAAGTTTGGCCTTTCACAACAAGAAAGTGGGGAGAAGAAAGAGGGTCTTGTTTTGATTAAACTTGTGAATTAGTATCTCATGAGTGTTGAAGGTAGGATTTGTGTGGGGGAGACAGGTGGGAATAAAGTAAGGGAGAGAGGAATACTAGCAAGATCACTGCTCTGATATCACTTTGAATCATCATATGTTAATCTTCCAGATGTGATGGTCAAGATTCTTCCAGATGAAAACATCTGCAACAGATGTATCAATTGCAATGAAATCAGATACAAATACTTTAGATTACTCTCTTCCTGCCTACTGAAATAACCCTCTTTTTGAAGTAATGTTTTTGCTATTGGAATAGAAATTTTTGTGGTGAAAAAGACTAAAGATTCTCCTTTAGATGCAGTGGTTAGTCTGAAATCTAGGGTGACCAGATGTCCCGATTTTATAGGGACAGGCCTGATTTTTGGGTCTTTTTCTTACATAGGCTCTTGTTACCCCCCACTCCCTGTCCTGATTTTTCACACTTGCTATCTGGTCACCCTACTGACATCAGACTCAAATTGACTTTATTCACTGCAGTGCCATCTTGAGGTAAAATCCAGGTTGGTTGTGTAGAAGGAACTGTTCTATTAACTTGACAATTAAGATGCCAAAGTATCTGCTTAACTGGATTTGTGCAGGATCTTTAAGGCTGGACACTCAATAGATGAAAATAAGGAAGTGGAATGAAGCCAATTCCTCTAAAATCCAACTCTTTCTTTAAAAAAAAAAAAGCAGCAGCTAAACAAAAGTAGATGAGTAAACACTGATCTTCCTTTCACCAAGCTTTATTCTAAATGAAATTATCTCCTCTCTGTAAATAAGGTCTGTTTAAAGTAAAGAGGAATAAAATGTGATGAGTAAGAGGTTTTCAATTCCAATAAAAGAGACAACAATATTTTCCAAACCCAGTGATGTCATTAGAAATTAGGAGTTTTGCTTTTACTCTAACGTATAAAAGAGAGATATTAATGTATTCATACCTTAAAAGGCAGAACCTCCACTGTAGTATTTAGTAGAATATCGCCTGGATGCTCTGGATTGCCACTATGAAAGAAGTATCTATAAATGTAAAAATTAAAAATAAAAGGTTTGCACACTACGGTGACCAGATGTCCGGATTTTATAGAGACAGTCCCAATTTTGGGGTCTTTTTCTTCTATAAGTTCCTGTTATCCCCCACCCTGCCCCAATTTTTCACACTTGCTGGCTCATCACCCTACTGCACACCTCGGTCACTGTTGGCTTAATAAGTAACATTAAATGACATTATGGAAATTACACTGGTAGATGATCCCAAGTCAACTATGAAAATTTACTGAAAAACTCTGCTTTTTTAAAAAAGTAGCTAGGCAAAGTTTCTTCTCAGAGTTATGTGTTACTAGAACTTGCACCTAGGAAAATAGCCATAAAGAGCTGATCTTGACACCACACAGTAATCCTGTGAGACAAAGGGGACTGGGAGGCAACAGGTCCATTTAATAGAACACAAGATTGGGAGTCAGGAAAATTGCATTTGTTCTTAGCTCTACTGCTGGTCAGCTGTGTAACCATGGGCAGTTAACATAAGCCCACTGCACTCCATCTTTCCCATCTGCAAAACTAATACTAAATAACGTATTTCATAACATACTTTGAGATTTAGGGATGAAAAATGCTATATAATAAATGCTAAATGTTATTGTCATCTATATGGAAAATTTGCTGGTCATGGCAAAAGCTACTGAATAAGCACTAACCAAGATCATGAATGCAACAACAAAGCTACATAGTTTATTATCATAGTTGTAATTTATACATGTCTGTATTTATAACTATATATATTAATAAGTATTAGTGTTAACATTTACATAGGGTTATGGCTCATCAAAGCTACAATCCCTTGATCACAATCCTGGTTGTGGAACAGTTTCCCATTTTTTATGAGGTTACGGATTTATTACAAGAGAGTAAAACAAGGTATATTAGGCACAGGGCCAGCTCCAGCTTTTTTGCTGCCCCCCACCCCCCAAAAAAGGGAAGGGCACAAATGCTGCAGAAGCAAAAAACAAAAAAAAAAACCCCAAAGCCCAGAATATGCCACCCCAAGGCTGGCCGGAATGCCACCACTTATAATGTGCCACCCCAAGCACATGCTTCCTCTGCTGATGCCTACAGTTAGCCCTGGTTAGGCAACAGCAATACCCATGTGTATTTTACACAGTATTTTTAGAGATCATATTGCGATGTGCATCACTACTGTGAAAAAAAATTCCCTGTAGACATGCCTATTGGATGGATTATATAACATAAAAAATGCTTATAGCACTTAAACCTTCATGCTTCAGGGCACAAGTAAACCACTAATCACCTGAGAAAAGGAATTCACTTCTCCTATGGGCAGGTTATTCCATAATTGCTTGTTATTAAGAGTCCTGAACCTTCCTCTGAAACAGTTGGTACTGGATACTGTTAGACTCTGGACACTAACCCAGACGGACCATTGGCTTAATTCAATATGGCAGTTTCTAGGTCCTAAACCTAGTGGCAGACAGCTTTCTGGCCAAGAGAACTTAAAAGAGGAGCTCATGGACTATGGAATTCCCTACCACCAGACACTTGGATGAGCCTGAGACTTGCTACTTTTAAGAGTTAAGACAGGATTGTTTCTTTGAGCAAATCTTCTTCTAACAACAGGGGGAACAGAATGTTCCAAAATGCGACAATTAAATGGAGGAAAAAGACAACAATTCCACTTTCAGAAAGTAGTGCAACAAGATTGGGATGAACTGTGTGACAAAAATAGCATTTTTAATTATTCCTATGACATCTGGTACTGGACACATTTCAAACAGACATTTGAAAATGCACATTTGCAAGATCTCACTTTGCTAACAAAGAACACTCAATGTAAGTGGCTGCTAAATTTAGTGTTAGTTATATTAGGACAAAATTGGATGTTTCTCATCATTCATAAATATATTTATCTCCAGTCAACATTTTTCCTCAGTGTAGGCTGTTTGAACTGTGGTTGCATTTGTTAATGACACTTTTTTTTAAAAAAGATTAATTAGATGATATATATTAACTAACTGGAATTTTAATGCAAAGTTATGAGAGAATTCCAAAGTAGGGATTCAGAGATTAGGACACACCAACTCAAAGCAGCACGACACCCTGCCAGAACAGATGCAAAACCTGCAGACATATCTTCAGATATCAACAACACCCACAACAGACCTTTCAAGATCTGTGGATCCTCCGCATGTCCGTCACAGCAAGTAGTCTATCCCATCCAGTGCACCAAACCTCCCAACAACTACGTAAAATCAGACAATCACTATGCTCTCAAATGAACTCACATGGGAAAATATAAAAAGACAAATACACCCTGTCCTATCACCTGTGGGTGAACACTTTTCACAAAGCGATCACTCTATATCAATCCATATCCTCAAGGAAAACCTGCACAACACATTCAAAAGATAAGCGTGGGAGCTTAAATTCATAATTCTGTTAGACAATAAAAATCACAAACTGAACAGACACACTGGATTTATAACTTATTACAACAATCTGTAACCCAACTAAACCATTCTTTTTGTCCTGTGACTACAGGGGTGCTAACTAGCCACTTCACCTTGAATGATCTCTTATATTACAATATGTGCCAACTACTTATGCTGAACGATCTGTTCCATCCTTTATTTAGCTGTGATGCTGGGAGTTCCTTTCCTGTAAGGATAAGGCCTTTTCCTGTAGCCATATTGTAAGGCCTAAGGCCTTTGTCTGCAGTCATATTAGGAGAGCAGCAGCCATTAGCTAAGAAGCAGAAAGTCACATCCTCACTTTCCACCTAAATTACATTCAATGGTTCTCAAACTTTTGTACTGGTGACCTCTTTCACATAGCAAGCCTCTGAGTGCGACCTCCCTTAATAAATTAAAAACGCTTTTAAATATATTTAACACCACGCTGGAGGCAAAGGGAGGGAGGCTGACAGCTTGCAACACCCCATGTAATAACCTTATGACCCTCAGAGAGGTCCCCATCCCCAGTGTGAGAACTCCTGCATTAAGACAATGTAATATCGGGCTGTTAAGGTGATCCTGTCCTAATAGCACCCATCATCACCAGATAAAGAAACAATTCTTAAGATGGTTAAAGAAAACTTAGTTTGATAGCATTCTAACTGGCAAGAAATCACTATCAATAATAGTGGTTGTGAAATCCCCACTTTATTGTTTTATTTGATGGTACCCACTTCTCTATTGTTGTTCTGCGTGGTCTCTGTCTGGTTCTTTGAGTGTTTCTGTCTGTTACATAATTAATTTTGCTAAGCATAAATTAATTAGGGTGGTAGGGTATGATTGGTTAAATAATTGTTTTACAACATGTTAGGATTGGTTAAAAATTGTTTAATAATATTTTAGTAAAATGATTGGTTAAGGTGCAGCTAAGCAAGACTCAAGTTTCACTACATAAACTGAGGTCCAAAAGGAGGTTCTTTGGAATCAACTCCAGGACACAGCCCCAGGATCAGAGCTGCAGACCTCAACACCCTGTGAAACATACCGCGCAGAATCTGGAGTTCCCCAGATTACCTGATCCTGATTGGCCAGCAGGAAAAGTGCATCTGCCTTATTGGGAGTGGTGAGCATTGTGTGCTTAGCATGTGCATTCTGTTTTGGTGATTGTTAATAAAGAGAGGTTAGATAGGATATTACTGTGTAAGGCTCCTTCACTGTTAAAGACCCCGTAAATCCTCAAAAGATTAAGCCCCATGTCCACATGGAATGGGTGTTTACCTGGAGCCCACGGAGGAGTAGAGTTAGATGCCTTTTCCCTGGAGCGCTAGGAACTGGGAAAGGGTGGGAATGCCTAAATCAATCGGGTTATGCTTTGAGCCCTAGGAACCAGGACAAGGCAGGTGCCCTAGAGTGTGTGTGTAATAGAGAATTTTGTGTGGGTAACACTAGCAGACCTCAAGAATAGCTCCATGAGACTTGAAAGTTTGTCTCTCACTAACAAAATTCGGTCCAATAAACGATATTACCTCACTACTTTGTCTTTCTAATGTCCTGGGACCGACATGGCTAAAACTACACTGCATGAATTCCTTTTAATATTGAGCTTTCAACGCGCACTGTGAGAAACACCAGCATTTTTTACCACTAGGTGGTATCTATACTTGGGAATTTATTAAGGCCATTCATTTATACTAATACAACATAGACTAGTTTCCTAAGATTAATGCCTATGCAACTGCGTATAGAAATTACATCTAAATACACCTAGGTTAACAGGCCTTTTCTATTCTTAATGCATCTAAATAAACATGTACATTCTATTAGCTCTGAAATGTAAAATAAGCATCATCTAACACACTACATATGTCATCACTCAGGTAAAACTAGTTCAAGAATTATCAACTAAAATTATGAAAAATCACTCAATTTACAATTTATTAAAATGTAATCAGACACAAAATTTCCAATTTGTCAGTGTTAAATATGTCTAGAGCTGGATAAGTAGTTGCCATTAATCCACATAATCTTTATCTGCAAGAAATTAATTTTTTCTGTGATTAATGCTCCTTGCAGAAAGCATCATTAAAAGAAAGCAGAAGAGGAAAACGGCTCTCTAGTTCTGATTTGGGAAAACAGCTCTATTCAGACAGCAGGAAATGCTTAACTTTAAGCACCTGCTTTCTTGAATAGGGAAATTCTCTGATAGAGTGATAGGTGACAAAAAATCCTAAAACAGGATCAGGGCTCAGAAAGAGACAGAGCCAAATTCTGCTGTCAGATACATGGATGCAAGCTCCATTGACTTCAGTGGCATACACGCAGTTCAATGGAAATTGCACAGGAGTTCCAGAACAGATTTTGCTCAAGAAAAATAATTGTGCTTTTTAACAATTGTTGTTAAATGTTCAATACATGAGTTCACACAATGTTAACATACAAACAGAATTTATCATACACAGGCCTCTAATCTGCAGATTTCATTAGAGAAAACTTACTGAAATTAATGGAGAGTTTTGCCTGGATTAAGGACTGCAAAACCAAATTTGTAATCCTTTTTCTAAACATATATGAAATCTCAAAAACATACAAAGAGTACATTTTCCAACTTTTACTACAGGTCTCAATGATAAGTAAGCCAAAATTACAGCAAAGCAGCCCAGAAAGATATATGTTTAAAATGTGCATTTAGATCTATTCTGATGTCTTCATGAATTCTAACACCCTAATGGGAGTCTTACCACTATATTAATGAGATAACCTTCCTCTTACCATGCTCACTCATCAATATTTTTTCATGAGGGAAACTCTTTAAAAATGCAAATGCATAAAATGCTCTTGTATAAAGGCAATAATAGTGCTTTTCTTCATCACTTTTTAGTTCACAAATCTTATTACTGACAGCAGGACAAAGCTGGCAACAGTCACCAAAGAAATTCCTCTATATAGTCATCAAGCTCTCTGTGTGAGTTAATGGTGAAAAAACTGCAATAGTAGCAGTGTTTTTCCTGCTGTGCTATTAACATTTAGGCACTACGGGGTGATTCTGTGCATTTACAACAATTATCAGCTCCACTGTAGCAACACACACAAGTTAGCATAATGTCAGTATGGTATCATTTACAGAATGATTGCCCTAAATGAGTTTCCAAGGTTCCTTCTATCCAAAGTTGTCCTTTTCATTTATCTCTCTTCCTCTATGTAAATAACACATGCACACATGTAATTTCTCTTTGACAGATCAGGTCTATTACCATAATCAAAAAATGCATACAAAATAAAAACAAAGTTCTGCATGATAGTTAAGGCTACGTTTTAGTCACAGGTATTTTTAGTAAAAGTCATCGACAAGTCATGGGCCGTAAACCAAAATTCACGGCTGTGACCTATACATGACTTGCACTATATATCCATGACTAAAGCTAGGGACGGGTGGGTGGCGCAAGTGCTGGGGGGGCGGGAGTTGCAGCCCGAGGGGCACCGCGGGTATTGGGGGAGAGGACATGGCCCAAGGGGCACCATGGATGCTTGGGGGGCACTGTAGGTGCTCGGAGGAGAGGAGGGTGCTGTTGAGGCAGGTTCCCTAGCCGGCTCCTGAGAAGCAGTGACCTCCAGCTCTTAGCTCCTTGTGCTACCTCCGCTTTGCCCCAAGCCCCGGTTCTGCAGCTCCCATTGGCTGGGAACTGCGAACAATGGGAGCTGTGGGGCCAGTCCCTGAGGGCAGAGGCTGCACGTGGAGCGAAGAGCTGAGGAAGGGGAGTTCCTGTCATCCTTCGCGGGAGTTCTCCCACCCAGGTAAGCACCGCCGTGCACCCAATCCCCACTCCTGAGCCTGCCCCAGCAGCAGGTAGTATGACTGGCCCAGGGGCTGCCCAAGTACTGTGACTCGTTCAGTAGGCAGAAATGCATTATTTATTACTGATATTCTTAAAAAAAAAAAAAGCTTTGATCAGGATTATAGCCCATTGTGATGAAATCTTAGAAAATTCTTCTTGAAGACTAATGTTCTGGGTTTTAATGAAAATCATAAAAGAAGATTTGTACAAATCTATGTCAACACTTTTAACCTCAATTTGTGATTTTAATTTTCCCCTTTCCATACTTACACTGTTTAATCTCTAACAGCAGTTCTTAACCTCTTCTTTTTCGCAAAATCATGTGCTGATTGCACCCTTTTTGATCAGCTCTTGATCGTGCAAGGCTCATAAATCAGGTCAGGAAACAGAAATCTTTTCTAGCAAAATAAAAACGATGTGTATTTTCCAACATGTTTCAAAAATCTATGCTCGTTCAGAGAACTAATTATTGTTTCTCTGAGCTAAAGTTCTGTCTTTAGGCTTCTGCTTTATGGCTTTTCAAATTTTATGTACTTATAAAATGTACTTATTTTACACTTTTGATGAAGACAAGGCTTTCCTTTCTTCACAGCTGGCTTGTAAAGATACTAGCGAGCATCATACTGAAGATGACCAGGATCATCACTTGTAGTTTTATAAAGTTTAGTTTTATATTTATTTCTTGGTAATTCTATATAAATGACTGCAATTATACTAGAGAAAGGAAAGAATATTTCCCTTAAATTAAAATTCTCTATCAATGGGTGATACTTATTAGACATGTGTTATTTAATTTAAACTACAATTTGATTTTTTTAGAGCCTATTGTTGTATAACTTACAATTGCACTTTAACTTAGCTGGAAAAAGTATTAGTTTTCTTTTCTGTTTTTATGTGCCTAGTGAACTCGTTGGTCTATTTATAAAATCCTGGAGTGAAAATCTGGCCCCACTGAAGTTAATGAGAGTTTTGCCATTGACTTCAGTGGCACCAGGATTTCCCCCTTAGTGGTTTTTCAGGACTCAACGCAGCTGCTTTGTTATCACGGTTGTAGTTGTTGTTATGTAGGTTATGGGATATGTTTGGTCTCTATATAGATTTTTAAATAGCTCTGGTTTTAATAATCTTCTCCTACTGATTGATGTTTAAATGATTTTTAAAAATAAAAACCAGAACATTCTATAGAATATCAGATTACATGCATGTTAAACTGTGGTCTCTCTCTTGGAAATCACATAGCAGATTTACTGTTATTTTTCACTGTTCTAAAACACCATTTTTTCTCCTTTGAGTGATTGTGCGCATATACATTTCGCTCTGGGTGACTCACCAGCAGTTGTCTTATAAGTGGTGGGACTTTGGATTATCTGAAGAGACTGATTTGCCAAAGCAGGAACCATCCCAGGAAGCCTGAGTAATAGAGTTGTATCTAGAGAACCTATGTACAGATGAGCATGTTGCTGCTTTGCAAATGTCCACTACAAGAAAGTTGCTCAAAAAAGGCTGTTGGGTGGAACGAGCCCTAGGGAGTGGGCCATTATTATGGTAGAGTATGGACTTCAGCAAGATCAGACCAAAGCATGATACTCAAAGCTGAAACAGGTTCCCTTTTGATCCTTTCAGCGTAGACTTCAAAGAGTCCGGGAGAGAATTTGAAGGACTTTTTGCGGTCGAGGTAAAATGCCAGAGCCCTACAAACATCCAAAATGTGAAGTTTTCTTTGGCCTTGGAACAATGATGTTTTGGAAAGAATAGTGAGAGATGAATGCTCTGGTTGATGAGGAATGCTGATACCACCATAGGCACAAATTTGGGGTGTGGCCTAAGAGACTTCTTGTCTTTGCAGAAAGGAGAGTCTGCTAAAAGTGCCTGCAGCTCTGAGATTCTCCTTTCAGAGCTAACAGCCATCAAGAACATGGTTTTCAGATATGTTATCAAAGGTTCAAAGAGGGAACCAACAAGCAAGCCAGCATTAAATTCAGGTTACATGAAGGTAATGGATCAGACACAGGATGGTACATGCTAAGAAATCTCTTTTAAGATCTGGGAATGACAGGCTGTGAAAAGACAGAAAATCCATCCACAGTAAGGTGCATTGCAGAGATGCATGCTAAATGGATTCTCACTGAACTGACAAAGACCAGAGGACTTCAGATGCAGCAGGTAAGTACATGATTTCAGTGATAGGTTACATACTATAGTTAGTAATATTGCAATTTCATATTTGAATTTTTTCAGAACGCTAAGGTGAATATCATATGGTCCTGGTGACTTCTTATTGATTAGTTTATCAATCTGTTCTAAAACCTCTTCTACTGAAAGAGATCAATTTGGGACAGTACTTCAGATTTGTTGCCCAAAAAAATAGCTTCGATGCAATATCTCCCACATAATCTCTGAACTGAAGACCAGTGCAAAAAATTAATTTAGCTTTTGTGCAAGGGCTTTGTCTTCCCTGAGTCCTCCTTTAACAACTTTGTCATCTACTGGTCCCACTACCTGTTTAGCTGGCTTCCTGCTTCCGAGGTACTTTAAACAAAATTAGTTTTTCCATCTTTAGCAAGTTGCTTCTCATTCTTTCTTGGCCTGCTTTATTAAACTTTGACATTTTATTTGCCAGTTAGTGATCCTTCCTATTCATCTCATTAGGATTTGACTTCCAGTTTCTAAGGTCTGTCATTTTGCCTCTAACCATCTCCTTTATTCTGCTGTTTAGCCACAGTGGAATTCTTTTGGTCCGCCTACCGTCTTTTTTTATTTTGAATATGCATTTATTCTGAATGTCTATTGTGGTGCTTTTAAGTAGTCTCCGTGCTGCTTGGAGGCATTTTACCCTTGTGACTACTTTTTTAATTTCTGTGTAACTAGCATCCTCCTTGTGTAGTTCCTTTTCAAAGTTAAGTATTACTGTGTTGGGTTGTATTGGTATCTTCCTTCTTACAATGGTGCTAAATTTAATTACATTATGGTCACTATTACCAAGTGCTTCAGCTATATTTACCTCTTAGACCAGATCCTATGCTCCACTTAGGACTAAATCAAGACTTGCCTCTCTCCTTGTGCATTCCAGGACTAGCTGCTCCAAGAAGCAGTCATTTATGGTGTCTACAAATTTTATCTTCACATCATGCCCTGAGGTGACATATACTCAATCAATATGAGAAAAGCTGAAATCAATAATATTGTGTTTTCTGAATTTTAACCTCTCTAACCTCCTTTGCATTTCATAATCACTGTCATCATCTTGGTCAAGTGGTAAGGAGTCTACTTCTATACTCTAATTATGGGACTTTCTATCCAGAGATACTCTTAGGTACAGTTTGATTCCTTTAAGATTTTCACTTTGACTCTACTTTAAAAAAAAAAAAAAACCAAAACAGTCCCACTCCCACACCACAGCAACCTGCTCTGTCATTCCTAAATATATTGTATCCTGGTATTACCATGTCCCATTGATTACCCTCATTCCACCAACTTTTTGCTAGGCCTATTATATGAATATCCTCATTTAATGCCAGGCACTCTAGTTCAGCCATCTCTGTGTTTACACTTCTAGCATTTGTAAATAAGCACTTTTTATATAAGCAATTTAGTTGCTTGTCTTCATGTACTATATTTTAATTGGTCTCTTTGCATTTGACTGTTCTTCACTAGCTCCTACTTTTACTTTGCCAACTTCTTTCCTATCCTCTACACTAGGATATAAGAGTTCCCTCTTTCATGAATTCATCCCTAAGGGATGTCTCCTCCCAAACTGTGTGCACCTCTGCAGCTGTTGGCTCTCCCTTAACTCCATTTAAAAAATCTTCTATAATCTTAATTTTAAGTGTCAGCAATCTGGTTCCCTTTTGGTTAAGGAGGAACTCATCTTTCCTGTATAGGCTACCCCTTCCCCAAAAGGCTTCCCATATCCTAATAAACCTAACTCACTCCTCACTACACCATCATCACATCCAAGCATTTGGCCCTTGCAGTTCTGCCTGTCTTACTAGGCCTGTGGATAGAACTGGAAGCATTTCAGAGAGTTCTATCATGAATGTCGTGGACTTTGATGTCTTACCTAGCAGCCTAAATTTGGCTTCCAGGAGCTCATCCCTACCTTTCCCTATGTCACCAATAACTTACATGTACCGTGACTACCAGCTCCTCCCGAGCCCAGCCTATAAGACTACCTAGATGTTTCATGAGATCCACTGCCCCTGCACCCAGCAGGCAATTCACCATGCAGATCTCCAGGTCATCAAAACCTCAACTATCTACATTTCTAATAATCAAATCCCCCACTATTTTGTCTGCCTCTTCCAAATAACTGGAGTCCCCGCCCCTGGAAGGATATCCTCAATGCAAGAGAATATTATGACATCATCTGGAAAGTGGATCCCAACTTTGGGATTGTTTCCCTCCACTCCAGCTTGATGCTCTTCTCCCCAGGACTTTCATCCTCCTTAACAGCACACAGACTGTTGGACAGGAGGTGGGACCACTTTATGTCCCTAAAAGTCTCCTCTACGTACCTCTCCCTTTGCTCCTCCAGTTCAGCCACGCTAGCCTCAAGAACCCATACTGTGTCTCTGAGAGTTGTGGATTGCTTGCACCTCACACAAACTTTGTCACCTGCACACAGGGTGACCAGACAGCAAGTGTGAAAAATCGGGATGGGGGTGGAGTGTAATAGAGGCCTATAGAAGAGAAAGACCCAAAAACTGGGACTGTCTCTATAAAATCGGGACATCTGGTCACCCTAACCTGCACACAATCCAGATAATCTTACATGTTGCACTCCATGTAATAAACTATGTGGCTCCCACCCTGCTGCTGGTTTTCTGCCTGCAATTTTTTTTGTTGTCAGTGCCAGTGGTACTGGACCCAATGGCACTGCAGTCTGGGATCTGTCTGGTAACGATGAAGGCGCCATTCTTTATAGCCTCACTGAAGTGAGAGTCAATACTCGCCGGTGGGGGGCGGGGGCCGGGATAGCTCAGTGGTTTGAGCATTAGCCTACTTAAACCCAGCATTGTGAGTTCATTCTTTGAGAGGGCTATTTAGGGATATGGGGCAAAAATGGGATTGGGCCTGCTTTGAGGAGAGTGTTGGACTAAATGATCTCCTGAGGTCCCTTCCAACTCGGAGATTCTATGATGCTACCACCTCAGACAGCCCTCATGAGTGTCGGTATTTATAATTAGCCTTTGACTTTTTAGAAGATTTTCTGTGGGGTGACACTTCAAGGAGACCGCAAAGGAGGAAGATAAATGGTGTTTGGGCTTAGAAGCTAGTTTAGTTAGAGGGGTGCTCTCATGGACAGACTGTCTATCCTCTCATGGTCAGGTCAGGCTCTGAAAAAGGATGTATCAGCTTCTTTATGACATGTACCTTAAGGTAGAAATACCTCTGCTTTTCAGCCTCATTGGAAAGGAAGAACTAATAGGACATCTGTCCTTCACCTAAGCAAATTAGGTAGCTTTAGTGCCAATCCATAACTGGGACCATGACCTTGCATATGATACATTGTTTAAGTCCTGCAGATTTCTGCATATCAGGCATCTAACAGGAGAACTACCTAAGTAAACTGTATCAGACTAACACTAATTATAACTATACATAAAATAGAGAAAATCTCCTTATAAAGGATGGCTAACTGCAGCTGAACAGCACCAGGGGAGCTCTAATTCTTGCCAGGGCTGGTAAGAACAAACTGTGAGGAAGGCAGTAGTCATGCCCCTTTTACCCTCAGCTCAGTGCACAAGGACAGCAAGGGCACATGTGTCAGGTGCTGGTAATGCTGGCAAAAGTCTCTGACTCAAGTGCACTGGACACGCACACACCTACAGTGGAATTTGTAAATAGATTTTTATTAAGTCTGATTCAGTTGAGGTGTAAAATCAGTGATTTTCTAAAAACTCCTCTAGCTGAACCAAAAACTATATGCTATCTCTATCCTCTTTAAATGTAGGCAAAACAATAGGAAGGGAGGACTCCTAATTTATGGTTTCTCAGGATATTGCTAAAACCATTTTCTAAATTATATAGTACATTAATGACACAAGGAATCATGAGCTAATGTAAAATATTTCCTTCAAATTGACTCATTTTATATTCCTTATTTCCTTGAACATTAAAGACTAATATATTCCCTTTTTCTTCTCTGAGCTGCAAATGAAACTAACATGGAAAGACCAGTAGAAATGTAACTAGTTTTGCCAGTATTAGACAGACAGACTTGACAGAGAACAAAATCCTGCTTGTTTTGTTCATGTGAGTTAATCCCACTGAAGTTCGAAACCTGCCAAAATGGGAATAAATTTACTTTCCTACCTCACAGGGGTGCTGCAGGGATAAATTCATTAACATTTGTGATGTATTCAGGTACAATGATGATGAGCACCATAAAAAGCCAATACATTTACTGACAATGATTTGGGGAGGGAAGAAAAACCCAAGACTTCTAGAGGATAGAATACATTCTTGCATTTTTTTTTCTTGAAAAATGTTCAGTAAGATCAAAATTTGAAACATTTTTCTTGAGCTGAAAAAGAAAAGCCACTCTCTGATTTTGATAAAACATTTACTCTGAGTTCTCATAACAAGCTCTCATTTATAATTGAAAGGAGCCAAGTTTTGAAAAGAACAAATAGTGTTGACAATGTGTCTGTTTCAAAAAGCACACCAGCATTATTATTGTTCTCACAGTCCCATGTTATCATTAGATTTGTAACAGGGAAACATTTGTGTGTACTGTGCAGGGCGAGGTGTTCTAAAGGAAATGGTTACAATGGTGCTAGATGTAATTGAGAGTCAAGGGACAGCAATCCTAGAAGTGCTGAAGCAGAAAGTATGAGTGTGGGATATTCTTTATATATATATAAAATTGTGCTTCCAATTTTTATATATAAAATTGGAAGCACATTTATCTTTTATTTGTTCTCTCCTCTTTTCTTTTAGATTGACTGCTAAGCTAAAAATACTTCAATGATTCCTATAAAAACCTCATACTAAACCAAAGTGGTGTCCAAATTCAAACCTCTTTTTACAACAGAATATACAGGTGCAGTGTTTCTCATTGACATCAGTGAACAAAAGAGTAAACAGAAGGGAAAAGGGGTATCTATATTATCTTACAGTGTTATAGCCTAAAGACAGTAAATGCATCTTTGACACAAAAATTACAGTGATAGAACTATCAAGCATTCAAAACGACTTTTAAATTTAACTGTCATTTTTAGTTCAAAAAAGTGCATTTGGACAAGTAGCACATATCAAAATACCTAAAGTGGACTTCAGTAGCTCAGTAACAACTTAAAGTGACAGCATCTTTTTGTAATCTTAAAAGTGTGATCTATTCTGAGGGTCACAACATCCAGAATTAATGATGGATTTATTTTTGCAAACAATCCACAAAATGTTGATAGTAAATTGGACATAACGAATAAAATAGTGAATTCACAGTATTCCCTTTGTACAGCACTGAAACAGAGATGTGTGAAGAAGCACATCAGAGATTGCAAAAATGATAGTGTGATTCTAGTTTACTATGTAGGGGATTCAGTGCTCTAGATGAGGAACTTCAGTTGTAAGAGCTGTTATTGAAATGGAAAACTAGTTTCAGAATCTTGTTCAGTTCATTCCATCCCTATTGTAGTATGGTTGGCTTTGGACAAGAAACATCCGCTGAATTGCTGAAGTTATGAAGGGATAAAATAAATAGATGGGTTTCTGTGTGCTCAGTTATGCTCATATATTCTCTTATACTTTTATCCTTGCTAAAGTATGGGGTTTTAAAGAAAGGGATTAAAAGTTTGTAGCTAACTAAGGCCTGGTCTACAGTATGCGATTATTTCGGAATCAGCTGTGTTCTATCAAATTAAAACTAAATCCGTCCACACAACCAACTCTGTTTTGTTGAAATAAATGGCTCTTAAATCCGGTTTCTGTATTCCAGCAAGGGGAGTAGCGCAAATTCGACATTGCTGTTCTGGATTTGAGATACTGTGGACGCAATTCGATGGTATTTGCCTCCGGGAGGTATCCCAGAATGCTCCATTGTGACCGCTCTGGAAAGCACTTTCAACTCAGATGCACTAGCCAGGCTGTCAGGAAAAGCCCCAGGAACTTTTGAATTTCATTTTCTGCAGTCCCAGAATCGCAAAAGAACTCCTAACGGGAGGTATTGGATTTGATGGCAGTATGGGGAGAAAATCTGTGCAGGCAGAACTCCATTCAAAAAACAGGAATGCCAATAGGCAGCAGAGACTGCAGGAACTGTGAGATAGCTACCCACAGTGCACCGCTCTGAGAATCGATGCTAGCCTTGGTACTGTGGATGTACTCTGCCGAATTCAGGTGCTTAGTGGGGCTATGCAAGATCGAATATATAAAAATCTCTTCTGACAAATCAAATAATTTTGATATAATTTTGTACTGTAGACATACCCTAAACAAACTACTACTGAAACAGTGAATTCAACACAGTAAAATGTTTTATGTGGAAAAATACATTATGGGAACAAGTAATTGCTATATTATGCTGTTACAGAAGTACTATTCATTTGGTCAGATTTGTAGTCATTATTTCTATTAGAAAGCTTGTTTATCAGGATTTTACTAACAAAGCTAGCTACTAACCAGTAACTCTGGGGTGGAGCGTGGCAGACAAGGTTTCATTCAGGTTCAGATGGCTTTTTTCATTGATTTCAAGAATCACAGACAAAGAGAAGACACGCATATTAAAGGTCATCAAGTTTCCTTCCCCCACAAATCCAGGATTGTTCCCAAAAGTATTCTTTCTAGTATTTATCTAGTTTAGTTTTATTCCACATCCTATTACAAAGTTTTCCTGATATTCAGCCTACATTTTTCCTTTCTTAATGCAACCCATTACTTGCAGTTATAACTTGTGTATTTCAGTAAATCATTCCTCTCCCTCACTGGTGTTTAGACCCATGATATATCTGCACACTTATTTCTCCACCTACTTGTCACTTGACTTCAATGGAAGCATATTTAGGCCTATACTGAGTGCTTTTGAAAATCCCACCACTTAAGTGAATCATATCCCTGACAATTCTTAATAACAACAACTCTCCCAAACCTTCTGACATTTCAAGAAAGGTAAAAACTGCATGTGTGTGCTTTGGGTAAAGATACAAGAGCCCAAATAACATTTCAGTATTTATTAGTAATTAAGAAAATGGCCTCATGTCAGATGAAAAACTACTTAGACTAAAATGTTATACCAGGCTAGTCAGTGAACTTTCTTTGAGAAAGCAGGAGAATCCAAGATGTTCACTTTCTTCAGAAACTAAATTATCTTAATTGAATAGAGATTATTAAAGTCACATAATTCTCATCTCTTCTGAATGTTACTAGCATCCGAGATATGGCAGTACTGAGAATAGGCTTATATTAACCATTTTGCCCAATTACAAAAGAATGGACACATTCTCCCCTTTTTTGCACAAATGACTTTCTCTCCCTCAACATGATAAACTGAAGCGACACTCTTCAACAACATTGTCTAAGTCATGTCCATTTTTGAGGTACAAAATTTATTTATGACATTTCCTAGCAAGTTCAGAGCATTTGTCAAAACTGCCAAGTTGCCTCTGACACATCCTAATAAAACAAGTATCTAGCCAAAATAAAAATTAACCAGTTCCACACCCTTTCCCTGAAATTTATATCCTACAAAAGAATGCACTTTTTTCAAAAAATGGATAAATAAGTAAAAAAACAAATATTGTTCATTTCAATGTAACTTTGAAACAGAAACTTTGAAGTTGATCCAAATCCTACCACTGAATGTATATTCTCTAGCTGAAAGGTATCTATTTCATATCATTGCAACAGGTAAAAGGTATCGACTTTTATAAGGTGGGGTGTATGTACCCCCTTAAAGTACATTCCATGCAGGCCTATCGATTACACTGGAACAAAAGACTTTTCTAAGCAACTGAAAAATAATGTTTAATTCTTTCACCTCTCAAGTTATCTGCATTTCACTGGTCAGAATCACTGGAGGAAAAATTACATTGTGGGGGAAATACCAAACTCAATGAATCTGAGATCTTTAAGATCTGTTAAGGTGATGACTCAGACTTCAGCTAGCTGCCAATACACGGAAGAAATGAACCAACTGGGTTCACTTCAAGAAGGCAGAAACAGCAGCTTGACAGCCTGAGATATCCTCCACAGACTATGTGGAAAAAGCAATGCTTTTTTTGCCCCTGTCTTCATGAACAAGATCAGCTCTCAGACTACTGCACTGGGCAGCACAGCATGGGCAGAAGGTGACCAGCCCTCTGTGGAGAAAGAAGTGGTTCAGGACTATTTAGAAAAGCTAGGCGAGCACAAGTCCATGGGGCCAGATGCACTGCATATGAGGGTGCTAAAGGAGCTGGCAGATGTGTTTGCAGATCCATGCGTCATTATCTTCGAAAACTCATGGCAGTCAGGGGAGGTCCTGAATGACTGGAGAAAGGCTAATGTAGTGGCCATCTTTGAAAAACGAGGATCCGGGGAACTCAGGCCAGTCAGCCTCACCTCAGTCCCTGGAAAAATTATGGAGCAGGTCCTCAAGGAATCAATTCCAAAGCACTTAGGGGAGAGGAAAGTGATCAGAAACAGTCAGCATGGATTCACCAAGGGCAAGTCATGCCTGACTAACCTAATTGCCTTTATGATGAGATAACTGGCTCTGTGGATGAGGCGAAAGCAGTGAACGTGTTATTCCTTGACTTTAGCAAAGCTTTTGACACAGTCTCTCACAGTATTCTTGCCAGCAAGTTAAAGAAGTATGGGCTGGATGAATGGACCATAAGGTAGATTGAAAGCTGGCTGGATCATTGGGCTCAACAGGTAGCGATCAATGGCTCCATGTCTAGCTGGCAGCCTGTATCAAGCGGAGTCCCCCAAGGGTCGGTCCTGGAGCCGGTTTTGTTCAATATCTTTATCAATGATCTGGAGGATGGTGTGGACTGCACTCTCAGCAAGTTTGCAGACGACACTAAACTGGGAGGAGTGGTAGATACACTAGAGGGTAGGGACAGGATACAGAGGGACCTAGACAAATTAGAGGATTGGGCCAAAAGAAATCTGATGAGGTTCAACAAGGACAAGTGCAGAGTCCTGAACTTAGGATGCAAGAATCCTATGTACTGCTACAGACTAGGGGCCGAATGGCTAGACAGCAGTTCTGCAGAAAAGGACCTAGGGGTTACAGTGGACAAGGAGCTGGATCTGAGTCAACAGTGTGCCCTTGTTGCCAAGAAGACTAACAGCATTTTGGGCTGTATAAGTAGGGGCATTGCGGACAGATCGAGGGACGTGATTGTTCCCCTCTATTTGACATTGATGAGGCCTCATCTCAAGTACTGTGTCCAGTTTCGGACCCCACATTATAAGAAAGATGTGGAAAAATTGGAAAGAGTCAAGCGGAGGGCAACAAAAATGATTAGGCGTCTGGAGCACATGACTTTTAAGGAGAGGCTGAGGGAACTGAGATTGTTTAGTCTAGAGAAGAGAAGAATGAGAGGGGATTTGATATCTGCTTTCAGCTACCTGAAAGGGGATTGATTCCAAACAGGATGGATCTAGACTGTTCTCAGTGGTAGCAGATAACAGAACAAGGAGTAATGGTCTAAAGTTGCATTGGGGGCAGTTTAAGATGGATATTAGGAAAAACTTTTTCATGAGGAGGGTGGTGAAGCACGGGAATGGGTTACCTAGGGAGGTGGTGGAATCTCCTTCCCTAGAGGTTTTTAAGGTCAGGCTCAACAAAGCCCCGGCTGGGATTACTTAGTTGGAGATTGGTCCTGCTTTGAGCAGGGGGTTGGACTAGGTGACCTCCTGAGGTCCCTTCCAACCCTGATATTCTATGATTCTATCTAATGAGTTACTCCAATATTAGTAGTTACTATTTACCCACTGCAAGGCTGTGGGTCTTTAGAACTGTGGCAGCAGACAGGTACAATGTGCATGAAAAGAGACTATAAGGGGAATATAAAGATACCTTACACAAAAAATTTCTTTCCTAAGTCTTCGGCCAGTATACAAGGAAGACAAGGTGAAAAGAAAATAAGCAACCAAAAGAGACTCCAACATAACTAAAGGGAGGACAGTGACAACCTAGTAAAACTAAATTACTCCATTAAAAAACAAAAACAAAAAGAACCCTTAGCTAGCCTAAAGGTTAATAAATAAAAGAGGTCATTTTCACTCCTCTGTGTGACTGTAGTAAATCATAAATTTAAGTACAGATTCAGATGAAAAAACAACATTAAGGTTGAGTAAGATAAAGGGCTTCAAAAAAATTCACCTTCAGCTGACTGCAACAGACTCAATTTGGCAGTTTTTTTTAACTGCTTGCAGGGCACTGGCTGTGGTGTTATACTTCTGGAGGTTTTGTAGCAAAATAGATTTTGTAGCAAAGTATTATAAATAAAATACAAAGTCAACTACGAAGAACAAAGTTGACTGACGCACACTTTGCAGTTCAGTTTAAAATATCTGTTTTATTTGATACCTTGTATGAAATTACTTTTTCGTTATGTTTAATTTATTTCCTCAATTCTATCCTCAAGCATACTTGCTCAGCAAGCATCTTTAGCTTTGAGACCAAAAGACAAGTGATTACTAACCTTTCTACGTTGACTGGTTTGTCAAATTTAAATAGGATATAATCCCCAGCAATTGGTGTAACAGCCCAAAAAAAATCCTCTCCCATATAGGTTTTTTCCAGTGTATGTCCTTGGTAGACTTTTAAAGACGTAGAAACTTCTGCGGGTGGATTCACATGAATTTTATGTAATAATGGTTTCAAGAAGTCTTTATCCTAATTGAAAGAAAGAAACATGCTATTAAGCTGGTTAGGCAGTCTCTTTTCCTTACTGGCTAATTTTGCTGGTACTTAAAAGCAAATAAAGACAAAGGGCAACTAATGTATTATCCATTTTTTCCATTGTACATCTCAGACCCTGTATTGATGAAGTAAAAGGTTCCAGTATTACAGATAAAAAGTTAGAAATTCAAAATGAAAGATTACATGCAGGAATTGTATAAAAATATACGAGTTGAGCTAGCTGTTCTTCTATTCTATGGTAGCCAGCTTTAATCAGGCTTAATTTCAATTGGAGTATAATATATTATACTCAAAAATGATAAACGATAGCAAAAAGTTATTTTTCTCATCTGATAAAAAAATCAGATATCAATCCTGTCTGATCTGGAAGGAAAGGGAAGTTTTAGCTACTAACCGTGAGTTTCTGGATCTTTCCTGCTAGGGAGGAGTGCAGGCCAACATGTTGGAAAAGGGAAGGTCTGAAGCGTATTCGTAGATTAGATTTCTGTCTGTCACAATGTTTCTTAAAATAAAATCAAGAAAACCTCACATTAGCAAAGATAATAAAGAAAGATCAGTGAATTTTTATTGAAATTGTTTCATGAACCAAAACAAATTACAAGAAACTGGAACTATAACCTTCAATCCTGATTCTATCTTCTTTCATTGCCTAAGAGCACCACTGGGCTATTCATTCTGGTGAAAATGTACTCCTCTCCTCCTCCTGCAAAAAGCTTGAGTAAATGGGCTCTCTACAAAAGAGCTACATGAGAAATTATCTACCAGTCAGTAGCTGGGTGCAAGACAGCCTGTAACTCCACTAAACTGCTTCTCCAGTCAAGCAGGTAATTTCTGTACAGCCTCCATATGATGATACAAAACCAATAAGTCTGTCCAGTCTCAGACATAATGTTCTCCTCTTGCCAGTTTTCACCCTCTTACAATACTAATGGGAATCTCCTGTTATCCACCCTATCCAGTGGTACTGAACCTGGCATAAAGCTGCTGAGTAAATTCTGTTCACTCACTGTTGCAAGTGAGGCTTGTTAACTCTACAGCAGAAGTAGGCAAACTACAGCCACTACATCTGGCCTGTGGGACCCTCCTGCCCAGCCCCTGAGCTCCTGGCCCAGGAGGCTAGCTGCCGTCCCCTCCGCTGTTGCTCCACCTTGCCTGTAGCTTCAGCTCACTGCGCTGCCGGTGCAATGCTCTGAGAGACGAGCTCTTGCCAGGCAATGCAGCTGCAGAGCTGTGACTTGACCTAGTGCTCTGTGCTGCACGGTGGCGTGGCTGGCTCCAGCCACGTGGCATGGCTGCCTGTCATGGTGCTCTGGGTGGCATGGCTGTAGCGCAGCCAGCGACTGGTGCTCCAGGCAGCGCGGTAAGGGGGCAGGGAGTAGGTAGGTTGGATAGAGGGCAGGGGAGTTTGGGGTGATGGTCGGGGACAGGGGTGTGGATAGGGGTCAGGACAGTCAGAGAACAGGGGGCGTTAAATGGGGGCAGGGGTGGGGAGGGAGTCAGGAAGGAGTGGGTGGCAGGGAGCAGTCAAGGGCAGGGGTTCCGGGGCGGGTCAGGGAGAAAGGGTGGTTGGATGGGGTGGCAGGGGGGCAGTCAGGGGCGGGGTCCGGGGGTGGCCAGGGGACTGGTAGAGATGGATGGGGTAGGCAGGCTGTCAGGGGACAGGGGGTGTTGGACGGGGCAGGAGTCCCAGTGGGTCGTCAGGGGTAAGAAGCAGGCGGGCTGGGGGCCTGGTTGTTTGGAGAGGCATAGCCTCCCCTAACCAGCCCTCCCTACAATTTTGGGCCAAAAAGTTTGCCCACCCCTGCTCTACAGGGATATAAGGAAAGTGGAATTAATGGCACCTGCAGGAAAACAAACATCAAACTTGGGCCTCCAAACTCAGATTGAGATTTATGTTATTTAATTCTTGTTTCTAGTACCAATAAATCCAATTCTCAAGTATGGGATAAATCTGGACTATGCTTCTGACTACAAGTATTCTGTTCAGAGCAATCTGCTCACATGCCCCATATTCGCCATCTATAGTGGTCCATGTGCCAACTGTGCCATGCACATAGACCCTTTTACATACACTCTCAACAGCTGCCCTTGCCCATGCAGCAGAACTGAAGTGGTTCAGCTACACTTGGCCCCTTCACTGATTAGGGGTAAAATTCACCAGAGTTTTTGCACACACAAACCTCAGCCAAAAAAAGCAGTGTGTAAAGTTAACCTGGAAACACCCTGCAGGCAAACACACATGCAGAATAGCACCCTGGAGATTACTGTAATAAGTGTCCTCTCGAGGATCCACTGCACTAGCAAAATACCAGTGATAATTACAACATGCCTCTCTTAAGTGACTAACATAATGAAGAATCCATAATGGGGTGGGCAAACTATGGCCCGTGGGCTCCCAGCTAGGGAGGATAGCTCCTCCCCCTTCCCCTGCTGTCCTCCCTCCCCCGCCACCTCAGCACACTGCCCAAGCAGAGTTCGGGGGGGGGGGGGGGCGGGGGCGGGGCTGCATGCTCTGGCAGATCAGCATGGCATTGTGTCTGGCTCTGGGCCAGACACGCTGCTCTAAGCAGCGTGGTAAGGAGGCTGGGGGGGGGGTGTGTGTAAATCTCCCCAGAAGGTCTTGGGGGGCAGTCAGGGGACAGGGACCGGAGGGGTTGGATAGGTGTGGGAGTTCCAGGGTGTCTGTCAGACGGCAGGGGATATGGATGGGGTCGAGCAGACAGGGAGCAGAGGGGTTGGATAGGAGGTAGGATTCCAGGGGAGTGGAGTGATTAGGGGCGGAAGGTCTCTGGAGGGGGCGGTCAGGGGACACGGAGCAGGGGGGTTGGCTGGGTTGGGATTTCTGAGGGGGGCAGTGAAGGGGCGGATAGGGGGCGGGCCAGACTGTTGAGGAAGGCACAGCCTTCCCTACCTGGCCCTCCGTACAGTTTTGCAACCCCGATGTGGCCTTCGGGCCAAAAAGTTTGCCCAACCCTGATCCATAACCTCAAAGAGCAAAATTTTGATTGGTTAAAGGACTGCTTAATGTTACTATGGTAGATAAAGGACTCTCCAGTATTTTAAAGACCTGCAGCAATTCTATAATATATGTCAATACTCTACCAATTTTAGCAGATAATGTTAAATATTTTTTCAGGGGACTCCTAAAGTTTCCCCCACACAACCTTTAAGACCCCATACTGTAGCCATCATTCTTTTGGTTAATGAGACCTGGATGAGATTTTTAATGGAACTAGTCAATTGTGCTTCATCAACAGACAGAGAGCTTTCTGTGTGGCTACATGAGGTATTCCCTATAGGACTATAAGAACTACCTCCACATGGATTTGATAGTCTGAAGACAAAGAAACACTGGGTGAAATCCTGGGCTACTGAAGTCAATTTAAAAACCTTTCACTGACTTCAAAAAGACCAGGAATTTACTCCAAGACTGTATAATCAATGAAGGACTCCTTCACTGAAGTATTTAGCACTACCACTGAGTTACTGCAATGAACCTTTATAATTATTTTCTAAAATTAAATTGGACTCAAATAATTTTGCTGCAGAATGTTAAATATAGCTAGCACAACAGTTATCTTAGGACTTCCAGGCACAAGAAATTTTGACCTCTGTTTTCCCCCCAAAAATGCATTTTAAATCTGAAACATTATGAAATGTAAGAAAGTCATATCCTTTGAGCTCTGAGGTCTCCAAAACTTTCTCACGGATTCAGATCTAACCATAGACTGAGATTTGTATTGGGAAATGAAGGAACCATGAAAAGAATCAGCAAATCACATACTACTACTTAGATTCACAGAAAATAAAGCTTTTTGTCAGAGAGAGACATTGAAAGCCACATAACAAAAATTGAACTTACTGCATCTTTTTCAGGGTTGCAGACTTTCACCCAGAGTATATGATCTAAGAGCCAATCAATAGGTTTCTCCTTATAAAACATAAATATGAACTCTACAATAAGAGTGATATCTGGAGATTGAAACATTTTACCTGTAAAGATATTATTTTAAATTAATAATATTCTAAAACAACTCTTTCGAGATCACAAGCCTAGAGACCATACTGTTTGTACGAAGGCAAGTTGTATTACCATCTCACAACTGAAATCCCAGCTGATGTCATAAAGAGACATATCAACAAGTTGAGCAAAACTGTATAAACAGGAAAACTTCACAGAACAGCTCTTTACAATATTACAACTCCCAACATCTTTAAAATACTCAAGTTGCATAATAAAACACAACACAATATAAATACAGAATTTTTCATCAATTCCAAGAACAGAGAACTTTTGAATACCAAAATCAAATGTAAAATAGGACCAGATTTCTGTAAACCATTAGGAGCACAATGTTGAAGATTATTTCTCCATATTAAAAATATTAATTTTGTGTTTATATAGAGAAGAGGGCAAATGAAAGTGTGGGATTCAAAAAAGGTATACAGTGGAAAATTTACTATTACCTATTATGACCTTCTATTAGTTCATTAGATTCTCAGTATATTTTAAGTCTACTGTAAATTACCCTATTCTGACTGCACAGTATTTTGTTGGTCAGTATTAATGTAAGAGAGACCATTCAAGAGGAAAAAAAACAGGTTACTTACCTGTAACGGTTGTTCTTCGAGATGTGCTGCTCATATCCATTCCAGTTAGGTGTGCACATGCCACGTGTATGGCTGCCAGAAGATTTTTCCCTTAGCAACAGGCTGGGTCAGCTAGGGAGCCCGCTGGAGTGGCGCCGTTATGGTGCCGTATATATACCCCTGCCGACCCGGCCTCCCCCTCAGTTCCTTCTTGCCAGCTGATCCGACAGTGGGGAAGGAGGAGGGGTCTGGAATGGATATGAGCAACACATCTCGAAGAACAACAGTTACAGGTAAGTAACCCATTGTTCTTCTTCGAGTGCTTGCTCATATGCATTCCAGTTAGGTGACTGCTAGCCCTACTTAGGAGGAGGGGTCGGATCGACCAACCGCTGAGTGGAGGACCGCCGAGCCGAACGCTGCATCGTCCCTTGACTGCTGGACAATAGTGTAGTGTGCGGCGAAGGCATGGATGGAGGACCAGGTGGCTGCCCTGCAGATGTCCTGGATCGGAACCCATTCCTGGAAGGCCGCTGAGGAGGCTTGCGCCCGCGTGGATTGCACAGTTATCTGCTCCGTGGATTTCCCTGCTAGCTCATAGCAGGTACGGATACAAGCAGTTATCCAGGAGGAGAGGCTGAGATCGGCTGCCCCTTCATCCGATCTGCTACGGCCATGAAGAGCTGTGTTGACTTCCTAAAGGGCTTTGTCCACTCTAAATAAAATGCAAGAGCTCTGCGAACATCGAGCATGTGCAATTGTTGTTCTCTACGGGAGGTGTGGGGCTTAGGATAAAAGACCGTGAGAAAAATGTCCTGGTTCATGTGGAAAGGGGACACCACCTTAGGGAGGAAAGTGGGATGGGGGCGTAGCTGCATCTTTTCCTTGTGGAAAACCATATAGGGGGGTTCCGATGTGAGAGCTCGGATTTCCGAGACTCTACGGGCCGAGGTGATAGCTACAAAGAAGGCCACTTTCCAAGAGAGGTATAACAAGGAGCAAGTGGCGAGGGGCTTGAACGGGGGCAACATGAGCCGGGAGAGGACCAGGTTGAGGTCCCATGAGGGGACTGGGTGTTTAACCTGCGGGTACAATCAGTCCAGTCCTTTGAGGAACCTATAGACCATGGGGTTAGAAAAGACCAAATGGTCAGTGGTTCCCGGGTGGGAAGCTGAGATGGCTGCTAAATGGAGCCGGATGGAGGAAATGGAGAGGCCCTGCTACTTGAGGGAGAGAAGATAGTCCAAGCTGGCAGGCATACTGGCCCCTTCCGGGGCAGTGCTGCTCTGCTTGCACCACCAAGAGAAACGAGCCCACTTTGCACAGTAGGTGGCTCGGGTAGACGGCTTTCTGCTACCCAAGAGCACATTTTGCACCTCTGCTGAGCACAGGAGCTCCGAACCCCTTAGCCACGCAGGAGCCATGCCGATAGGTGCAGGGACAGCAGATCCGGTTGGAGCAGGCAGCCGTGGTCCTGAGATATGAGGTCCGTCCAAAGCGGCAGGGGGACGGGCGGTACCACCGACAGCTGGAGAAAGGACGCGTACCAGCACTGCCTGGGCCAAGCTGGTGCTATGAGGATGATGTGTGACTTGTCTCGCTTCGCTTTGATGAGCAGCTTGTGCAGCAGCGGGAACGGGGGAAAGACATAGAGGAGTTGCCCTGTCCATGGGAGGAGAAAGGCGTCTGTCAGGAAGTCCGGGGAGCTGCCCTGGAAGGAGCAAAACTGGAGGCACTTCCTGTTCTGGCGAGTGGCGAAGAGGTCGATCTGGGGAAACCCCCACCTTAGGAAGATCGACCGGATGACATCTGGGTGAACGGACCACTCATGGGAGAGGAACGACCTGCTGAGGTGGTCCGCCAGCGTGTTGTGAATGCCCGGGGGGAACGAGACCACAGGGTGAATTGAGTGGGCTATACAGAATTTCCATAGTAGAATCGCTTCCTCGCAGATGGGGGTTGAGCGGGCTCCCCCTTGCTTGTTGATGTAAAAGAGAGCGGTAGTGCTGTCCGTTAGCACTGCGACACATTGGCCCGATAGCGTTTCTTTGAAGGCCTGACATGCGAGGCGGACTGCCTGCAGTTCCCGGACATTGATATGCAAAAGAAGGTCGGCCGCTGACCACTGACCTTGGGTCCTCAGGTGCCCGAGATGGGCTCCCCATCCCAGATCTGACACATCCGTAACCAAGGACATTGTTGGCTGGGGTGGGAGAAAGGGGATGCCTTCGCAAACAAGCGCTTGATCTGTCCACCAGGCGAAGGCGCTGAGGGTCGAGCTTGAGCTGGTGAGGAGGGTGGTTAGGTTGTCCACGTTTGGTCTGTAAACCGATGCTAACCATGACTGGAGCGGGCACAAACGTAACCTTGCGTGCTTGGTGACATACGTGCAAGCCGCTATGTGGCCCAGCAAGCTGAGGAACGAACGGGCCATGGAAGTCGGGAAGGCACTTAGGCTGTGAACCACTGACTGGATAGACTGGAAGCGAGATAGCGGGAGGGACGCCCTTGCCACTGTGGAGTCTATCAGGGCTCCTATGAATTCCAGCCTCTGGGTAGGCTGCAGGGTCGACTTCTCCTTGTTGAGGAAAATTCCAAGGTGAGCGAACGTGTGGAGAGTCAGCTGGACGTGGGAGAGTACTTGCTCCCGCGAGTGCCCTTCACTAACCAGTCATCGAGGTAAGGATAGACGTGTACCTGGCGGCGCCTGAGGAAAGCCACAACCACGGCCATGCATTTGGTGAATACCCTGGGAGCCGTGGAGAGGCCTAAAGGGTAGGACCGCAAACTGGTAATGCTCGTCGGCTACCACGAAGTGGAGAAAGCGTCTGTGTGATGGCCTTATGGCTATATGGAAGTAAGCGTCCATATCGAGGGCAGCGTACCAGTCCCCTGGATCCAATGAGGGAACGATAGTACCCAAGGAGACCATGCGGAACTTGGACTTGACCAGGTGTTTGTTGAGTCCACGCAGGTCCAGGATGAGCCGGAGACCCCCTTTCGCCTTGGGTATGAGGAAATAGTGGGAAAAGAACCCCCTTCTCCTGAACTGCTCTGGGACAGGCTTGACGGCCCCCAGAGACAGGAGTGATTGAATCTCCTGAACGAGGAGTTGCTCATGAGAGGGGTCCCTGAAGATGGATGGGGAGGGTGGGTGGGAGTGGGGGGAGGAAAACTGCAGCGAGTATCCCACTACCACCATGTGCAGGACCCACCGGTCTGAGGTGATGGCAGACCAGGCACGGAGGAAGTGGGATAACCGGTCCTTGAAGTGAGGATCCAGCAGGGAGGCTGGTACTCTGTCCCCGGGCGCACGTTCAAAAGTTGGGCTTAGGTCCCTGGGGGGGCTTTTGGGTCGAAGGCGACTGGCCCGAACGACGGGTGCAGGAGCGTCTATGGCCGCCCCGCCCCCTGCCTTCTAAAAGCATCCTGCAATGGGCGCGGTGGCGGATAAAAACACCTGGGCTGGGTCCTGAACGGTCTCCTCTGGGTCACCGGGGTGTGCATACCCAGAGTACACAGGATAACCTGGGAGTCTTTGAGGGACTGTAAGCACGAGTCCGTAGTCTCGGAAAAAAGGCTGGAGCCTTCAAAGGGTAGGTCCTGGATAGTGTATTGTACCTCAGGGGGAAGATTAGAGGCCTGCAACCAGGCAATGCGCCTCATGGCCATACCAGAGGCCACTGCTCTGGCCGCCGAATCGGCTGAGTCGAGGGCTGCCTGCAGCGCAGTCTTGGCCACTTTTTTGCCCTTGGAGACAAAGGCCTCGAACTCCTGTTTGGATTCGGGGGGCATGACGCTTTGGAACTTCTGCATGGAGTTCCATGCATTATACGTATGTCTGCTCAGGAGGGCCTGTGGGTTGGCCACCCTGAACTGGAGTCCCCCTGCTGAGTAGACCTTTCTGCCGAACAGGTCCAAGCGTTTAGCCTCTTTGGAGTTGGGGGCCGAGGCTTGTTGTCCGTTGCGCTCCTTCTGGTTGACAGGATCGACGACCAGGGAGCAAGGCTGGGGGTGGGTGAACAAATACTCGTAATCTTTGGCCAAGACAAAGTAACGTCTTTCCACCCCCTTGGCGGTCGGCGGGACGGAGGCTGGGGTCTGCCAGAGTGTGGCCATCAACTTTCGAATGGTCTTGATGACCGGCAGAGCCACCCTGCTCGGGCCATCCGTGGACAGGATGCCCACCACAGGGTCCTCAATCTCTATGACCTCCTCCTCCGGGAGGTTCAAACCCCTGGCCACCCTCGTTAGGAGGGCCTGATGCGCCGACAGGTCTATGGGTGGAGGGTTGGAGGCGGATGTGCCAGCCACTGCCTCGTCTGGGGACGATGACGAGGAAACCGCCTGCCCACCGGCTTGCAGTGCCTCAGGCAGAGGGTGGGCCCAGGGAAGTGGGGTGGAAGCTGGAGCCCTGCTGCCGGTGGCCGAGAGGTCTGCCCCACTAGTTGGGGGGCGGCTGATGGTGGCCTCGGGCACCCTGGACTCCAACACCCCCGAGATCCTGGACAGGAGCCCCTTGGGTTTGGTGGTATGCCCAGGGGGTCCAGAAAGGCCACTGTGTGGGGTCCTGAGGCTGCTGGAGAGGCTGGTCAGAACCACTGGCCTTCCAGCGTCTGAGGGTGCTCTGGACCCCGGTCCTCCTCTGAGCAGGGCGAAGCAGTGGCCGACCTGGAGGGCCACGGAGGCGCCAAGCTTGAGTAGGGGAGGCGACCGGCAGGAGATGGAGAGCAGTGTCGGGACCGGGACCTGCAGTGGCTGCGGTGCCAGGACGACAAAGGATACCGGAAGGGCCCTGCCTGGGACTCACGGCAAGTCAAGGAACGGTCTCCAGATCTTGAACGGTGTCAGGAAGGTGACCCATACCGGGACGGTGAGCGGTACCTGGACGTTGACCTACGCTGCGAGTACGACCGGCGCCGAGATGGAGAGCGGTGCCGGGACTCCGATCGGCATCGGGACTGCGATCTGCGTCGAGATGTTGACCAGCGCCAGGATCTCGACCGGCGCCGGAAAGCAGAGCGGTGCCATGACGGGGATCTGCACCGAGATACTGAGCGGCGCCGAGGCGTAGAACGGTGCCGCGACCCAGAGCAGCGCCAAGGCGTCGAGTGGTGCCGTGACCTGGAGCGGCGCCGAGACTCGGAGCGAGTGGAGGTAGCGAGCACCAGTAAGGACACTGAAGGATGCAGAGGGGTCGGCTTTCCCCGAGACTGGGTTCGCGGGGGCTGGGCTGCCGGCAGCTCAGTGAACGCGATGAGATCCCGTGCAGCTGCGAAGGTCTCCGGTGTTGAGGGAAGGTGCTGCTGTACCAGGGCCCCTGGGTGGCGAGTCTAGGCACACTGTACTCGACGGGACCTGCCTAGGTGCCAGAGTCAACGGGGCCGGTGCCGGTGGGAGTTGCCCGGAGCGCTCCCCCACGGGACGCTGCTCCACAGGTGCAGAGGCGGCCATAGTGGTTGGAGGCGCCATCGGCTTCTTCCTTCTATGCACCGGTGAATGAGACCGGTGCCAGGGTGCTGGCTTCGGTGCCGCAGAAGCTTGCAGGGTCGGCGCCGATGAAGGGGCGCTCTTCTCCGAGGAGCCAGACACTGATGGTGCCAGTGCCAGGGCCGCTTCCATTAGGAGTTGCTTTAGACGAAAGTCTCTCTCCTTCTTGGTATGCGGCCGGAAGCTTCTACAGATTTTACACCTGGCAGCTTTGTGCGCTTCACCCAGGCACTTGAGGCACGATTCGTGTGGGTCGCCCACTGGCATAGGCTTCCCACACAACGAACAAGGCTTAAAGCCCGGAGCCTTGGGCATAAGTGCCCCAGCTCCCACAGGAGGGAGAACCCCCCCCCCCGCCCAACTAGTACTACTATTTAACTAACTTAACTAAGAACTATAAACTATGAACTATGTACAGAACTATTTGCAAGGAACACAGAAGCTAAAGGGAGATGGAGGTCAGTGGACTGAGCTCCAAAGTTCCAGCAACCGTCACGGGCGGTAAGAAGGAACTGAGGGGGGGGCTGGGTCAGCAGGGGTATATATGCAGCACCACAACGGCGCCACTCCAGGGCGCTCCCTAGCCGATCCAGGCTGTTGCTAAGGGAAAAATCTTCCGGCAGCCGTGCACGTGGCGTATGCACACCTAACTGGAATGCATATGAGCAAGCACTCGAAGAAGAACTTTGTTTTCATTCTTTGCTGAATTACAGATATTTAAATCATTCATTAAAAATCTTTAGTAAGAGCATTTTGTTAAACACAGAGTTAATTACAGTTACAGAGCAGAATGTTTCCAAAACCAATTTTATATCTCCAGAAACATTCAAAGTGAAAAACTTAACTAATTTTATGCTTATATTCTGCAAATTACTGAAGTTCTTTGGCTGATATTAAAATGGATCCATCAATGGAATCTGTTTGGCAGTTGGTGGTGTTAGAGTCCCAAACTCATCCAAAGTTAACTTTGTTCTCGGTATTTTAATTGGAAAAAATTTAAAAACTTGAGTGAGCGCCTCACCCATGCTACCTTCATTTTAGGGGTTCTATAAACCTCTAGATCCAATCATGGGAGAATTCCCCCAGCCTAGGAACTGTGGAATGCAGTTGTAAGGCTGCCTTCAGAGGACTCTCTTTCAATCCCTGGCATGGGGACATGTCCAGAACAGGGCTGCAGCACTTTGCACAGCAGAGATTCTGAGCACCACTGCTGGTCACAGGCAGCTGGAGACAGGCTGCCATAGTTTAGACAGGTCCCCAGAACTGCCTATGATATACCATGGACTGCCCAGCAGCCCAGAATTGGGAAGGCACCGTCTACCTCAAAACTGATGTGTCTGTGCTGTGCTTCTTAGAGGTGAAGCACAGAATTCCATCCTTTACAATTTATTTAGTGATTTATTTAGTTTAAGTGACAACACTTGAAGACCACATATTCAGCACAGAATACAAAGAATGCAACTTCTGTTATGATGTATGGATGGTAGAATTCTACTATTTTTTGGCTGTCAGTCAAAACCCCTCAACAAGGATGAATTTGTCACCTGTGTATAAGTATTTTTTTTTCTATCACTTCTTTAAAAAACAGATTAGATGCACGCATAAATAAGATTTACAGCCAAGACAAATGTTAACAAAAACAAAACACTATTTTTATAAATGAACTTGTAAGCTAGCTAAGGCTTTCAATAGTGTATGGCTAAAGCCATATCTCTACTAATATTTCAGTTAACTATTTTTCTAAGCTAAATCGATAGGGACAAAGTGATATAACAGGTCAATACGCTAGCCTTTTGCCTTTGGAGATCTGGATATAAATCTCATCCCAAGTCATAAATAATGATTTATTTGGAGGCCCCAACATCTTTGTTTCTTCACATGACCAAGACTGTAGGACTTGTAGTATGTGTCTACATAAAGAACCAGAAAAGGAGTAACAGAGAAGGCAAATCAAGAATAATGATAACTGTGTGAAGAATTTTGCACTGTAGATGATTACATTATGTCTACATGTCTCCAGCCAATGCTATTAATCACACACTTCCATGAATACTAAATTCACTCAACTTAAAAATAGAATAAGTAGCTAAACTGGGAGCATTAAACTCCTGATTTAACTTTCTCAATGAAAAACACTGTTAAGATGTGGTGTAATCATGGGTAAATCCTGCTGAAAGCCTACTGGCAATAACATCTGAATGAAATGGTTACAGAAAGGAATAAGCAGTAAATAAAATACACAGGAGAGCAAGAGATAAAAAGAAGAGGGAGCAGCTGGAGACAATTAATTTAGTTTTAAAAGGAATTATTTTCAGAATCCATATAAAGAAAAGCCAACAAACTGGCAATCTGGTAGAACTCAACTTTTAATCTTTGAGTTCCAATCAGTTTTACTCATGATTTAACCAGAAACACTATGAAATAAATAAGCATTATTTATTACAAGTTGCTTATTATTCCCCAACGGTAGGGGTGAGAGGAGAAATGTTTCCCTTTTAAAGATGATCTGTAAATACACTTTAAGAAGTAACTCATAGGTAAGGCTGCAAGTCTGTCATGGATTCTGTGACTTTCCATGACCTCTGCAGCAGCCAGTGCTGGCTCAGAGCCAGGCAGCCCCGGGCCAGCAGCAGCAATTTGGGTGTGTGGGAGGGGGCTCAGGGATAGGGGCAGAGGATTGGGGGCAGAGGTGCTGGAACAATTTGTATAGAGAGGGTGCTGAGGTGTAAACCCTGTATATATGGAAACCACTTCAAACCAGGAAGTGCTGCAGCACCCCCCACAGCCCTAGTTCCAGCACCTATAGCTGGGGGGTAGGACAGCTCTTACCTTGCCTGGGAGCACCCCATCTCTCCAACAGGCATGGTCCTGCAGCTCCTAGGTGGAGTGGTCAGGGGGACTTCGTGTGCTGCTTGCACCTGCAGCCCCCACTGCTCCCATTGCTGAAGATCCTGGCCAATGGAAGCTGAGCAGCTGGCACCTGTGGCGCAAGCCATGCGGAGCCCCCGGTCCCCTCTGTCGCCTTGGAGGAGCAGAGACCCACGGAGCCAGATAGGGAATCCCTGCCAGCCCCACCAACCCTCCTCACACCAGCACCAGCAGGGGTATCAGGCTGCTGCCCAACCCCTCCCCCAGCACCTGTGGTGCCCCTGGACCGCCCGCTGTAGAGCACCTGTGGTCCCCCACCAAGTTTTAGTCAGGGGTATATAGTGAAAGTCATGGACAGTTCTTGGGTCATGAATATTTATTTACTGCCTTTAATCTGTCCATGACTCTTACTAAAAGTACCCATGACTAAAACGTAGAGCCCTGTAAATCTGAGGATAACTGCTTTATATCCATGGACCATGTTTGGGATCTGATACATACACAAACTTTGTATCCGCATAGGGCTCTACTCATAGGGTTTATGCTGCATGTCCCATATTGCAAGTGGTAAACTAAAGATTCAGCATGTGGTAGATCATAAACATAATCCTGGCTTAAGAACTGGAAAATTTCCTCCTCTCATTTGGGACGATTCCTTTCTCCCCACTGCTTGGTGTTGGTCAGGCCTACCACCTCACTGTCAAATGTACGGATCACCATCTCCTCCTGTTTTGGTTTGGGGAAAGGTTGCTGGCTGATGTTTTCAACTCAGTGGACACCCATTCTGCTTGCTATACAGCCCTGTTTCTGAAATCAAGAGTCTAATTTTACATTCACTGTTTCCCACAACCTTAATACAATGAACTGAAACAAAACTTCCTTTGCAAAGAAATATGCGGGTAGAGATCCGGGTCTTTAATTGAAATGCTGGAAAAGAATGAAAAAGCCCTCCAGATTACAGTCCACTAGCCACATTTCAGATTCTTCTTCCTGTTCTGGACTCATAATCTCAACTTGAAATCAGTAACACAAAGGAATGGAAAGGTGTCATAGCTTCTCTGAATCAGTTTCCAGTTTTGTCATTGTGTGGTTCTGGTTCAGGGGTGGGCAAACTTTTTGGCCCAAGGGCCACATCGGAGTTCAAAATTGTATGGAGGGTCGGGTAGGGAAGGCTGTGCCTCCCCAAACAGCCCAGCCCCTTCCTGATTGCCCCCATCAAAATCCCAGACCCATCCAATCCCCCCGGCTCCTTGTCCACTGACCACCCCCTCCAGAGGGGGCCCCCACCTCTAATCACCCCCAGGATCCCACTCTATCCAACCCCACTGCTCCCTGTCCCTTGACTGCCCCCGTCCCCTAGCCACACCCGTGCCCCCTGGGACTCCCATGCCCTATCCAACGCCTCCATTCCCCTTCCCCTGACTGCCCCCCCATCCAACCACCCACCCTAGCCCCCTTAGCACACTGCCAAACACACTGCTGCACTGATCCGCCGGAGCGCAGAGCTCCCCCCAGCCCCGCGCTGCTTATGTGGCACACTGAGGCTCTGGGGGAGGGGAGATAGCAGGGGAGGGGCCAGAGTAGCCTCTCCAGACAGGAGCTCAGGGGCCAGTTAGGAGGAGCCCGCGGGCCATAGTTCGCCCATCCCTGTTCTAGTTCATTATGGTCAATTAGATCAGACCAGACTGTGACTCTGCTTGCATCAACTTTCAAAATGTTAAATTCCTTTGAAAGCTCTTTCAGTTGCATTTATGTAAGTTTTGTGCCTCTCAGTAAAATCCATTATTGTGTAGGAAATAAAGAACACTAAAATTACTTTCATGACATAGTGATTGTCAACCTGCTAAGATTCTGGACTCTGCATTTTCTGTCTGACCATTGTTGTCATTATCCTAATCACTGTAAATGACAGGTGGTATTTGTGACTCCATTTCTAGAAAGGGGACAGGCTCTGGAAGTCACATGGTTGCTCCAAGTGGCAGCAGGAGAGTCGGGTAGAACCTTTCTGCTAGAGACTAATTTTTATGGCTACTGACCCTTGAAAACTTGTGAGGTTTCTAATGGCCAAAAGACATCAAAGTTACTTTGGGCTGGGTGAGTTTTCTTGATTTTGTCCCTTTGCTTCACATACGCAATGCTCTTTTAATGTCATTTTTATTTTGCCGACATTTAGATAACTAGAAATAAGATGTATTTAACATCCAATTTTCCATATTTTAAAAAGTAACAATTTTAGTTTTAAATGTGTTCTCATTTTCCAAAGCTTAATTCTGACTCAACCATCCATAGGTAACCAGAACTACTGTAGTGTATAGTTACAGCATATAGTCAAAGATCAATCCATTTTTATTCCCTGTTCCATAACCAGTATAAAGAAGGTAGTTTTGAGGTCATAGCACTATTAATCAGAGATTCTGTGGTTGAACTTTTTCTTTTCAAACTACTAAACTGGACATTTTTCTTACCAATGAAACCCAGCTGAGAAAATTCTAGAATCATCCAATCTTCAGAAGAGAGTTGAAGTGCAAAATTTTTTATCGTGCTGAAATAATTCTGCTTGACAACAATGTCATCTTCGAGCTAGGAAAATCAAACACTTGTATTAACACAAAGCAGGAAGAGCAAAGCAAAAAGAAAAAGTACAACAAGGAAAAAGTAGTCCTAAAATATATTTATCCATAGATTTCTAGTGCAATCACTACCCTGGCATTCAGGAATCATACACAAGAATTATTACTGTAGAAGCATGATCACCATCCACCTACTGGAGGATAATTAATTTGGAGACTCTTTATAGCAAAAATCCAGGGATATATAAATCAACTATCTGGGAACACATAAGAGTGAACTGGATAGGAAATTGTTTTAAAAAACTTCTCTTTACAAGCATATAATATCCGAATAAAGATTCCATTCAGCATGTACTTAACTGCTGTTTAAAAAAAACAAACAACGAGTCTAGTGGCACTTTAAAAAGACTAATAGGTTTATTTGGGCATAAGCTTTCGAGGGTAAAAAACCCACTTCTTCAGATGCATGGAGTGAAAATTACAGATGCAGCATACATCCACCCTAATTGAATTGGCCTTGTCAATATTGATTCTCCACTTGTAAGGTAACTCCCTTCTCTTTGTGTGTCAATATATTTATGCCTGCATCTGTAATTTTCACTTCATGCATCTGAAGAAGTGCGTTTTTTACCCATGAAAGCTTATGCCCACATAAATCTGTTAGTCTCTAAGATGCCACTGAACTCCTCACTGTTTTTATGGATACAGACTAACACAGCTACCTCTCTGATACTTAACTGCTGTTAGATTACACTGGTCCACAATTTTTTAGAAGTCGTCTGCTTCAGAGATAAAATGTGATATTTATTATGTATTTTGATGTGCTGAATTCAAGTATGACAATTAAAACAACTGATTGGCTACTGTTTCTAAGATATTTAAGTTTTTACATTTTATGTCTATGTATATTGTGTAGATAGTAGAGTTTTAATCATAAATTGTAAACCTAGGTCTTTTCATGTGTTTATGGTTGCTTTACATGATAATATTTCACCTGTCCTGTTTATGTAACACTTTAAAAATCAGCAAAAGGGTTATATAAATAAAATGTATTATGAAACAAAAGGCAAAAAACTATTATGTCCATAGTTTAGTCCTATTCAGTGTCTACTCGGCGCTTCTTGGCTTGTCTCTTGTATTCATTAAATGGAGCATCTCTTGTCACTGTCCAGCAATAGTCTGCAAGCATTGATGGGCTCCATTTGCCTTGATAGCGTTTCTCCATTGTTGCAATGTCCTGGTGAAATCGCTCGCCGTGCTCCTCGCTCACTGCTCCGCAGTTCGGTGGAAAAAAATCTAGATGAGAGTGCAAAAAATGTATCTTTAGTGACATGTTGCAGCCAAGGCTTTTGTATGTCTTGAGGAGGTTTTCCACCAACAACCTGTAGTTGTCTGCCTTGTTGTTTCTGAGAAAATCTATTGCCACTGACTGGAAGGCTTTCCATGCCGTCTTTTCCTTGCCACGCAGTGCATGGTCAAATGCATCATCTCGAAGAAGTTCATGAAGCTGAGGATCAACAAAGACACCTTCCTTTATCTTAGCTTCACTTAACCTTGGAAATTTTCCACGGAGGTACTTGAAAGCTGCTTCTGTTTTGTTAATGGCCTTGACACAGTTCTTCATCAGACCCAGCTTGATGTGTAAGGGTGGTAACAAAATCTTCCTTGATTCAACAAGTGGTGGATGCTGAACACTTTTCCTCCCAGGCTCCAATGACTGTCGGAGTGGCCAATCTTTCTTGATGTAGTGGGAATTTCTTGCACGACTATCCCATTTGCAGAGAAAACAGTAGTACTTTGTGTATCCAGTCTGAAGACCAAGCAAGAAAGCAACAACCTTCAAATCGCCAAAAAGCTGCCACTGATGTTGGTCATAGTTTATGCACCTCAAAAGTTGTTTTATGTTGTGTGACGGAGTCAGACCAGAAGGATATAGGAGAGTGCTGGAAGGCAGGTACATTAGTCTCAGGGTGTGCAGGTCCCTGCTCCCTGGATAGCCAAACAAAGGCTACTCCAGGCCAATCAAGACACCTGGGGCCAATTACGAACCTTCTAGAAAGGAGTAGAAACAGCTAACCTAATTGGGACACCTGAAGCCAATCATGGACTGGCTGAATCCAGATAAAAACCTCCCAGTTAGTCAGGTGGGGTGTGGGTGTCAGGAGCTGTGGAAGGAAGTTATGCTGTTGGTGAGACTGAGTGGTGGACAACTTATCATACAGAAGGAAGGAGGCCCTAAGGTAGGGGTGAAGTGGAGTTTGAAGAAGCGGGGACTGCTGTGGGGAAGTAGCCCAGGGAATTGTATTGTGTTTTGTGGATAAAAGGTCAGCCATCTTAGCTGATACTATTAGGGTCCCTGGGCTGGAGCCCAGAGTAGAGGGCGGGCCTGGGTTCCCCCCTTTCTGCCTCCCCTAATTAGTCTCTGAGATTGAGAGACAATAGAGACTGTGCCAGGAAGGATAGCTTCTCCTCACTGGTTTGTGACGAAAATGGCTCAATAGACTGTGACCTTGTTTCCAGAGAGAGAAGGGCTCCGTGGAGGATCACAGTGAGCCGCTGAGGCTAGTAAAAATCCGCCAGGAAACGCAGGATCCATGAAGATAAGGACAGAGCTTTGTCACAGTTGTCATAGGTTTCCTTCATATGGACTGCATAACCAACTGGAATTGATGGCAAAACATTGCCATTATGCAGCAAAACAGCTTTAAGACTCGTCTTTGATGAATCAATGAAGAGTCTCCACTCATCTGGATCGTGAACAATGTTGAGGGCTGCCATCACACCATCGATGTTGTTGCAGGCTATAAGATCACTTTCCATGAAGAAGAATGGGACAAGATCCTTTTGACGGTCACGGAACATGGAAACCCTAACATCACCTGCCAGGAGATTCCACTGCTGTAGTCTGGAGCCCAACAGCTCTGCCTTACTCTTGGGTAGTTCCAAATCCCTGACAAGGTCATTCAGTTGAGCTTGCGTTATGAGGTGTGCTTCAGAGGAGGAGGATGGGAGAAAATGTGGGTTCTGTGACATTGATGGTTCAGGACCAGAAGTTTCATCCTCTTCCTCGTCTGACTCAAGTGAGAATGATTCTGGTGCCTCAGGAACCGGCAGTCCTTCTCCGTGGGGTATTGGGCGTATAGCTGATGGAATGTTTGGATGATGCACAGTCCACTTTTTCTTCTTTGACACACCTTTCACAACTGGAGGCACCATGCAGAAGTAACAATTGCTGGTATGATCTGTTGGCTCTCTCCAAATCATTGGCACTGCAAAAGGCATAGATTTCCTTTTCTGTTCAACCACTGGTGAAGATTTGTTGCACAAGTGTTGCAGCATATGTGTGGGGCCCACCTCTTGTCCTGATCTCCAATTTTGCAGCCAAAATAAAGGTTATAGGCTTTCTTAACCATAGTGATTATACTGTGCTTTTGTGATGCAAGTGTCACTTCACCACAAACATAGCAGAAGTTATCTGCACTGTTCACACAAGTACGAGGCATCTCTGCTCACTTTGGCTAAACAGAAATGTGTCCCTTTGCAAAATCAAACACTGACAAATAAGAGAGTACGACACTGTATGATTTCTAGAGCTGATATAGGGCAATTGTTCAGCAGAGTGATGTAAGCTTTGTTATGATTGCATCATCCATGACTTCTAGGAACAACAGGATGCAATTCATATCATGTAGGACGCAATACCAGCTTCAGATTGCATCATTCATTGTTTTGCCTGAAAAGAAAGTACTGTCCAAACCCAGTCACAGATTTATTCATAGATCCAGTCAAAGATGTATTTTAGTCGTTTCTGGTTTAAATTGAGATCTCTTCCCTTTATAACTCACTTATCCTCCGCTATTCCCATCTCAAGGGTCATATATACTGACCCAATAGCATATCTTGAAAACTAGAGCCAATCAACAATTTTAAGCATCATTTTCGTTCTCAGTGACCCAGAATTACTAAAGTTTGACTACATTTATTTCAGAAGCATTTTGGCTGTGGAGCAGTGTTATAACATATCAGTAATGATCTCTCATCCTTGATCAGAAGGCTATGGCCATATTAAATACTTTAGTACACAACTACTGTAGTGAATTTCCTTGACATTGCTACTTTCTGACACATAATAGAACTATACCAAAAGGGAAAGCACCATTTTTTAACTTCTATAATATTTTATTTGGTATTTTCCCTACACAGTTCTTAGATGGGAAATTGTAGGTTCCTATGTATGCATTTTATAATGGCTAATAAAAATAATAGCTTGAAAACAGAAGTCCCATTCCCTCAATAGCAATTGTCTCAGCAAATGTAGAAAGTGATTATCATTGAAAATAAGCACAGAAATGTTTACATAACTCAAAACAGCATGATCTCCATTTTAGAATTATGCTTATGAAGCAAATACTGGCATGATTAAAAATTTTTTTAAAATTTCAAATGTTCCATAGTAGTGAGAGTTTTGGACTCTATCCCCAAAATTGCCCACTTCTGCTTACAATTGTTGCCTGTAGTGGATGCACTCAATGCTAGTACCCATACATATGTTTCCTCTTATCGCATGTGTTGTTTGTAGGCGCATAAATGAGTGTGAGTTTCCAAATATAGATTGTAGTTGTATTGTTTGCTTTACTTCACATGAATATACGTATTATTCATAATAAAACTAAATCATAGCAGATGACTACACAATAGTCTACAAAATGGCATGACACACAAGGTATTATCTTTTATTGGACCAACTTCTGCTGGTGAGAGAGACTAACTTTGAAGTTTACGTAGAGCTCTTATTTCAAGTCTCATTGAAACTGGTCCAATAAAATATACTCTCTCACTCACCTTGTCTCTCTAATATTTGGGACCAACATGACAACAACACTACATAGATAAAATGGCATGTCAACTATGAGGACCACTAAAGTTACAGAAATAAACAGAAATAAACAGATAAATGTGTAAAAAAAAAGAATAAATCTCAACACTGATTTTTTATTCTTCGTGTATTTACTGTCACAAATACAATTTTGGTAAGAACCAGTTTGAGTGACTCAACACAGTGTGAAAATAAGATAAGAAGTAATGCACGTTATGGCCTATTTACTGTATGTATTGGAGTAGCATTCAAAGGTTTCAATCAGGATAGGAGCCCCACTGTGGTAGGCGCTGTACAAACCCAAGGTCAGGACCAAATCTTCCTAATAGCTTAAATTCTAAAATTACTGTCTTATAACTGCATCTATTAGTTTACTGTGAGATAGAAGGCCAAAGTTTATGTGCCTTCAACCATCCTGATAAGAGATACTACAGGACAACACTGAAGAGAATAGGTATATTGTGCAGAATCTGAATAAAGAGAAGGAACTTAACTCTTTAAACTTTTTTGTAAGCTTTTAACACCTTTATTTCTACATGTTTATGGTAGGATCCAACTGAAAATTTCTTCATGGCCATGATTCCTTATAAGCCAATCAGACCATCATTCCCTGCCATTTTTAAACAGCAACTATAGAGTGCAATATTGGTATTATTAACTCTTTTTGATCTTAGCAGCTAGTCAAATTTTGGGGCTCTGGCAACGTTCCAGCTGCAAGTAAAACTGATGGAGTCTGGTAATCTCCTTGATGCAATCTTGTTTATTTACAAGGACTGTAAAAAATCCTGCTTCTCTGAACGTAGGAAGAACAAAGAATACAAGGGGCAGTTTCTTAGTTTGCAATCCTAAGCATCTTTAGGCAACACTAGACTAAAAACACCCTCTCTATCCTATTCCAGAGTCATATTGTACACTCAGGCTACTGCTTGGCTTTCTTGCTTTTTACCTCTGCCTCTCTTTCTGTTGTCTATTCTCAGTTTGTGTGTTCTCTCACACAATACCCAGTGGAACCCTCTGTCCACATGGTGCTAAATTCTAGACAGAATCTAATAAGCCTTGTTTTAAGTGTGGCATCTTACAACGAACTATCAATGAAAGGGTACGTTCACACACCAGTTTGTCTGCATGAGGTTTTAGCTCAACCCATAACAAGGTTTCACCCAGCTCATAACAGTATAACATACATCTTTTTTTTTAAAAAAAAAAATCTATGTACATTCAATCTTTCAGGTGTCCTGCCAAGTCTTAAAACATTGCTGGACCCAGTGGCCTCACATTTTAGAAAAAGGGAAAGTCATGGTTAGTTAATCAAGATACGTCAGTTTTTTAAAAATTCTCACTTTAATTCACCTTTATTTTGGGACCCCCAACTAATTTTCTTCTTTTCTCCTTGTGTATAGATATAAGTTCCATACTGGGATTAGGTGTTTTTATGTGTCAATAGGGGGTAGTGTTGGCAGCAAATGCTGCCTGAAGAAAACATGCTGCTGTTTCTTCTAACAACAGCTCAAGCCCTAAATGTATCGGATGAGGAGGAGAAAGTGAGGCTTCTACCTGAAAGCAAGAATAAAAGGTGAAATCTACTCAGGGCTACATTAAAGTTAATTTTAATTTTTCCAAACTGTTACAGCTTTTACCACAATCTTCACTTTTTGTTAAAAGCAGTGAATCTAGCAACACACTTAAAAGCATCTGTACTCAATACATAGTCACATTAGCTTATATGCCAAAGGACAGAAAAACTATATCTAGGCCTGTTCAAACCAATTAAAAACAATGCAGCATCTAGAGCTTTACTTCCATCAACAACTATTCTATTGTTTCTTTGCATCATAGAGGCTCCACTCCTACCCTTTTCTTTGGCAGATGAAAAACACCAAAATTAAATAGTCAGTGTTTCTTCATGTTTTTTGCCACATCAGCAGTTTTTGCCACACTTAAGCATATAGACAACTAGGTCTCCCGTCGTGACAGTGTATGTAATTCAACTTGTACACATTCACTAATACTATAACCACCATAATTGCAATCAGCCTCCAAATATATAATCATTCTATTTATATTCCAATTTAGGTTTTTATGATGTTCCCATAACCATGGTATCTTTTAATAGCTTTACACATCAAAGGACAGCGATTTACCTGAATATAATAAATGCCCTTTTTCTGGGCATACATCATAAGAAAACAATAGTCCAAGTTTTGCTTTGTTCGCCATCTGAAATTAAATGTTAAAAAAAAAGTCAAGGAATAATAAAACAAAAAATAATGCAATTCACAATACATAGTGAATTGCATTACAACGGATGACAAGTTATTACACATTATTCGAATGTTAGAACAACTATATCTGGCATTATTCTCTCAGGAAAGCCTTTGTCTGGAGGAAAAAAAATAAAAAAAAAAAACAGACAGGTCAATGCCTCCTGCCCTCCATCCCGTATGATGTAACACAAAAAAGAGGAATGACCCAACTGAATCTGATCTTTTGCAGCTATTTGAGCTTTCTCCAAATATATACTGGGTATTGAAAATGGTAACTGAACAATACTGTTGAGTTTCATACACTATTCTATTCCTGAGAGCATAAAGGAAAATTGAAAAGCAAGAACAGACAACCTACATGATGTTATGCAATAAAAATCTTACACGCTGTTACATTCTGAACTCCCACTGTATCTTCCCAGAATTTAACATTACACAAAACCCTCAAAGCTTAACATTTAGGCTTCAATCCTTAAGAAAAAAACATGCAGGCAGTGCGTCATGTGGATGCAGGGATTCACCCATGTAATTTTCTTTACAGAACTAGGGCCTTGTTTCCACATAATTTAAAGAATATATGAAAAATGTTTCCAGAATTCACACTCAGTCTGGCATTACATAAACAAGAAAGGTCTCAGGGAAAAATCTTACCTGACTCTCTCTTTTGAGTCTCCAAAAGTCTCTCTTAAATTTGTCAAGTCAGGATAATAAGTTGCAGGTGGTGATATTACTTCCACCAAGCCAGAACTGATTTCTGTAGAAAATCTATCAGAAATATCAAGTAAATAAGTGCAATAGGACTATTTATTTATTTATTATTGGTGCAGTTACTTTATTGACATAAAACGTATTTGTAATCATTTGGAACAAATTCAGAATGTTACCTTCACAATATATCAGAATGAGGGCTCATCTTTTAACTTTTATGATATGGGGGATTTATCTCTGGTAAAATTACATTGTTAATTTATGTTGACAGCATAATACGACAGTAGAATTTTTTAAACAAGTAACATAAAACAAAACTACTATAAAAGTTATTTTCCTAAGTGAGTCTTCCAGAACAATAACTCCTCTACTTTACACTATATTTTAGTTAATCTAATAATGTCAATTTTTAAAATACCTGGGCTTTCCTTTCTATAGCTCAGTTTGAGCATGCTACTGTAAAGGATAATATGAATGCAGATGTCATAGAATCCATTTATGTCATGCCAACCCAATCCATTTATGTCTCACCAAATCCACTTAATCCCATTTACTGTTTTACAGTTTAACCTATTTAATTACTTCCCCTTGGTTTGTCTTCGTGTTTTTTTTTTTTTTTTTAACAACAACAACTCTGATTAAAAAAAGGAAGTAACCAAATCATTTCCCTCACACCACAGCTTTGTTTAAAAAAAACCACCAAAACAACCCCCACAACTTACTCTTTCTCCAGGCTTGCTACAACGCTGTGTACATAGTCAAGATCTGTCTGGAAAACAAAAAAAAAAAAAAAAAGAGTTTTGGAGCTACACTTTTCCTCTTTAAAAAGAAAAGGTATTTTAAATAGTAACATTCCACAATCATAATTTTAGAACACAAGGTGTTCAAACAACATAGAGAAAAGGGCTGTTTTTTTTTTAAACTGGAGACGTGTAAGTAAAAATAGTAACACTTTTTAAATGTCTCCTGCAAAAAAAGGCTGGCAGGCACTGACATGTAATGACATTCATGCCAGTCAATTATATTTATTTTTTTCTAAACCTAAAAAAGTGATATTACTTCTACGAAGTGTTCTCTGTAGTGAAACTGTTCATTAAAAAAATCGTAAGAAAAATTTAAAGTTTAGGATTTGCACTACTCTCAGGTGAATTTGTAGTGAAGTAACTAGAACCAACTAACTCCATTAGATTTCAAGACGCTGTCATAATTTGGGGGTTTTGTTTTGGTAGTGGGATAGTGCCAATATCTGTGCTGAGAGGAGCAGTGAGGGGTGCTTGGAGGCATATCTGGGTACTGAGAAGTGTTTTGGTTCTAGTGCTGGTACAGGTTTCAGCATTAATATTAGTGGGCCTGTCTTTCTCGCTTTAGATGGTGGTGCTGGTGTCCTGTTGCTATCCTTTGTTGATGTTGACGGTTTTTCTCAGTCCAGAATCCTCTCTGTGGGATAGATGTATTGCCTCCCAAGCTGTGTTTGATCTTGGTGCGAGCATGTTTTTCTGCTCTGGAGGATGGAGTAGGGTGTCTCTTCCCCAGAGCGGGCACTGACACAACTGGCACTGAAGACTTTGGTGCCAACCCAAGGTAGACATGGTCAGTATCAGAGATGCCAGTTCCTGCACAGATGGTTTTGGTGCCTTCTTCACCTTCCTTTTCCTTTGGAACTAAGAGTGGAGCACTTCCCTAAGACAAACTTCTCTGTTCCTGTCGGGATCCAGGAGTGGAGGCATCCTCCAAAGCTACCCTCCTGGATTGCTCCAAGAGGTGTAGTTTGAACTTCACATCCCAGTATTTCTGGGTGCGAGACAAAAAGAGCAGCAGATAGCATACTTATTGGAGACGCGTGCTAGCTTCCCCAGGATAAAACAAGCATCTGCTCTGTTAGTCCAGACATTAGTACAGTGAAGGAAAGACAGTGTTTGATCCCAGTGAGTTTTGAATACACCATAGCTACAAAGCACCTAACCTTGCTGTACAGGGGGATGTCCAGGAGGGTCTCCCCAATCTGCCTTAACTACTACTTTTTTTCCTCTTCTTCTGTTGGTGTGGGTGAGGGGGAAGAAAGACCAACAAAACTTAAATGAAGAAATTAATTAAAGGGAGAACCAAGACAACATTTCTTCACCAGAGAAGAGTTACAGAAATCAGAAGTAGGTTGAGTCACAGGCCAGGTTCTATCTCACCACCATGGACAAAAGAGGGAGCTGAGGGAGGGGCCAGGACGTTCTGCCCTTTATTCCTTTGTATGGGTGCATGAAGAGACACAGGGCATACACACAGTCCCACGAGACACTGCTAGTCAAAAGATTCCAAGCTTACAACTATGTAGTGCTTGCACACCTACAGTGGGATCCACGCACACCTGAAGAATTACTAGTTTTAGGAAAAATATTTACAGATAAACAAGATTTTACAAATAGACAACTCAAAATCAGATTATTTCTCTTGGAAATAAGACATTAAAACTGTCATTTATAGTATACATTAAGGTCCCACATCAGATGCTTAAGTACTTTCTTGAACAGAGACAGTCTTATGAATCAGAGTATAAATTTTACAAGAGACAAATATCTACTAGCAATAACTTAAATCTGATTTAAATAATGTTGCATAAACAACAAAGTTTTACAAGTCACTTAAATCAAATCCTGACCTTCTATAAGGTAAAGGTCATCAACATTCTAAACCTCCCATATTATACAACCTATTCCTTTCTAATATGTACCCATTCTGGAAAAAGTGAGCCTTTGAATTTATAAATCAAAGCTGAAAATCAGTCTTTGTTACAGTTATTAATCTAATACTTATTAATCTAATACTTAGAGGAGCTGATCATCAATTTTCAAAAGAAGATTTTTAGCCTTTGACAAATTAAAGCAGATTCTGGTAGTTCATCAGAATGCTTTATTTACAGCCTCTTGCAGGTTATTCTTATAAATGATGGAAAACAAAGGGATAATTTATACTCTTCTTTTGATGTGCCCATACCTCAGATTATCATTAATGAAATATGTGCACAGAGGAGAATCTGCCCCAATAATTTCTATAGCAATATTAATCCTGTTTGATTAAAGATACTATCCTTTGATCTTCACCACCACTTCAGTTAAGAAAACCTGCTTTCATATTAACTTAAGTCCATTATAATGCCTAACAGAAAGCATCTTGAAATGCATAGGAGTAAGTTTCCTCCTGAAAGAATTCTGAACAAAAACTTCAAAATATGTCAACTTGCCTCACATCAAAAGCATATAACTGTTTGTTAGTCTTCTCTGTTCTCAAACTCAATCAGGTAGGGTCTGACTAGTAGGTAGATGGAAGATTTAAGACAGCAAACAGTACTGTTAATTCAGTAGACAGCATTCTTTCCCCTGAATCAATACTAAACTTATGCCCTGGAATAGTGAGAGATATTATTGCTGCTGGAGGTGTCGCCCTTTGAAGGAAAAGATAGCTAGTGATTAAAAGATTCAAGGCCAACTTTTCACAAGAACAAAGGCGTTAGACCTGGTGTCCTGAAAAATTACACTTCAGGTGGTTATACTGTTATCTGTTAGCATGTGTCAGCCAATCCAGTGTTAAGATTTTTCACACCCAGTGCCTCCTCTTAAGGTGGCCAGCTGGCAGGTAGGCAGTCTTTTCCCAGATAAGACCTTCCAGAACTAGAGAAAAGCCTTTTTGCCAGCCAGCTCTAGTCTAACTAAGCAGCCACTTTGTCAAAGCCCTGCCTTTTTTTGCACCTATTAATATTTTTTTAGTGGGTGCATATTGCTACATTGTGGCAAGCACAGCAAGTGTGAGAAATCTGTTTTTCCTAGATATGGCTGCCACCAATATATACAATGAATCCAATCAACAGAGACTATGCCGATGGGGGAAAATTAAATACAGAAAGAACTAGACAGGAAACAGGAGATGCTGGGCTGAGTGGGAACTACTCTGAGAACCATCTGAACAGTGTGGATAGATTCAATTAGTAGCCAAGAGAAATTGTGCAAACAGACCAGCAGAGTTAGTTCACAGAAACTTCCTCACTTTTAATGGAAGAGGTGTCTAATGTCCTGGTAGAATGAGTTCTAAAGCTCCTCTGCAGAGAGAAACCCTTCCAAAGAATCAGAGAGCTGGAAACAAACTCCACTGGGCAAGGACAACACTTTATGCCTTTTCAGAGGTTCCTCAAACAGGACAAAGAGAGGTCGTTAATAGTCAAAAGGAAGTAGTCCAAGAAAAGCAACATGTAAGGGCTCTTCAGGCCTCCAGAGAAGGCTGCTAGTATCCATTCCATCTTGGGCTAGAGGAAGATCCGGTGAACTTAAGCTCTGGCTCACAGAAATAATATTCATTGTGGCTTATATCTAGGACCTTACCAAATTCATAGACCACAAATCTGGTCTTTTGTGTACTTTTAGCCTATACTACTACAGATTTCATGGGGGAAACCAGTATTTCTCAAATTGGAGATCCTGACCCAAACGGGAGTTGCAGGGGAGTTGCAAGGTTATTTTAGAGGTCATGGGTATTGCCACCCTTACTTCTGCGCTGCCTTAAGAAATCTGTGGCCAGAAAGCAGCAGTTGTTGGACGGATGCTCAGCTCTGAAGGCAGTGCCCTGCCAGCAGTAGTTAAGTAGTAAGGGTGGCAATACCACAACATGCCACCCTTACTCCTGCACTGCTGCCTTCAGAGCTGAGCAGCTGGAGAGTGGTGGCTGCTTCCTGAGGGCCCAGCTCTGCAGGCAGCAGCGTGAAAGGGTGGCAATACCATACCATGCCGTCCTTACTTTTGCACTGTTGCTGGCAGTGGCTCTGCCTTCAGAGCTAGGCTCCTGATCAGTAGCTGCCGCTCTCCAGCTGCCCAGCTCTGAAGGCAGTGGCACCAACAGCGCAAAAGTAAGGGTAACAGTACCACAACCCCCCCACCCAACAACTCCTTTTTGGGTCAGAACCCCTATGTAGTGGGGCAGCTGCCCCATTCCTGCAAAAAAGGGCTTAAAACAGACCTGCAGAGGGCTGTGGCAAGGGAAAGGAAGGCCAACAGAGGGCTGCAATAGAAGGCAGAGCAGCCACAGCTGTGTCTGGGTCAATTAGGGCCCAACTGGCCCTGATAAAAAGGCCCAGAGTTTGGAGCTGAGAGAAACTGTCTCCTTTGTTTCCAGAGGCAGACAGGCCTGGCTGCTGGGAGCTTGAGTAGATACCTAGAGTGGTGCAGGGTTGGGGTAAGGCAAGAGAAGCTGGGGGAGCTCTGGCTTGGAAACCCCCAGGCTTCAGGGCCTAGGGGATGGCCCAATAAAGGGCCCCAATAAACTGGGGTTTCAGGGGGCAGCCCATGGCTCTAGAGGCAGAAGCAGCAGGCCAAACCCTCCTTGCTAATGATGAATGGCAATGATACTGCAGTCTGCCTCAGTGAACAGTGGCAAGTTGTAACTGGCAGTTGCCTAGACTGAGGAAAGGTGGGGATAGTGTGTGAGGGTTCCCCGGGGGGGGACCCAGAGCTAGACTGTGGGGTTACTGTAGGGGTGCAGCACCCCAGGGAAGAGGGCACTGGGGTCCAGGGACGAACACGGGGCCAGTGGGACTACAGCCTGCAGAGGGTGCTCCGGATGCTGGAGTGAGCTAATTCCCTGGACGACCAGTGGGAGGCGCCTCAGGGGTGAGTCACCATTCTGCTACACCCTACAACTACAACAGCATGAAATTTCAGATTTAAATAGCTGAAATAATAAAATTTAGTATATTAAAATTCCTTTGACAGTGAAATGACCAAAATGGACTGTGAATTTGGTGGGGCCCTACTTATATCTGACTAGTGACTTCCTTTCAGAGACGCATCACCTGCTCATCCCAAAGGAAGATGACGACAAAAGCTTTTGTCTATTCATTGAGGAGATTAACATGTTTTCTGAACACTTTTTCAAGGATGAATCCAAGATATCTCCACAAAGACAGATCCCTCAACGTGTAGGGGAGAAAATGAAGATAAACAAATTTCCCCTTTAAAGGGATGATTCCAACGCTGTGCTGAGCCAGAGCAGAAGAGCTAAGAAAGTGAGTCTCTAAAGAGATGGGACATATCAATGAGTGTGTTGGAGAATCACTAAATAAAGAAACTTGGGAAAGGATGTCTTGTTTGGTGGAACTCCAAAAGCCAATGAATTCCCACCTTAGAGGTGTAGCAGGCATAAATAGCCAGGGTTATTTCAAAGCCCACCAGTTCAAAGGATTTCTTGACCATGCTTTGAATCTTCTTGTGAAGATGATCAGAGAGGATTAGGCTGATCTCCAAGGGCAAATGTGGCAGTGTATAAACCTTCTGGTGTATAAACTACTCCTGGGTGAATTCTGCACAAAAAAAATAAAAATTCTGGAACAAAAATTATAAATTCTGTTCACAATATTTTAAAATTCTGCATATTGTATTTGTCAAAGTAACACAATACAATGAGTTTCAATTATTTTTGGTCATTTATTTCAAAATACCTGTCAGCAAGTATGTCCGTAACAATACAGACAATAAAAAAGATTCAGGAAATGTTTTTTTGATGGATGGATTCCTACTAGGCATATTAATAGAGAACTGAGAGTAATAATTAATTTAAACTACAATACAGAACCATGTTTTCTGCACCTCTCAGAAGCCGTGCAAAGGCCTGGGGGAACAGGGCTAGTGGAGGAGCTGAGGGAGAGGGAAGTAAATTGCTGGGAAGACTGAGTATGAACTTGGAGGGCTGTTGGGTATTGGTGGGAAAAGTATGGAACAATTTTTTTTGGGGGGGAGGGGGGGAAATTGTAGGGAGCCTCCGCCATGCCAGACCCTGGCTGACCCCTAGCTTCTCTCATTCACTCAGGCACATATCCCCCTATCCCCATGTGTTCTTACACTCTCAAGTGTCCCTCCATCCCCACTCAAAACACTGACTCCCCCCATCCCCATGTGGCCCTGCACCCCTCCCTGTGTGTCTCTGTGCCCCCACCCAGCCGCCCCGTCCCTATGTAGCTCTGCACTCCCTCCTAACTTTGAAGAGCTTGAGTTTCTAACCTTAAATTTTTTTCAACATAATATGAATAAAGTTAAACCAATATGAAGGTAAGTCTACAGGGGAAGGAAGATGAAAATGGTTCGGAACCTTGGAGAACTTCAAATGCGAGATTTTAAAATATGATTATTTAGCACGGAAAGGAGGCCTAGGAGAATGAGGGACACTGTTCTGGGGGAGAGGGGGGGACAAAAACAGAAGTGTACATGATTATATTTTACCCATATATCTGATGTAAAGGTCACTGATTATTTTAACACAGACTGTGAGACTGTAGTATATTAACATTTATTTTGCTTCCCCCGCTCCAACAGTGTCTGGCTTTACTTACTAACTGGATGCAGATGGTCTCCAATAAGACATGTCTAACTTTGCAAACTAGTTCTGTTCCCTCACCATCCTACATTCTTGGAACTGCATTTCTTACTAAACAAATAATATAGGATTGCAGGAACAAAACCAGACTTGTACTAATATATCTGGCATATTTGGTTAGTGAAGAAAGCATGCTTTCAAAAGTGTCAAGAAACTTCAGTGCTGATTTTGTGGAGATCAAGACACCATATGAAGGAACACATTTATGCTGCTGCAGTTAAGGTTGTTTTAGGCAATCTCTTACAAACCTTACATTTATTAGTCTATACTACAGCTCAGCCATAATAATTCATTCTGGGTTGAAATCTGGCACACAGTTCCAGTCCTGGAGAAACCTGTTTTCATGATTAGTCTAAACTTTAAAGCTTTTGCCTAAAATAATGCTATGACCTGGAACACTAATATTTATTTGTATTTTAAGATCTCTAGGGCTCAAAGTAAAAATTTGAAAGCTATTAACTCAGAACATGGCTTGTTTTGGATTTAATACACAAGCCTGGAGAACCGAGTTAGAAGTTACAGGATCAGCTTCTGGCTCTTTCCCAGACTGCATAATCCTGAGCGAGAGCTTGTCTGCACAGTGTAGCTATGTGCACTACATCAGTGTGATTTCTAAAGCACACTAACATGTCGTCCACTAACTGGTCTACGTAAACCTTGCTGGTGCACACAAAGTTCCCTACTGTGCTTTCCATATAGTACCTACATTAAAGCATCCTAGAGAACTTGCAGTGCACACCAGCAGGGTCTATATGGACCTACTAGTGCACTTTAAAATCACACCCCTGTAGTGCCCAATGCTGCACTGTGTGGACAAGGCCCAAGTCACTTTCCGTGTCTATATTCTCTTTTGTGAAAAGGAATAGCAGCAATTCAAATAATATTCATCAAAATGCATAAACACATACAAAAATTTTTGCCTCTAAATGCATTTTTCTAACACCGTCTCTTTCTTGGTACTTTAATTGGATTTTTGAATGCTCATTGTATAACACAGAACTGCAAGTACAGTATATACTCTGTATCCAAAGAGAAATGCTTCTGCCAGCAGGCTGAGGTTTGTTTGAGGTAGGGACTGTGCTGGTGCTCTGTACTTCAGTTTACTATCTGCTGCTTCTGCCTACTGACATTGATGCCCTGAATCATGAAGAAACTGGAAAACACAGAATTCCAAGATACGATAGAATCATAGTATGTCAGGGTTGGGAGGGACCTCAGGAGGTCACCTAGTCCAACCCCCTGCTCAAAGCAGGACCAATCCCCAACTAAGTCATCCCAGCCAGAGATTTGTCAAACCGGACCTTAAAAACCTCTAAGTAAGGAGATTCCACCACCTCCCTAGGTAACCCATTCCAGTGCTTCCCCACACTCCTCGTGAAAAAGATTTTCCTAATATCCAACTTAAACCTCCACTACTGCAACTTTAGACCATTGCTCCTTGTTCTGTCATCTGCTACCATTGAGAACAGTCTAGATCCATCCTGTTTGGAACTCCCCTTCAGGTAGCTGAAAGCAGCTCTCAAATGCCCCCCTCATTTGTCTCTTCGGTAGACTAAACAATCCCAGTTCCCTCAGCCTCTCCTCATAAGTCATGTGCTCCAGCCCCCTAAATCATTTTTGTTGCCCTCCTCTCGACTCTTTCCAATTTTGCCACATCCTTCCTGTAGCATGGGACCCAAAACTGGACACAGTACTCTTGATGAGGCCTTATCAATGCCGAATAGAGGGGAATGATCATGTCCCTCAATCTGCTGGAAATGCCCCTACTTACACAACCCAAAATGCCGTTAGCCTTCTTGGCAACGAGGGCACATTGTTGACTCAGATCCAGCTTCTCGTCCACTGTAACCCCTAGGTCCTTTTCTGAAGAACTGCTGCCTAGCCATTTGGTCCCTAGTCTATTGCAGTGCATGGGATTCTTCCGTCCTAAATGCAGGACTCTGCACTTGTCCTTGTTGAACCTCATCAGATTTCTTTTGGCTCAATCCTTTAATTTGTCTAGGTCCTTCTGTATCTCTACCCTTCAGAGTATCAACCACTCCTCCCAGTTTAGTGTCATCTGAAAACTCTCTGAGGGTGCAGTCCATGCCATCCTCCAAATCATTAATGAAGATATTAATCAAAACTGGCCGCAGAACCGATCCTTGGGGCACTCCATGTCTAGCTGGCGGCCAGTATCAAGCGGAGCCATTGATCACTATCCGTTGAGCCCGACGATCCAGCCAGCTTTCTATTCACCTTATGGTCCATTCATCTAGCCCACACTACTTTAACTTGCTGGCAAGAATACTGTGGGAGACCGTATCAAAAGCTTTTTCTAAAGTCAAGAAAGAACACATCCACTGCTTTTCCCTCATCCACAGAGCCAGTTTTAAAGGTGCCTTGTGAAAAACTCTTACTATGCAAACGTTATTTACTGTAAAATAATTTAGAAAAAAGTCTAGCAGTATATTTTAGAGTAATCATCTGTATGATGCATTAATGTACATATTGCCTTTCAAAGAGAGGAGATGTTCCCTGCAAGGATATGCTTACAATTTAAGAGCCAGTTCTTGTAGCCCTTAATCACATAAGACTCTAGAATTGTATTCTTACTGAACCACATAGCAGTTATCTAAATCTGTTATAGTAATTTTTTTGCATTCTAATTCCTTGCTTCATCCCATCTTTGTACAGGATGCAATTTTCAGAAGCACCTAAATGACTTAGGAGGATTTTTACTCCTAAATCACTTAGTTTCCTTTGAAAATCCTTTCCAGTATGTACAAATCCTGAACAGATATCGAGGAATCTTTTTCCTTGAAAATTTTGAAATGCCTTGCTCATGAAGATATACTGTCATCCTTTGCTCAAACTGTTTTAGGTCGCAAATTAGAGATGCAATTAATATGTTATTTATATTCACTTCATATGAATAGTTGCTATTTTTAGGTATTTATATTTCAACAAATACAGTAACTCCTCACTTAAAGTTGTCCCAATTAACGTCATTTCGTTGTTACTGCTGATCAATTGTTGATCAATATGGGAACATGCTCATTTAAAGTTGTGCAATGCTCCCTTCTAATGTCATTTGGCAGCCGCCTGCTTTGTTCACTGCTTTCAAGAAGAGCAACCCCTTGCAGCTAGCTAGCATGTGTGTGGCTTTTATTAATCGGAATCTTGGAACACCTCAGAATCATAGAATATCAGGGTTGTCAGGGACCTCAGGAGGTCATCTAGTCCAATCCCCTGCTCAAAGCAGGACCAACCCCAACTACTTCATCCCAGCCAGGGCTTTGTCATAGCCTCATCACCACTGCAAAGAAGGGAAGAATTATTACCACATTTCAGAGATAGAAACAGAGGTATGGAAATGTGATTTGTTTAAAGTCATACAATAAATCTGTGGTAGAACTGAATCCAGATCTTGACTGCATTTCTTTACCTTTGGAGAACAGTGGATATCAGATCATTGTTATCCTCAGAGCAGAGAACAATCCCTCTTCTTCACCACCCCAGCAAAACAAAATAAAAAAGGAAAGAAGTCTGTCTAAATTTTATAGGTTGAAATGAGAAAAACACTAACTAGAAGTAATTTTATCGCCTTTAATATAATGCAGGAAAAAATTGCATGTAGCAATAAATTCACTATGAATTTGTGTGTCTTAATTCCACTTACACTCTTATCAATCTGCATGAGATGCTTCAAGAACATTTTCTGCAGCTTATGGAGATTGAGAGCTACTCAAAAGGTAATATCCAGACCGATGATCACGGTTGACAGGCAGGAAAAATGAAGAGCAATATGTCCTAGAACTGACTCCCAAGTTGTTCTAATTTAACATTTGAAGAGGAGTAATCTAAAACTTTTAAAACGAGGCCTTAGAATTTGCTGAATTCACAGCATGTTCTGATAACAGAACTAGAACCACTTACATGTCTGTTTGGCTCTGCACTTACTCATAAAAAAGTTCTAGCTTATATAAGTTAAAATAAATACAGTCACTGTACAATTATAGGCTCATACAATAGAGACAGTTTTCACAGTTGTCCATATCTAGTGGATGCATGTTATGAGCCCCAGAGACAATCACACTGCTTCATGAGTAAATTACAGTTAGATGAGTAAGAATCAGTCCTTTATGAACCCACCCACAATCTGCCAGGGAAAGCACATATTTCTAAAAAGAGATTTTTTAACCCTTGCAGCAACTGATAAAATCCTTCCTAAGACAGAATGGGTCCCTGTTGTCCTTAGGATCTGAGCTAGAACATCTGGTGTAGTCAGCAACAATAACTCAGCTTTCCAAACTGTCCAATTAATCCTGTTTGAATGGTGTCGACCAAAAGACTAGGTTCAAAAATAATGATCTTTTAGCAGGAGGAACATATTGTCCAGAAAAATAAAAAACAGCAAAACATTTGTCAACAGTCTATTATGCATTATGGACAAAATCCTCAGCACAGTACCCAAAGCAGGATGAGCAGGCACGTGCACTTAGGTGATGTACAAGAGAGGGATTCTCCCTACCAAGCTGGACCTCTGCAGAGACTGCTTCAACCAAACAGCTGTAGTAAGGCTCTCAGCATCAATATATGCCACCATCATCAGTGGGAGCAAGCACCAGAGGATTTGCAAAATAATGGATCCCCAGAACCTTCCTCCACCTTCTCTCTATTGAACAGAAAGTCCTTCTGACACACAACTTCAAAGTGATGCGTCTCAATATAACATATGCACCATACACACTCTCTCTTCATGCACCACCACGAAATCAAGAACATTTGTCCTTGTAGAACATTCAAATCAATTCTTAGAAACTGCACAATAAACTTCTATGTGATACTAATGATGTAAAAATACCTAAGTGATTACCTCTCCTATGAAGACAACCATAACACAATCCAGTTTCTCTTCTGGAGATAATTTATCAATAAGGGAGTGAAGAGTTTCTGTAAGATAAGACTTTACTTTTCTCTTCACGGTGGGAATTCCCATTACAATTGAAACTGAAATTAAATTAGAAACAGTGTTATGCACAATCAATATATAAATCTTTACATAACAAAGCATGAATTCAGAAATACACTCAAAATATAAGAGAACATGGTAACCAAAAACAATTTCAAAGCATTTAACAAATCTTGAATTTCAGTTTCAGATATTTGAATCTTAGATGTCATGGTGTTGTAAAAATATGTGTTTTAAAATAGAAAAATATAAACATGTAAAGTCCTTAAGACAGCATTTCTCAAACTGGGGGTCCTGACCCAAGAGGGGATCACAAGGCTATTGTTGGGAGGGTTGCAGTATTGCCACCCATGCTTCTTCACTGCCTTCAGTGTTGGACAGCCAGAGAGCAGCTGTCCAGACACCAGCTCTGAAGGCAGAGTTGCCACCACCACCACCAGCAGCACAGAAGTAAGGGTGCCAATATATCTACCATTCCACCCTTACATCTGCACTGCTGCTGGTGGCAATGTTGCCTTCAGAGCTGGGCACCTGGCCAGCAGCTGCTACTCTCAAGCTGCCCAGCTCTGACGGCAGTGCAGAAGTAAGGGTGGCAATACCCCAAACCCCTTACAATAGCTTTGCAGTCCTTTTTGGGTCAGGACACCCAGTCTGAAAAACACTGTGTACTTTTGTACACTTTTCCCCTATAATACAGGATAGGGTAAAAGTACACAAAAGATCAGATTTCATGAGGAAGACCAGATTTCATGGTCCGTGACACGTTTTTCACAAACATGAATTTAGTAGGGCCCTACATATAAAACATGTATTTCAATTTTGTTAGTGGGTATGACTTAATATAAGACTTGATTCTGCACATTTGATACATGGGCATGCATCTTGCTACAACGAGGACAGAATCAAAGCCACAGAACACAAAAGAAGACAGTAACTATAAGTACTATGATCAAAATAAGGAAGCTTCAATTATGAGAGAATCGCAGCTCCAGATTAAACGGCAGACAAACACATGTGGATTAATATGTCAGGCCTTCATGCCTTATAGACATGCAGACATGCTTCCAAGTACATGGACCCTGGTTGGGCTTTATCTGCTTTACGGACTGCAGCTCCAAGAATGGAATTATGTAGAGATCTACTGATGAAGGAGCAGAACTTTTGAGGATTAATCACTTGTTTTGGTGAATATTTGTATTTACAAAGGATAGGGAATCAGTAAGAGTAAAAACATGTAGTCTAATAGTGGAAGTGTTTTTCACCTTCAACCAAAGTCCAACTTTTATGGAGAGGACCATGGCAATTATGATTAGGTACCCATAATTCCAGTTCCTCTGAGTTATACACTGGAATGTATTGGTGGGAACACCAGACACACCAACTTTGAAATAGTTAAATCCATGCTTGATATACCTAAATATCTGAGTAGACAAAGGGATGCATCAGAAAACTAGTTTCAGAGCCTGTAATATATCCATGCCTTGTTAATTTTCATAAATCTCATTAAAAGATAACACAAACTGATCCAGATTAAGTGCTTTGTACTGTATACCTTAGCACCTGGGGTAGTGTGTGATCTGGGATTATGCAGTAAAGAGCAAAACTGAAGACAACTCCTTTCATCTTGGATTCAGTGAGTTCTAAGAGATATCATACAAATAAAATTGCAGCTACCAAACAATACATTAAATTATGATATTACCAAAACAAAATTAGCAGATCCTTCATACCTCTTCTTTTTATTTACATATATAAACACACAAGCATTATTTAAATTATGCCAGCATACCGCCTGTTCGTCCCAGGCCGATCTGCACAGAAGGTTGAAGGCTTCCTTCATTCTTCAACAAATGAGGCAAATGGTAATAGATATTTGGCACTTGAAGAGATTTTCTGTTTGTTAGCTCTTTTAACAATTTCAGTGTTTCATCTGCAAACACATATAAAACCAATAATGCAGAAAATTAATCAGAGAGGCTATATGTTTATGCAGCAATAAATCATATGCAATTCCAAAACTAACCATTCATTCATGCTTTGTTTGAGTTAGGAACCATTTTTAAGAATTGTGTACCAGGAAGTAAAACATTTTCTGTTTTAAATTTTTAAGAGAGTTATGAATAAGGTTGATTTTTAATAGTTTTCTGGAGACAGGAACATCACACTTTTATCATCACACATGAGTTACCACGTGCTATGACCAATGACAGAGAGGAAATAACTCACCTTGAGTAAAATCCTCCATAAATGTTTACCTTGGGTGTGTCTTCATATTATACAGTATACTGGGTTTATACTCCCAAAATTCAAAATAATCTATATCTATTCTCACAGGAGCTCAAGCAACGACTCAATCCTCAAATAAATAACTTCAAAATTGCATGCACATTTTTATATATATTACACACAAATATATTGTACAGAAATAGGTCTTCACACAGTATACTGTGCAACAGTCCAGGAATTAAAATTGGATATCTTTTCTGTAATAAAAACAGATACACCTAACAAAAGTAGGCATATAAATTATTTACTCCAGTTAAATATTAAAGTTAAACCAGTTCTTAAGACGTTTTCACAATGGATCATAAATACCAGCTTTGAAATTCTCTTGCCAGTATGTGTCAACTCTCTTAAATCAAATATGAAAACCACAATCAATTTTTTTAATTAGAATAAAAGCCATAGCACCTCATATTGACCTTTGAGATCTCATGAGTCTCAAAGGTCAGGTCAGGTCAGAAACTGGTTTGGAGACTTCCAAAGAAAACCTACCTACCTTAGAAATGATGGTGACTCAGTAGATATCACTCTTTCCTGGGATGCTAAAATGAACTAGTGTTTCCTATACAACCGGAGATGCCTTTTTTGGATGAAATTTAAAACTAAACTCCTGACTACTTAGTCTTGAAAAGGCCCTTGTACAAAGTGCAATGAGCAGAGAGATGTTAGCTTTGATGTATGGGCTAAATTCCAATTTGGGTGATTACACTCTTCCTGCCAAAATTTTCTCTGCAGTTTCAGTTGTAGAAGTAGACATGGAAGTTCACCCAAATGTATTCCAGGGTGGATGAATGACAAGATCTGTAAAGCAATTTGGATTCCTTCTAGATCTAAGGTACTAAACACGTACAATGTAGATTTGAGTATTTATATTTTATTTAAAATATATCTGTCATAATAATCTATGGCACATTTACAATTCATTAAATTTAACGCAAGATTTGGTGAACCAGTGTCAACGCAAAATAAGAGGCAACAATCCCAAAATTACAATGTTAAAAATAATTATATCTAGTCAATACATCCCCCAAGAAAAGGTCACAGTGCAGAGTTAGTCTTTATGTTGTGCCCAAAGTCTTGACTTGGGTTCTGTCAAACCAATGCAGGATGTGAATTAGAGAGTAGAAGATTCCCCAGAAGGAAAAAACAAACAAACAAAAAAAAACCTACCACCATTTGTTCAAATCTGAAATTGTTAGTGAGAATACCACAGCTGACCTCAGAAGATAAGACAGTGCATGGGGGGGGGCGGAGACTATCTTTTAGGCAACTATGCCCAAACCATATAGAGTTTTAAAGATGTATATTACTACTTTTAATCGCACCAAGAAATAAGCAGAAAAAGACAATGCAGTCTTTGGAGAACAGGTATAACAGGATTTCTTACGGACAAACATTCTGTACAAGGCGACCGATGCATTTTACATAAAGACAAACATGAACTAAAAATCCAGATCCAACGAGCTCTGAATTTTGTGGACGTTCAGATTAATATCCAGATCCAAACTTTATGGCTCAGGCTCATCTCTAATTCTGCATGATCTCTAGGTTCTAAATGTTCTACAGTCTTAAACCATTATGGAGAACGCATTGCAATAGTCCAATGTGGATAACACAATAACATGGCTAACAGTGGCATTGTACACATCAGAAAGAAAATTACAAGATATGTTACATGCAAATTTAAAAAAGTAATGTCCCCAATGCTCCTGGTATCCCAGGAGGCTATCTAAAATCCAGAAGTGCAAGGCATTAACGTACTGAGAGAACTTTTTAATCAATACCTAAGGAGGACCTAAGACATGAACTGTAGAATACAGAGTAGACTCATTTTTCTATAAAAGGCACTACTAATCAATGTTTTTCAACATTCTATAGTAGAACTAGGAAATGGCAGTAGACCTCAAATGAAATTTGTTTTTATGTGTACTTATATGAAAAAAAATCGGAGTATTGGTTTAAATATCTATAGACTGAGGTCCTCTGGAACAAAATTATTTTTGGCAATTTTGACTTTTTAGAGATAAGTTAAATCTCTTAAAATCAGGGGACTATACGTCAAAACAGAAACAGTGACAAAACTGTTACAATATGGTTGTGCTATACTACAAGCTAATAATTTTTCCATATACAGCTCTTGTTAATTTTGAGGATTTGCCTCATAATTTGATGAAAAGGAATAAAATGTAATTATTTTAAAATATTTATCAGTTTTGCAGAAAACAATAACAAATGTTTGCTGCTACTTACAACACTTCGCATTGCTTAAAAGGCAAACTTTAGAAACACAGAATCCCCAGATCAGATCCTGGTAGGTAAAGATAATTTTATTCTTCTTCTAACATTGGCATGGATTATTAGTTTCCTTTTTTAAAAAAAAAAAAAAAAAAAAGTTGCTCATCAGTTTTAACTTAAAATGTGTACAAATATTACACAAATTGCTGCCAGATTACCTGTATTAAATATTGCCTAGAAGCCCCAAACCTATTTTACTAGACACTTGAACAAGTATATAGTCCTTTAAGACAGTGTTTCCCAAAGTGGGGTAAATGTACCCCTTGTGGTACACAAAAGGATTTCAAAGGGTACACGGGAGAATTTTTTATTTTACTTTATCATAAGGTTGTGGGTTTTTTTAGCACAGAAAACAATTCACTAAAATTTAATATATACGAACGGTGTACACTTGTACAATAGAAATACACACAGTTTTACATTGTAACTAATATGATAACATGTTTAGTAACATCTAATAGCACAGCAGAGCCGATGCAAACTATGCACGTGTGTTACCGCGGCTGGGGCAATATCCTTGCCTTTGTGGCATGCGCAGAAGTCATACTGACAGATAAAAGTGAATAACTACTCGTAGTAATCTAAAGATCAGAGCAAGTACATCCTTGGTGTGTATTAATATGTAAGGGGACTGTTATCCCCTCACTAACATTCAGTGCAGGTGTTTTGGTTGCTAGCTCCCAGTACCAAAAGGGGAAGGGTCCATGGGAAATCAAGACCCTGAGACTGACAGTCCCCTGGGGCAATGGGGAGAGGTCAGCACTCCAGGTCAGCCTGATTGATAGGGCGGGTAGCTTAATCAAGGAGTCAGGAGGACAGGGTGAGTCCCGTTCTCTGTGTGAGCTGGAATTGCCAGGATCAGACAGAGTGGGGCCGAGCTAAAGAGAGAGCAGGGGCCCAAGCTAAACTGGGAATCAGAGCTGTGCCAGATGCAGAGGGGGCCAGTAAAGCAGCCCAGAGAAACAGAACTTGTGCTGGGAGCAGAGCTGCAGCCTCAAAGCCAGAACACAGCCCTAGAGAGAGACAGACCCTGTGCTGGGAGCAGAGTTGCAGCAATCAGAGCCAGAGCAGCCAGGAAAGCAGCCCATGAAGCAGGTCAGTGCTGGGAACAGAAAAACAGAAGCAGCTTGCAGAGCAGACCTGTGCTGGGAGGAGAGCTGTAACAGCCAGAGGGGCCTGGGCAGCATCCCCAGGGCTGGAGGCAGAGCAGCAGCAGCCGTGCTGAGGCAATGTGGAGCTGAGACAGAGCGGTGGAACTGGGGCTGGAGCAGTCCCAAGCCTGAGAGTGTGTGACCACCACCAGAGCAAGTGTCCAAGCTATAGCATCCCTGCAGCACAGCCAGGGCCTGAGAAGGGGTCTGGGAGCTACAAGGAACAGACTGTGAATTGCCCTGACATTGCAGAGACACTGTTTGTGATGTTCCCTGCCACAGAGCAGGGTGATGCATTTCCTTTAACCTTTCCCATTTTTTCTTATTCATTTTAAATTAATTGTTGATTAAATAATTTGCATTTGCTTTAAATTGTATGCAGTGATCAGTGGGTCAGGGAACTATCCAGTAGAGAGAGAATACCCCAGATTGGGGACACCCTTGCCCTGATCTAGGTGACCGCAGCAAGGTTGGGGGTCGAGCCCCCCCAAGAATCCTGGGCCCAGCCTTGTTGGGGTTATGAGGACTCTGCAAGACAGGAAAGTGCAAGGGGAGTCCTCGAGGGCAGGGAGGCCTCTGGAGAAGGGGTACGCCAGTAAGACAAATGTCTCAAAAGGGATACACGAATGATGTAAATTTGGGAAACACTGCTTTAAGAGATTACAATCTAATTTAAAATATGATAAAATGAGCAGATATAACAAAGAGGATGAAGGAAGCGGGAGAGGTACCAGAGATAAGAACATGTTGTTATATAAACTAGCTATATGCACAGTTGGATGGTTTCCAAGCATTTGGTTTTTCAGGATATTTTCTTTTTAATAATTATATACAATAGACATCAGCGATTTAGAGACAAAATATTAAGCTTAAAAAACCCTTTAATCATGGCTTGTACCTGAAAAATTGTTTAATGCATCCTTACTTCCATTTGTTTCTGCTACTGCACGTCTGAATTGCTCCAAGATAGCATTTAGCTCAGAGGAACGCTGCAGGGTTCTATGCTCAGCAATGCGAAGACGCTCCTTCAAAGCATGAAATTCCCGTTGATAAGCAATCAGCTTTTCTAGAAGGAAAAAAAAAGTCCAGTTACTTACTTTTAAAAACACTTCATCTGCTCTTCACTCCCCAAATAATGTCCTTATATAAAAGAATTGTGTTGCAAACTTTGGGCCTAGAGTCTCTGAACAGCCAGAAAATAACTTCTTTTGTGGAAGGCTGAAGGACTACCTTTATCAAATTATTTAATTAAATGCAATATACTCCTGTTAACTCCAGTGTTTGAAGAATTGAGATCAGTTCTTTTCAACCATGGATATGCAGAGGCCTCCAAGGTGGCATATCAACTCATCTAGATACTTGCCTAGTTTTACAACAGGCTATATAAAAGCACAAGCAAAGTGAGTACACTAACATTTCATATAATTACTTGTTTATACTGTTTTCCTAAGGAAGTAGTTTTTAAGTGAGGTGAAAATCGGGGTACATAAGACAAAATCAGACTAGAGTTGCCCAGTCTCCGGTTTCCAACTGGAACGTTCAGTCGAAAAGGGACCCTGGCAGTTCTGATCAGCGCTGCCATTAAAAGTTCAGTTGGTGGCGCAGGCAGGCTCCCTGCCAGGCTCTGTACAGCTCCTGGGAAGCTGCCAGCATCTCCCTCAAGCTCCTCAGTGTATGGGCGGCCATGGGGACTCTGCGTGCTGCCTCCACCCCCAGCACCAACTCAGCAGCTCCCATTGGCCAGGAACTGCGGCAGTAGGAGCTGAGGAAGCGGGGATTGCAGGTGCAGGCAGCACTCAGTCACGTGGTTGCACCTCCACCTAGAAGGCGGAGAGAGATGCTGGCAGCTTCCCAGGAGCCACCTAAGGTATGTGCCACGCAGAGCCTGCGCCCCTCATCCCCTCCTGTGTCCCATCCCTCTGCCCTCTTCTGCATGCCAAACCCCTCATCCTTGGCCCTACCCCAGAGCCTGCACCCCCAGCCCAGAGCCCACACCCCAACCCAAGACAGCCTAGAGCCTTCTCCTGCACCCCAACCTCCTGCCCTGATTCCTGTCCCATATCCTGAACCCCTCATTTCTGGCCCAGCCCAGAGCCTGCACCCCAAACTCATACCCCCTCCAAAACTGCAACCTGGGGCCTTCTCTTGCACCCCAAGGCCCTCTTCCCTGAACACCACCCCAGAGCCTGCACATCAAGCCCGAGCCCTCATACCCTCCCCCACTCCAGCCTCCTGCCCCAGCCCAGTGAAAATGAGAAAGCGAGCAAAGGTGGGGCAGAACAAGTGACAGAGGGAAAGAGGGAGGGAGGGAGTGAGCAGGGGGCATGGCCTCAGAGAAGGGGAATGGCAGGGATGTGGCAAGGGTGTTTGGTTTTCTGCAGACAGAAAGTTGGGAACCTTAGTCAGACTCCTGAAAAGGGTACAGTAGTACAGAAAGGTTGAGAACCACTGATTTAGATAATGTGGTAATTATGCAGATGCTTGTTGTAGCACAGTCTAAACCCCCAAACTTTTTGATCCAAAGTACCAGACAAATTTTAGTTTCAGAGTGAAATAACTCAGAACCTATTTATTATTTGCATCATTCAGAGGAATTAGTGTAGCTGTAGCAGTATCAGACTTGGCAGCACTACTTACTTATAGAAAAAGATCAAAGCCAGACATGCATGTGGAAATAGTTTGCAAAAGACATGTATCTTTTGAATAATTTGTATGAATGAATAAATGGAGTTTGGAGATATAGGTCAACTTTAATTATTTAACCCTTTAGTACTAAGTTACCAGCAATCCCCCATGACTATAACTGTGGATTCCTATTAATACTAGTAATCAAATGTGTTTGTAGGTAAATACACATACATTTTTTCTTTTTCTGAGGTGTAGAGAGAGAGAAGGAGTGCTGCAGTAAACGCAAGACCCTCACAGTGATATCTTGCATCCTAGGACACACACAAGCATCTCAGATTTCACTGACACTTTCTCCCAATCTTCCCTTCATTGTTGCCCTCTTCAGTTTGCCAGCCTGTCAGATCCCTTGTTCTGAAGTCCCCAACCTGATCACACAGTAGCCCCACCTCTGATCTCAATCCATTTAATCCATCTTATCTAGTCAATGGATGTTCCAACTATCCATCTATAATCCAGTGGTTATCTCCATGCCAACTTCTGAAAAGTGTGAAGTTAACTCTACTTAAAGTTAAAGTTTGGTGGGTAAATTATCTTTTTGGTTGTTAAAACACTAATACAGTACAATTGCTCCTCTATCCACTGCTCATCTTTCCCTTGTTGTCCATTAGATTGATTATATTTCTTTTTTCTAATATGTCCTTTTTTACCCCCTATTTTACATTTATTTTCTTTCTGTAGTTAGGATGTACTATCCATTTATTATTTTGAAAACATAATTAGTTAGCTAAAATACCCTGTGTTTAGAAAAGAAGGAACAGAACACAGTTCACAAACAACCTCTTGATACCTGTCAGTTTGTTTTACACAGAATAATACTCACAGTGGTATAATACACACACAGAATAATACACACAATTGCTTCCTGCCAAAAAACCCAGGCACCTAATTGAAATAAAAATTATTGCTTAGTTAGCAGTACCAAAATGGCCCATAGGGATTTCTTGACACAAGTAGGAAAACTTCAAATTTTTAATTATTTTAGCAAAAAAGAAAACATTGAAATTAAAATAAGTTAGAAAAACAGGTCACTAAAAAAATCAATAACTTAAATGAAAAAAAATGCTTAGGTTTCCACCATATTACCAAATGCTTCTTTCCTTCTATGTTGAAACTTACAATTTAACTTAATAAAACAGAGGAAGGAATTGAGATACCAAATTACTAGCCTAATCAAAGCTGACAGAAAGACCCCAAAAGAGATCTATCCTCTTATGAATAAAACACCATTTGTTCCCATACAGAGAAGCAAAAAATAAGTAGAAAATTCAACAGAAGATTTGGTCTTCAAAAATTCTGCAGGTTTTACATTTGGTCCTTGATATTTTTATTTAAGAAACATTTACTACTATACAGTAGTTTTACATTTTATTTAAGAAACATTTACTACTACACTCTGTTTTTGCCATACATTTTGTTTTGGAAGCCAAAAGGATCAAATTAAAATATCCATACTCAATAACTGCCAATAGAGAGGATTTGCTTGTTGAGAAATTATGTAAGAACAGAATTTTTAATTCTTTGTCTGTTTTCATTCAGCCAGCATAACTTCAGTAATTAAAAGTAAATGTTTAACTGCTTTCGTTCTGCATTTTGTTCTGAATTTCCTGGAAAATTAACACTGTGCTAGTTTAGCAGTTGGGTTTCTCCATTTTTTTTTTCTTGATCCAAGCACTGCTCAAACATGCAGAGTCAAAAACCCAGTCACATATTCTTTTGGGTGCATCAGTCTTATGTGGTGCTCTCATGAATGCAATGGGAGTTCCACTGGGCACCCAAGAGATGAACACACTCAACAAGCTACAAATGGTGTCCATTCTCCTTGCACCCTCAGCCCCGAGCACTATATATATACATACACACACACACACATATATATATACATACACACACACACACACATATATATATACATACACACACACACACATATATATATACATACACACACACACACACACAAAAATATACTGTAGTTCATTTTTTTAGTTCCAGTTCTGGCCAGCTAGCAAGTGTTTTTTACGAGAGATGCCAATTTTCTAAACTTAGCAAGAAGAATCTGGAAATATTAGTGAGTTTTTCACTGGTTTTTAAGTTGTTTTCTTTATTACTAGTCCAGTGTGTTAAAATGAATGCATTTCAACCCTTGATGATTTTAACAGTTAAGTGGTCTTTCCCTTGGCAGAAAAAGGGGGCAGCAAAAATATAAGAAAAATGGGAGGAAAAAAAACACACTGTAGTTTCATTTTAGATGCATGTCTGCCAGAATGTCTAAATACTGTAGCAGAAGCAGCCTAAATTGTAGGTTAATAGTCTGCATAACCAGAAAGTTCTGAATATCAAAATTTCAAAAAATCATCTGCACATCAAAATGGCTAAAATTCTCTCCAAAGTACACCCAAGTGATTCTGCTGCAGAAATGTTACAATGTTGAAGATTAAAGCTTCATAGTTCTTAAAACTGCCAATAGCTTTTAGATTAAATGAATAAGCTACTGCAGAATGACCTTCAGAACTGTACATTGAAAGACTCCACACTACAATCAGTAGCATTGCAGCCCCCCTGGCTATCAGGTCTCATGATACACCAGTCTCATGATACACCAGTCTTGAGAGTAGGAATCCTACAAAGAAATCTAGAAAGTATAATAGGACAGGTTTTGTACAATTCCAGATGAGTCCTGTTTGGGGAAAATTGCCAAATGCTAGCCCTTTAAGAGGAACAGATTCTAGGATTCAAAACTAACAAGCAGACTCAGCAATAGTTTACTGAAGCAAACATATAGAAATGGGCTACATTACTATGCTTTTATTAGCCTTATATTTATTCCAGGCCAGTCACCAGATAGTGATAGTTAAGCCTTCAGATCCTGGAAGAATGTCTCTCTGTTGGAGGCAAAAGACCAATTTGAAAAAGAGAGGAGTGGGAAACAAGCCTTTTGTTCCCAAAAATCTAATTACTATTTTGTTAATGCTGCCGTCCGTCAATTTCAAACAGAAAATCTGCAACCCCTCAATCTGGACTGGTTAATCTGAAGAGCCAAAAAAAGTCTTCCAATCGTAGCAATTTTTGTACTTATTTGTTATGAACAATTATATCTTGTTAAAAAAATCAGCTTATGCAGATGTTAAATACCTTTTTTGTAATTGGGTACCTATTTTGAAAAAATGAATTAAATCCTACATATTGCTTCCAACATGAAAATGTCAGTAGAAAATATGGCTGTAAAACAGTCTTGCACCTCAGGTTTGGAATGTATATACATTTCCCTAGCTGTGTTATTTTCTCCTGTAAAAACAAGGAATAAAAATAAAATGATTGGTCTATTTAACAGATGTCAATAGCCTATTCATCTAATGTTTGACATTTTTGTCATCCTGCAGGTTTAACTGATTGAATACTAAAACATATGCATAAAACACTGAACAAATTGTACAGTAGGAGATTGTCAACAGGCACCCTCAGAAAAATCACAGCCCTTGCTACATTAATTTTCTCAGACTGCTATGCCTCCTAAAACTCAAACTGAACCTTTCCCAGTGGAGTTTAAATTCTTATGTGAGATACATGGGTCTTCTTCAGAAACAAAAGTGTAGTCATAAGACCTCAGAACTGAAAGTAAAAATGTATGTGAAACAATTCCTGCCCATGTTTCCAGCATAATGAAATCATGGAATCACACAATGTAAAACTTCACAAAATTTGCGTAGCAAATTTCATAGATTCATACACTAAGACCAGAAGGGATCTCTGTGATATCTAGCCTGAAATGCTAGTATGAAGTATACCAATATGTATTTAAAAAGGGCATTATTAAGTTAAAATTCATATTTTAAGAACAAATCTCCTCACAACTGATACTACTTTTATTTTATTTCTTTATAGGCATTTCTGTGGGGATTATTGGCCCACACCAATAAAAGGCAGAAGATAAATATTTTTAAAATACAGTTAAAATATTTTCATTGTCTGTTTGTTTTTTCCAGCATTTGGACAATGAACACAGGTCCAGTTGCTTATAAGTCTATTTTTAATAAACTACACTTTCAAGTTCCCGTGCACTAGCACTATGCTACAAACAGTGCAGACAAGTACATTTTTACAAAGCTCTTTCCACATAATATATATTTTAACTCTTGAAAATATTTGCATTTGTGTTAGGTTTACAAAATCTCAATCTGAGGTCAAAGATGACCTAACAGAATCCTTTTATTATTATGAATATAGGCTAGAGTCTTAACTACTTTACCTTACTGAATCAATTTGTTACTCCCCCCATGAAAGAATTACACAAATAGTTATCCAACTATGCAACGTCTGGAATTAGGAAGTTTTCCAAGACATAGAAATCGGGTGCATCTGGTGCACACAATGTATTAAATGCTCATTTTGTCTTGAAAAAAAAAACCAAAACCTTCACATAATGACATGGAAGGGAAGTAACCATGATATATGAAAAATCCTGCTTACAAAAAAAATTCCAGAAATTTACCTCAATTTAAAAAAAAAATTAAAGAACATGGCTTATAATAGTCATCTACAGGTGCTAAGATTTATTCTGGAATTCTAACAGAGTGCCTACGTTGGGAGCTATTCAGAACAGCATAATTCAGAGTAGTTATTCTGGTCAATTTCCCTTTATAGTCAAGCCCTAATTAGAGTGACCAGATGTCCCAATTTTATAGGGACAGTCCCGATTTTTGGGTCTTTTCTTTATATAGGCTCCTATTACCCCCCACCCCCATCCCAATTTTTCGCATTTGCTGTCTGGTCACCCAAGCCCTAGTACTGTAAGAGAACTTTGCCCGGACTTTTATGCATTTACCCTGCGATTTCACGACAGAGACTGCACTAAGTACTTGTATGAGGTGAAGTGAAAAATACTATTTTCTATCATTTCCACAGTGCAAATATTTATAATAAAAAATAATATACACTTTGATTTCACTTACAATACAGAATATAATATATATGAAAATGTAGAAAAACATCCAAAATATTTCATAAATTTCAACTGGTAGTCTATTGTTTAACTGCAATGAAAACTTCTATTCTTTTTTTAGTTAATTGACAGCTCTATTATTAGACAATATACTATGACATCCTAAATATTGAAACTGAAATGCCTCAAATGAACAAAGCATATTTTGTGATTGAGCATTAGACTGGGTTTTTTTAGTCTATTAATTTAGGATCAAATGCTCCTCCAGTTGAAGTCAATGGTCGTTTTCCCACGGATTTAAATTAGAGAAGGAATGACATCTTCACTATCCAATTCATAAATTAGTTTGCAATGAGTCTCAAATCATTAATGCTAATTAGCAGGTTCTACTTTATTGCTGACTCTGTTCAAATTCTTATATTGTTACAGCCTACACAACATGTTAGAACAGAAGCTATTTAATAAGGTTCTGCCAGTTTCCAATGCAGAACGTAAGAGCAGCTGCACACTTGGAGGTCTAACATTTGCTGTGCTTGGAATTGCTTGTATACGTTTACAAAATGATGCAAGCTAGATGTACGAACAGATACACACCACTTTAACAGGATAGATGTAATAGGCTGTATTCAGTTTTTTATTTTCATTTTTTTGGGGTGGGTGGACAGGCACGCACAGCCAGGTCTCTGTCCCTCTCATCCCCCCACCCCCAAAAAAACCCCAAAAAACTTCAAAATGGTCTGGTATTTTCTTTCATTTAGAAGTTCATGCATGTGTTTGTGAGGTATGCACCTGTTTTTTTCTGGTGACATCCCTACCTCCAGTAATGATAGTGGATATTGGGTATATTGCACAATGTATTCAACCACTCTTCAAAAAAAGCAAAAAAATTGTTGACTGTCAGTATAAGCACTCCCACTTATCCAGCCAAAGTTAAAATTTAAGTTTTGTGCATATATACAAAACCAAACACTTCAGCTTAAAATTATGTGGACACACTAAAATCAAGGTGTGGGCTGCAGGGACCTGATTTTCCATCCGGTGTGATGCTCTTCTGGCATCTCGTCCCTCATGGAGATGGGGAACAGGAAGCTATTTATGCAGGAAGCCTTTCCTGGCCAGGGGAGTAGAACTGAAGCAAGCCAACCCAGACGGGGCTGCTGAGACAATGCCTGTACCCTGCCCACCAGAGCCAGCTGCCCATCCTCCTTGGCTCCTTTCCTGTCCTAGGGAGGGTATGAGATAATTCCAGGTGCAATGGTAAACTGCACTCTCACCCTTGAGCCAGCCAAGATTCCCAGTGCAATGCTTAGTAATGGGATGAAATAAACTGGGCCTTCCTTTTGCCTATGGCTTTTCTAGGCCCAACTCATTCTATAAAGTCTGCAGGGGCACCAGCTGATACAAACACCTCAGAAGGGGAAACAAAGCTGAGGAGATCTGCCCTAAAATCAAATGTAGCCGTGGGATACAGCTGGGGCTTAACTGCCAGTTTAAAAAAAAACTAGGGCTGTCCATTAATCACAGTTAACACAAGTGATTAATGCAAAACAAATTAACTTTTTTTTAAACAAGCATTAACGAGATACCTCTGTTTTGGCCATCTTCACTTACTGTACTTCATCGCTTGGCAGACATTGGCATAGTTCTACTATGTTCTGGCATGACTAAATATCAGAAAAAGTAAATGGAGTAAAGCAGCAAGAGTTCAAGTCTACTGAATGGGAAGTTTATTTTAAAAAACTTACGGATAAAAAGACTTATCTGTAGCTATTGCAAGGTTGAGATCCAATACAATCAAAGTACTTCAAGTCTGCATACCATCTATGCCCTAAACATGCTGCCACCTCCAGTTCTTGCACTACAGATAGCCCACTGACAGAAATGACTCTTGCCGGCTGTGACACAGTGCGCTCACAGAGTTTCAGGATCACTACAAGCCCATGAATCAAACAAAGTACAACAGCTTAACCAATGCTATTGCAAAGTGGATAGCTATGGACTGCATACCACGCAACACTGTAAACATCAGCGCGCTAAGAGATGTTATTCAAATTGCATCTTCCAATCAGTCATGCAGTTTGCCCTCCCACGGAATCATTTGCGACATAAATACATGACTTATATCTCAACGGGAAGACTACCAAGTTGGAACTTCTGAAAAAATGTTGCTGTTGCTTTGATTGGTGATCACGGGACACTCTTGAGCAATCACAGCTATTTCAGAGTCATGGTACACCTGACTGATACAGTAAACGACTGCAGTGTCCATGAAGTAACAGAAACACATACTGAAGAGAGACAACATGCTGAAACTTGTGCAGAGCGTTTCTTGGATGTTGCCAAAGAATGGAATATTCAAGAAAAGGCAACAACAATTAGTACTGACAGTGCACATAATAATAATAATAATAATAGCAGCAGCAGCAGCCAGTCATTTGCCTTTTGAACACCCTGTGCACTACTTACTGTCTGCAGCAATGTGTTACAGTAGCACTCAGTGGTTTTGAAAACCTGTTGGCAAAATACAGAAAACTTGTTGGCCATTTCAAAACACAGTCCAGCTAACAGCACAGAGCTAGAAATACAACAAGCTGCAAAATGGACAGAAACAAGAACCTCCTGTACAAGATATTTCAATCAGATGGAACTTCACATTAGGTATGGTTCAGCACCTGCTTAGAAATAAAGCCGCTATCACAGCCACCTCAGCTCTTCAAAACACAATCTATTAGTGCCGACCAGTATTGATTTTGAAAAACTGCAAAAGCTGGAAACATTATTAAAGCGCTGCAGGTTTGTGACTGAACTCCCCGAGGGAGAATTGTATGTCTTCTTCTCCATGGTTTTACCTGCATTCTGCCATATATTTCATGTTCTGGCAGTCTTGGATGACAACCCAGTATGTTGCTCAATTTAAGAACGTTTTCACTGCAGATTTGACAAAATGCAAAGAAGGTACAAATATGATATTTCTAAAGATAGCTACAGCATTTGACCCAAAGCTTTAAGAATCTGAAGTGCCTTCCAAAATGAGAGGGACAAGGTGCAGACCATGCTTTCAGAAATATTAAAAGAGCAACACTCCAAGCAGAAATTATAGAACCCGAGCCACAAAAAAGAAAAAAAATATCAACCTGTTGGTGGCATCTCTATAAGATATCAACCTGTTGGTGGCCCATACTGACTCAGATGCTAAAAATGAACATGCATCTGTCCACAGTTTTGGATCATTATTGAGCAGAACCCCTCATCAGCTTGGAAGCATGTCCTCTGGAATGGAGATCGAAGCATGAAAGAGAATACAAATGTTTAGCTTATCTGGTACATAAACGCCTTGCAATGCTGGCTACATCAGTACAATCTAACTCTGGTTCTCAGTTTCAGGTGACATAAATTAAAAAAGGGCAGCATTATCTCCTGTAAATGTAAACAAAAGTGTCTGTCTCAGCAATTAACTGAACAAGAAGTAGGACTGAGCAGACTTGTAAGCTCTGAAGTTTTATATTGTTTTATTTTTGAGTGCAGTTGTTAAAAATAATTTTACCTTTGTAAATTTCACTTTCACAATAAAGAGATTGCACCACAGTACTTGTATGAAGTAAACTGAAAATACTATTTCTTCTGTCTTTTTTACATTACAAGTATTTGTAATTAAAGATAATATAAAGTGAGCACTGTGTTCAGTGTTGTAATTGAAATCAATATATTTGAAAATACAGAAAAACATTCAAAAATTTATAATAAATTTCAATTGGTATTTAATTATTGTTTAACACTGCGATTAAAACTGTGATTAATCATGACTTTTTAAAAACTTGACATCCCTAAGATAAACTGAAGTGAAAGGCCTTTACTGCCCTCACATCTACCCTGAGAGAGTTGAGGGCGAGACCCAATGCACTCAAAGACAGGACGTAATTCAAAAGGAGTGGAATCTCCAGCTCTCTGGGAAAGTCCCTTCTGTTGGGCCCAGGCGGCAAAGCATTTCTAATTGTCATAGTAGGAATGTCTTGTGGACTCTTTCCCTGCTGCTAGAGAGGATGTTTTGCACTTCTGATGAACATGCCTGTTCTAGAATCACAAACTAGAAGGGACCTTGAGAGATCATGTAATCCAGTCCCCTGCACTCATGGCAGGACTAATTATCTAGATCATTCCTGACAGGTGTCTGTCAAACCTGCTCTTAAAAATATTCAATGATGGAGATTCCACAACCTCCCTAGGCAATTTATTCCAGTGCTTAACCACCGGCAGGAAGCTTTTCCTAATTTCCAACCTATACATTGCTTGTGGCAATTTAACCCCATTGCCTCTTGTCCTAGCCTCAGAAATTAAGAAAAACAGTTTTTCTTCCTCCTCCTTGTAACAACTTTTTACAGACTTGAAAACTTATGTCCCCTCTCAGTCTTCTCTTTTCCAAACTAAACAAACTCAGTTTTTTCAATTTTCCCTCATAGGTCATGTTTTCAAGACCTTTAATCATTTTTGTTGCTCTTTGCTGGACTCTCTCCAACTTGTCCACATCCTTCCTGAAATGTAGCACCCAGAACTGGACACAATACTCCAATTCAGGCCCAATCAGAGTGGAGCGGAGGGGAAAAATTATTTCTCATTTCTTGCTTATAAAACTCCTGCTAATACATTCCAGAATGATGTTCGCTTTTTTTTTTGGCGCAACAGTGTTTCACCGTTTACTCATATTTAGCTTGTAGTCCATTATGACCCTCAGATCCCTTTCCACAGTACTCCTTCCTACGCAGTCATTTCCCATTTTGTATGCGTGCAACTGATTGTTCCTTCCTAAAAGGAGTACTTTGCATTTGTCTTTATTGAATTTCATCCTACAGGCGTGTCGCATCTTACGCTGTTTCACCGTTACGCAGTCGGCAACCGTGAAGAAAAAAAACCCTCTGCTGCTTCCGATTCCGCCTGCGAGTCAATGCAATTGGCGTAAGACAGGAGATGCAAATCAGCTGTTCCCACCACAGAACTGCACTGGTGTTCCCACAACAAAAAAAACATTAAAAAAAACTTAAATAAAAACCAGTTTAAATAGTGCAGGCAATTCCTCCTGCCATTCCACTCAATGAGCACATGGCATGACATGGTAGATATGAATCTGCTGTTCCCACTACTGTACTGTAGTGCTATTCCCACTATAGTACTGTGCCTCTCATACTGTGCGCATCTTGGCATGCTGAGTGTGATACCTGTACTGTACTGCACACTCAGTGATCTAAAGACACAGTACAGTCCAGATTTTTCGTACTGTATAACCATGGCTCATAAACACAAGGCAGCTACTTCATCTGGTGCTCAGTCGAAGAAACAGAGACCTGTTCTAACGCTGGAGGAAAAACTGGCTGTGTTGAACTTACTGACAGACAGTATGTCAGTCTTCGGCGTGGCGCGTAAATACAGCCGCAATGAATCTAGCATCCATGCCATCAAGATTCGAGAGAGAGAAATTCGTCAAGCCATGGCATCAAGTGCTCCAGTAACTGCTAAGGTGACAAGTCAGGTGCGTGATAAGACTTTTCAGCCTTCGCTAAAGGCATTAAACTTATGGCTGGAAGACATGAACCATAAACGTGTGCCTATGAGTGGCAGAATGTTGCAAGAAAAGGCTTTTAGCATTTAACATCCTGCCGAAGAAGGACAGCCTTCTGATAAGAAGAAATTCAAAGCCAGCCAAGGTTGGCTTAACAGTTAAGAACCACTTCAACCTCAAAAACGTCCAGACTACTGGTGAAGTAGCATCTGCCAATGAGGAAGCAGTCCAAGCCTACCCCCAAAAATTTAAGAAAATCACCTTCCAGAACAAGTTTTTAATGCAGATGAGACTGGGCTCTTCTGGAAAAAAATGCCCACCCGCACTTACATTTCAAAATCAGAAAGACAAGCCCCTGGCTTCAAAGCAGCTGAAGACCGCAACTGTGTTGCTTTGTGGCAATGCGGCTCGGTATTTAATAAAGCCGGGCTTGCTCTACAGGGTTGCAAATCCCTGTGCCCTAAAAGGCAAGAACAAAAATCTCCTGCCTGTGTTCTGGCAGTCTAATAAAAAGGCTTGGGTGATGGCAACATGGTTTCTGGATTGGTTCCACAAGTGTTTCATTGTGGAGATCAAGGAGTACCTTGAGGAGAAAGGACTTGACTTTAAAGTTTTGCTGATCATAGACAATGCTCCTGGCCACCCTGAGGCACTCCAGTTTGCGCATAGTGATGCTGAAGTTGTCTTTCTCCCCCGCAATACCACCTCCATACTCCAACCTCTGGACCAAGGTGTCTAGCTATTTCAAAGCCACATATACAAGGCTTACGATCTTGCGGATCCTTAGCACTATGGATGCCGATCCCAGTGTTGATGTGATACAGTGTTGGAAGTCCTTCAACACTGCTGATTGCATCACTTATATTAAACAGGCGATGGATGCAATCAAGCCAGAAACTGTTAATGCATGTTGGTGAAACCTATGGGAAGACTGTGTGAAGGATTTTAAGGGTTTCCCGACCATTGACCAAGAAGTGGAAGGCATTGTTCAGGTGGCCAGGCAAGTGGGTAGTGATGGCTTTGTTGACATCCTCGAGGAAGAAATTGAGGAATTAATTGAGGCCCATAGAGAGACATTGACTAACGAAGAGTTAGAGGAACTGATGAAATCCTCTACAGAGGACAAAGATAATGACAGTGAACAGGAAAAGCCACCATGTTGGAATCTTCATAAGTTTTCAGAAGTGTTTCAAGCAGTGAAACACTTGAATGATTTAATTTCTGATTATGATCTCTCTACGGAACGAAACCTCAAAATTTCACGTAGCGTTACAGATACTTTGAGACCGTACCAAGAAATGTTTGAGGAGCATAAGAGACAACAGCGACAGTTGCCAATCACCATGTTTTTCAAGAAAAAACAACCAGCAGCAGATGAGCCTACACAATCAACTTCTCGAGCTGAATCAGAGCCAGCCACTTTGTCTACAGCTGGCTCTCCGTCACCCAAGCCTGACCCATCGTCTCCTGGATCGACATCAAGCCCTAATGACTCCCTAATAGTGTTGCCAGGGGAAGAGGAAGATTAATCATTGGACTGTATGTGCACTGGATGACTGGTGACTGTTCAGGTTTACAGTACTGTAAGTACAATACTGTACTATTTTCATTTTTTATTCTTCCGTCTCTGTAATGTTATTAATGTTATTAAAATATCTTACTATATTTTGCATATGTTCTTTGTTATATCCTGCACTGTACCTTGCTATACACAACACACAAGACATAATACATACACATAGTACATAATATATACACAAAAGTATACTTTATGCACAATTTAAGGGACTTTAAAGAGCTGTTTTGGCTATACGCGATTTTGGCTATATGCGGGGACCACTGAACAGAACCCTCGTGTAAGATGCAACACGCCTGTATTTACTTAGGACCACTTCTTCAGTTTGTCCAGATCATTTTGAATTTTAATTCCTATCCTCCAATTTGCTGTAATTCAAGAAATCATATTTGTCAAGTAATGCTTGATAATAAGAAATCCTGAATTGAAGGGTGACTGAAAAGAAGACCTTGTGGTCTAAAAGGTCCAGGTGCTTGCCCTCCCTTTCAGATGGGGTGGAATCACCTCGCTATCGCCTCGCCCATTCCTTCGCTGCCTGGACAAGTAAATTGGGAAAGGGGAGTGAGAACAGAAAAATCAAATTAACGTGGACAATACTGCTACAATATAGAAGGCCTCGGCTGGTACTCGTAGTAGTGGGAAGGGGTGGATGATCCCTGTCCCTCATGCAATTCCTCAGAAGATAAAAATTCAGAGACCTGTTCCATCGGCAATACCATCAGAATCATGTAAACCATCAGAGGGTGGAAGATGGTGAGGGAGTGGCTCAGATGTGGCTTGTCCTGTCCCTGAAATAAAGTCTCTCTGGAGATGGAGCATCCCAGAAGGCCTGGAGACCTCAGCTCCCCCAGAGCGAACACTTCCTGGGGATCTGGTGCTTTCCCTGACCACACCAGAGTCAAGGGAACTCTTTCAGTCCCTGGAACATATGGATGGCTCCATAACTCTGAGGGATGCCAAGGTGTGCGGATGCATACTGGTACTGCCAGAGCTGTAGATTTAGATGGCCTCTTTTTGTGCTTGTGTTCATTAGCGCGCGCTTTCTCCCCACAACTGGAACTTGTAGTAGGAGTTTCTCCTTTCTTGGGTTTAGAGGAAGTTTTACTGACATTCTTATGTGCACACTTGCTTATCTCACGACAAGGCCCCAGCACAGGATCCATAGCCTCGGATGCCATAGCTGGAGTTGAACTCCTGGCAGCCTCAGGCTTATGGTGGGGAGGCTGTCAGCCAGGCCACGGCCCAAATGAGATCTCCTGGTGACTTCCAGGAGGTGATTCCAGAGGTGGAGAGCCCAGCCTTCTTAGATATGGCTGGGGAAGGATTGGCAGATACTGCACTTGGATGAAACATGTGCTTCTTCCACACAGACTTGATGTTCACTGCTTACTGAGAAGCAACATGGGCAAGAGACACAGATTTTAAAGGCTGGGGTCTTTGGTATATTCCAGTACCCACATGCAGGTACCAGGGAGGGGTGTTCATGCAGAAATAACGCCCCCCCCCCCCCCAAAAGCCCCAACTCTACTCCTAAAACTAGCAAATTACTAGCAAGCATGCAACCTGAATCACACAGCAGTCAGAAGGAACTAGAGATACAGTCGATTTGCTCGGCCCTTTATCACCTCAGACAAAACTGTTATCCGTTCTTGGAACCAATCAAAAAAATAACCACAAAAGTCGAACTAAAGCAGTACTGAGGGGTGATTTATTACTTGCTTCCCTTATTTGCGCAGTTATATTCACATACGCATCCCATTCATATTGCAGATGTGGGTGGTGCTTTCAATCTTAGGTGACTGAGCCTGGCCAGTTTCCAGCTGTCAGAGATCGAACTACTAGGTGACGAGAGTGCCCGAAGTCCCTTCAGATCTGCGGGAGGGCTCTACTGCTTCCAGTCTGGTCCTAAGGTTTCGCTGTCGTGGGTTACATCTCTCTCTGGCCACTACTGCCATAGATTTATATACAGCCCCAAATACACCTTGGGTCTATAAAAGGCAATATTTGCTTCTTTGCTTTGCCACTGGCAGTCACACACAGTATTTCACTCATTCCTTACATTGATTGATTACATGTTCATAAACATGAACAGAATTGGTGATATAGAGCACTGCAGCTTTAAGGTCCTTCCGTTGTTACTTGTGGTTTGGAGCAGCTCAACAGGAAACCATACAGACTATATGCGAAAGAACAAGTGGGATGGGGGAAGAGGGTGCATGCAGCAAGGCACATGGGGACCGTGTCTGGCTACAGAAACCATAATGTGAGCCACGGCCACACATCAGATGAACAGACGCTACTACTTTCAAAATCTCTGGCTTCAGATGAAGGGTGTGCATGCAAAAACTCCTTAGTGGAATAGAATAGGGACCATCACTCGAAGAAAAACTATTTTCTTTGAATATATACCATCATGCTCAGGCTACAATATCTGAGAGTTTACAAATCATCACAGTACAAATTTCATCATCTGGTCTAGTCTCCTTCCTTCTCCTTGCAGCCAACTGGCCTCTTTTTTTAACTGATCAAACTACTTATGTGGATCCATATACCAGACACAATTGGTTTCAGTAGCATTTCAGAAAGACTGAATCTCAGTAATGAAAATATCTTTTTCTGCTCTATATTAGCACTTAACCCATTTTCAATACTGGCTCAGGGGAACTCTGTTGAAAACCATTTTCAACAATGGTTCAGCTTCCTAGCATAGAGAAGGTTTTTGTAACACTCATTGGACAGTTACGATACAGTTATGTTGTTAAAAAAACCTGTGTTGACATAATGCAAACGTGTCATCCATGTTTGTGCCCTGAAAGTTGATGTATGGTGTCCTTGAAATGTTAGAAGTGTACTGATACGGATGACTGCTTCCCATGGGCTAATTAGCTGCCTCACTCATGACTGAAATGAGCTCCTTTTTAGAAGAAAGCCTTTTAAAGCAAGTTCCAGAGAGTTATTAATCCTGAAGCAGAAGATTAATCAGCCATGCATAGACAAAAGAATATACAGTAAATGTTAACAATATAGATGCTATAAATAGATGTTGTTGAAGAAATTGCCTGGATCAAATTTCATTAGGCATTCCTATTTCAAAATTTTATTCTCTAGGTCTCCAGAGCTATGGCTTTTCATAAAGCTGCTCTGAATATTTTTATTATTTTGAAAGTAGTAAACTGAAAAGCTTGTTTTTTAATTGAAGACTGTTTTAAAAACTATTTTATCCTATTCACCTATGGAACTCAGGATAATTTTACTGATGCATTTTTAGATACCTCAAAGCTATCAAACCTCTGTATTATCCTTGAAGAAGTGAAACAGTCACAATAAGTTGTGGAACATGGCTCTGTTAAATCTCTCTATACACTAAAAATACATCCCAATCACAAAACTCCTTCCCATCTTCTCCATAAACCAAATAAAATTATTTTCCTGCATCAAAGACTTTTGAAGGAATAGACTATTCTGTGTCCCACACATCTACAGAGAGCAGTGCAAGGCAGCTGAGCCAGAATGCCCCCACAAACATCCAGTAATGTAAGTGTAGCAGTTACTAGACATACTCTGTAGCTGTTTCTGTAGCTTCATAGAAAGTTTTCCATTGTGGACAAGCCACTTGCCAGGTCACACCTAGTCACTCTCTGAGTGCTGAGCCTATAAGAGCTCAGGGGGTGTGGAGGTTACAAATATAGGAGTGAAAGACAGATCTTTGGGTTCAGATGCTGATCGACACAGGACCAAGTGATTGAGGGCTGGGTCCCCATCCTTGTACCACTTTGGATATAAGTGAGTGTTTATTCCAGCTTTATTTAGTAGAGAAATCCTCCATTAGAATGATGTTTGTTTCAACCTGGTGTGTTGTATGACCCTAGAGGAAGACCTAATAGGGGTGCATGTTTTACCCTTACAGACTGCAGAGACTATGGAGTTTACATTTAGCAATCTGCTAACTGCTTTAAACTGGGATTCTATCTCAGTTAAAAAGAATGGGAGCAGAGGCTCAGTGAGGTGACAGTTTCTAAGTTCTTGCTCGATTTAGCTGGACTTGTAAGGAGAGAGAGTTTGGTAGAGCAAGAGCCTTACAGAGATTAGAAAGGGGCAAGTGCTGCGATTTTTACCAGAATATTGGCCCTAAAGCCTTAGGCTGTAGCTACACTAGCACTTTTGTTGGTAAAACTTTTGTCAGTCAGGGGTGTGAAAAAACACACCCCTGATTGACATAAGTTTCATCAACAAAAGCAGGGATATGGACAGCACTATGTCAGCAGGAGATGTTCTCCTGCCAACACAGCTACCACCGCTCATTCGGGGTGGTTTAATTATGTTGACGGGAGAGCACTCTCCCATCGGCATAAAGCGGTGTGGCAAAGCTCTGACCTTGTCCCTGTGGGTCCCACGCTACCAGGCGGTTTATGCTAGCCTCAGAAGCTCACTGCGATCCTCCACATAGCCGTTCTCTCTCTTGGCCAGGGTTACAGTCTACTGAGCCCTTTTCATCATAAGCCAGCAAAGCGGCTGGTGAGAACTCCCACAGTTTCTGTTGTCCCTCCAGGCTTATTTCAGGACAGTATAACCTCCTGTCCTGCTAGGGGCCTGCCTTCCCCTTCCAGGAGGCGTTTCAGTAGTAGCAGGTTCGGGGGAACCCAGGCCCGCTCTCTACTCTGGGTTCCAGCCCAGGGACCCTAATGGTAGCAGCTGTTGGCAGCCAACCTTTCACTGCCAGAGTTGCTACTTTTCCCTGGGCCACTTCCCCACAGCTCTCCTGCTTCTCCCTTACCAGTAGCTTGAGTGTGTTTTCTGTATGCAGCCCTTCAGCAGCATGTCCTCTCTTCTGGCTCCCTGGCTCTCCTCTGCTTCACTGGAGTGAGCCCTTTTTATAGTACCAGAGAGGCCTTAGAGTCAGGTGGTCACATTAGCTTAATGGCCTCACCTGCCTCTTTGCAGGTTAATTGGAGTCAGGTGTTTCTCATTAGCCTGAAGCAGCCCCTTCTTTGGTCAGTCAGGGAACAGAAAACTGTTAATCCAATGGCCAGAATATTTGCCTTCTGCTACTCTGCTGTATCCATCTGGCCTCGGTCTATCACAGCGGCTACACAGGAGACCTTATACAGACCTTTGCCGCTCTAAAGTCTGTAGTGTAGGCAAAACCCTTAGCACAAATCAGTCTTTTTTAGTAGGTGCCTGAAAAACTTGAAGCTCTACCCACCGATCCTCCTGACTGCTGCTGGTAAGTATAAACACTCTCCCTTCAAAACATTTAGGGTAATCTACACTAGAAGTGCTACAGAGGCATAAATGAAGATGCTTTATGCCGATGGAACAGAGCTCTCCTGTTGGCGTAATAAAACCACCTCTGCTAGAGTATATATGTCAGCGAGAACAGCTCTCACCAACATAGTGCTGTCCACACCAACGTTTAGGTCAGTATAAAAACTTACGTTACTCAAGGGGGTGGCTTATTCACACACCGAGTGACATCAATTATACCAACATAACCTGTAGCGTAGACCATCCCTTAGCCTGACTGCTGGTGGAAGGGCGGTAGTAATTACTTCTGAGCTATCATTCACAAAGCTTCAGTTTTTGGGAAAGATTTCTATTCATCATAAGTGAACGGATTTTTCAGACTCAGACTAAAAAAGGAAAGAATTTTAACATCTAGTTTACTTTTCACTATTTTTTGTACCGTCTACTTTTTGCACTTTAAATCATCTTGGCCAGTAAGTTCAGTCTTGGTTTAGTTTGTAGTCCACCACCATCCTACTTTCTGGTTTGAATGCATTAGCACGATGCTGAAATGTCTAAGCTGAAAACTTAGGAGCTCGATTTTACAAGGTGCTAACCACCCTCAACTCCCATTATAAGGGAATATTTAAAGCAAACAAAAATAATTTTCACCAAATCTTTTAATATTGCTTAAATAAAACATACCTATTAATAAGAGGTGGTAAAACATCTCTATTACGAACTCGAAATTTTAGGCTTGAGCTATCTGAAAACATTCCTAGAAAGCTGCCCCAATAGAGATTCTATTTAATCATGAAACAAAGGAATAGATATAGAGTATAAAAATAGGATATGCCCTTACAATCTGTACACTTTTCCTATAGAATTGTAAAATGACTGAGTCACAATTTCACTGATACAGAAGATAAGAAAGTTAATGGAAACAGATTAAATGGCTTACTTTATCATATATACTGAGCTAGGAACTGATGATTGTTACTGTGAAAATTCATACAGATGTGGCAGATTTTTCATATTTTATTTGTAAAATCAACACAACACACAGACTTGAGTTCATTATTTTCCTTGACACCTTTAATTCACTATACTAAAAAAAATTGATTGTTGGTCAAAAAAGAACTATGACAAGTTGTTTCTAAAGATTAGACAAACAAAAAAGTTTTCCTAGAAGTTTAGATATTCAAATTGCAGTCTTGACTTGATTTTCTTGTTGTTTAACAAACTATTGTGTCTGCACTTTAAAGGACATACAGTAAGTAACTTTAAATTATTGTTGAAGAATAAGTGTGTAAGGACTCAAATGAAAAGTTCATAGGGAAGTTTTGTTTTCAAGAACAGATGCAAAAATGTACCAGTAACTTTTCAATTAACACAAAAAAACAAAGTAATCACTCACGCAGGGTGGTTAAAATTCCAGGACTCAAATCCAAATTTAGGAACATGTCCTCAACTCAAAATCCTTCTGCACTGACTTTAAAAATTCTTTCACAGAGAATTTCCTGACACAAAAGTCAAGCAGCAGTTTTAAAAAAGCAACAGGCAAGTAGATTTCCCCCTATTAAAATCTTAAATTGTACTTTTCATCCATACACCACAAATCACTTAAAGAAAAGTATCATTATCCTCATTTTCTGTTGAATGTACAGCTTGCACATGTGGTGTAGATTTAGTTCTGTCCACTAGTTTCAAGGTGAATGGAAACCTCACACCAGAACTTTAAGACACACGAAAGAATTCTCAGTTAAAATCAATTCCAAGAGTAGTTTCTCCTTTATAATTACTCATAGAATTGGCAACTGAATCAAAATGTAATCATGATGCACGTTATTGCTTACACAATTTCTAATTGTTTCTTGAGGTTTACATGTGCTCAGGAAGCTGCCAGTCCAATACTTCCTTCCTTACACAAGTGATAACTGTTTTTCAGATAGTAAGTTACATTTATATCCTGCTTATGACTGAAATGAAGATTAATATGCAGTAAAGGCACTTAAAATATGTTTTCAAAAAAGGAAGATTCTATGAAATGAGTAGACCCTAGTTACTCTCTAAATAAGGAAAAAAGTAACAGCCAGCTACTTGTTATTTTACTTCCAAATTCTTTTAATAATTTAATTCCTTAAATACTGTACTATTCTCCTTTACGCTAGGGCCCAATCAACAGGGTAGTTTTTTTTCAAGATTTTTGTATATATTGTAAATCCTGTTTACTGAAGCTAAATACAGGAAGTGACACACTAAGACACTGGACAACAACTGATAATTGTGAGCAACAAATCCTCCTGAACCAAAGATGAAAACAGTTTACTGGAATGTAGATAGGACAAAACCTTGGTCAGCACCAATCAGTAAAAAGCCAAATCTTCACCATAGTTCTTGAAATTTCATCTCACTGCTGACAACTAAAGTCAGTGAAGATTCTGTTTCATAAGTCTGGTTTACATCAGAACAATAGATAAGCCCAGCTACATGTCTCAGGGTGTGAAAAAGCCCTACGCCTGAGCAACATAGTTAAGCCGATCTACGTTCCAATGTAGACAGTGCTAGGTTGATGGAAGAATTCTTCTGCTGACCTACCTAAGCCTCTTGAAGAGGTGGATTACCTATGCTGATGAGAGAACTCCTCCCGTCAGTGCAGGCAGGGTCTATGCTGAAGTACTATAGCAGAACACTGCAGCTATGCCACTATAGTGTTTCAAGTGTAGTCAAGCCCTACTACCCCATCCATACTTGGGAGGGCCAATAAACATAAAAGCAGTTAAAAAGTGATCTCTGCAATAAGATTTAGAAGGTTTTAAAAAAAAAGTGTGACTGGTAAATTACCTTTATATTATAGCAGAAATTTGTGGAACAGTTATAGTGTTTAAAGTAGCCTAACACTAATAGTGGCACAGTTAAACATCTATCTAGAAGTGTTTGTTTTTTACAGCTGGATAGAATAAATAAATAGAAACAGGTTTTAATCTCTCCTGATGTGACTGATTTTCTATGTACCTCTATATATTAATAGTACAAAACAAATAGCAAACTTCCTAAATTTATGTCCTATTTGTTTTGTTATAAAGCTCAAGACCTCATGCTCTTCTCTATCTCACTAACGAGAGAGGTGGTGGGTCAACCATTTGCAGGACGGAATATCACTCTACAAAAACAAAGCATCAGAAAATCCAGACTCCTATTAAGGAGCTCATGTCAAGAGAAGCATATGGTACTTCATCTATGCCACGGCTACAGCTCATAAGGATAATTAAGTACATGCTTTGTGTGGAAATAATTCTTGCAGCTTAAATTTTGCCAAATACTTCTTTATTTCATTGTAGCTTGGGTTTCTTTCCCCCCCCCCCATTTTAAAACGTCTCATATTTGATTTTTTCCATCTCACTACTAATTTTACCAGTGTTCCTACTTGTTGCTCAATGGACTGTGCTGTCCTGTGTTCTTATGTACTAACACATTTTTCAATTTTGTTGTTCAAGTCCTGGTCATTTGGTTTGTATTTCAGTCTCTATATCAAAAAGTGATGTTGACTTTGTTGGCATTTCCTCTTGACAGAATGAGACAGCGATACAAAAAAATTCTCGTATTCCCAAGTCATATGTTGAATGAGTTCCACAGTAAACACCCAACACAAATACCAGTGATCCTCACTGAGATGAGCAAGAATTAAGAGGTTCAATATAATTCAGTTCTCCTTCCTCCCCCCCCAAAAAAACCCCACTAGTAAAAAGGAAATGGTGCTTGTTTCTGCTACAGTTGATGTCTTTTCCAATAGCTAACACTATTTTCAATCACAGAGATAAAACAGACTCTATTCATAATGTAGCAGATGAACTAAAATTTTGCATTTTTAACTATATGCATCAAAAAAGATACACCACAAATCAGTTTCTTACAATTTGGAGCACAATAGATCGTTCTTTTGATCATTATTACCACATCTCAAACCCATGTGTATTTAGCTCATTAGCATAACTTACTATTTCAATTTTGCAAAAATATCTTTCATTTTAAAACCAACACAAATCAACAGAAACACAAAGCAATGCTTAGAAAATAAGCACACTGATTTCATTCAAAATAGTCATGATACACAAATGAAATTCTTCCAATTAACTTTCTGAGCAGAGTAAACTTAAGTTATTTTGGAGTACTATAAAGAATTAAGGTATTGATTATTTTTCATTAGCTTGTAGGGGTTTTTTAAATTACTTGAATAGGTTATTAACAGCTATGTTGAGTGCATAGAATCTTGCATATAGTGCCTTTCATCCCAAAGGAATGGGTGCTCCTAATGTAATAAAGTTACATTTTAGAAATTAGTGTTCTGCTAAGTTAATTCTTTTACAATTCCACTGAACATGCATTGTTCAAAGATTACTAATACTCCCCAATATTAAAAAAAGGGTTACCTACCTCTCATAACTCTTGTTCTTTAGTCACACCTTCATGATGGTATATCTATAGGTCCCTGCCAACCTGCCACCTCTTCACTTGCCACCACTCCTTCTTGCCAGAATACTCCAACAGAGGTGTAGGCGGGTGGGTCTTGGAATGTACATGATCATCATCTTAAAGAACAACAGTCATGAGAAGCAGGTAACTTTTTTTATTCTTCGAGTGCTTGCTCATGTCAATTCCAAGTAGGTGACTCCCAAGCAGTCCCTAGGAGGAGGGATCGGAGTTCACTGAGTCACAGACTGCAGCACCGCTCTGCCAAATGCGACATCATCTCTGGCCTGCTGTGTAATGGAGTAGCGCAACATAAAGGTGTGGATCGATGACCATGTCGCTGCCCTGCAGAGGTCTTGAATGGGGACCTGTTCCAGGAATGCTGCCAAGGAAGTTTGCGATCTTGTGGAGTAGGCTGTTATTGCTGGGACAGGTATTTTTGCTAGGTCGTAGCACGTCCTGATACAGGCCATGATCCACAAAGAGATCTTTTGAGATGACACTGGAAGCCCCCTCATTCACTCAACATTTGCAATGAAGAGCTGTGTTGATTTCGAAACTGCTTTGTCTGCTCACTGTAAAAAGCTAACACTCGTCTGATATCCAGGGATAGGAGCATTCACTGCCCGTTACTAGCATGCGGCTTAGGGAAGAACGCTGGAAGAAATATGTTCTGATTCGCGTGGAATTGCGAAACTATCTTTGGGAGGAAAGTCAGGTATGGCTGTAACTGTACCCTGTCCTTATAAAAAACAGTGTAAGGGCGCTCAGAGATCAAGACTTTAAGATCAGACACCTCCCCTGACTGGAATTTTTGCCACCAGGAATACCACTTTCCAAGAAAGGTGGGAGGGAGCATGTTGCTAAGGGCTCACAAGGAGGGCCCATCAGCCTTGAGAGCACCAGGCTGAGATCCCAGGGGGGGACTGGCTGTCTTATATGAGGGTACAGTCTGTCTAGTTCCTTGAGGAGGCGGCCAACCATGGAGTTGGCAAATACTGACCAGTCAGCAGAACTGGGATAGAAAGCAGAGATGGCAACCAGGAATACCTTTATTGATGATACTGCCAGGCCTTAATGTTTCAGGTGTAGTAAATAGTACAGGATGAAGAGAATCAATGACTGTAATGGTGGAAGTGTCCGTTTGCACTGACCAAATCGAGAACCTCTTCCACTTAGCCAAATAAGTGGCTCAGGTGGACTGTTTCCTGCTACCAAGGAGAACCTCCCTAACAGAGTCTGAGCATGTGAGCTCCAAAGAGTTGAGCCACAGAGTTTCCATGCTGTGAGGTGGGAGACTCTAGATTTAAGATACTGGAGGCAGCTATGGTCCTGAGTGATCAATTCTGAATGAGGGGCTGTGCCATACGTGTATCTGCTGACAGATCTAGAAGCGTGGTGAACCAGTAGTGACGTAGCCATGCCAGGTACTATCAGGATCACTGATGTGTCCTCTTTGGATTTTCAGCAGCACAAGAGGAAAGGGTGGGAATGCATATAGCAGGTGCCCCTTCCAAGGGAGAAGAAAGGTGTCTGAATGAGCCCAGGCTGTGATTCAGGAAGGAACAGAGTTGTTGACACTTCCTGTTGTGCCATGTTATGAAGAAGTCTATTTGGGGAAATCCTCACCTTCGGGAGATGTTGATCACAACATCCGGGCGAAGGGGCCTCTCATGGTTGTGGAAGGATCTTCTGAGATGATCAGCCAGTTCATTCTGAGAGCCCCAAAGGTACGATGCCTCCAGATGTATAAAGTGGGCAATGTAGCAGTCCCACAGCTTGAGGGCTTCACAGCACAGGGGAGAGGAGAGAGCACCATCCTGTCTGTTTATAAAGAACATAACGCATCCGTTACTAGAGATAGCAAGGGCTGGGGCCCGGAGGAGGCCACTCCTGCACACACCACTTGCAGGTCAAGTCACCACAGGAGGGGTCAATAACTGGAGGAATGCAATCAACTTGTCTAGGCGGTCTCAATTTGGCCTGTATACCAAGGCTAGTCAAGCTTAAAGGGGTCAGAGCCACAGCCTGGCATGCTGTATACCATACATACAAGCAGCCATCTGGCTGAGCTGCTTCAGACAATTTCGCACCATAGTAGTAGGGTATCACCTCTATGATGGCACCCAAAGCAAGAACACGCATTTCCAAAAGAAATGCCCTGGCTTGACTGAAGGATAGGAGAGCTCTGATGAACCCTAGCCTATGAGAGTTAGGGCTGATTTCACCATATTCAGTATCATGCCGAGCCTGCCAAATCTTGCCCAAACCAGGCTCACATAGTCCTCCACTTGGGCCCTGGAGTGGCTACTGGTTAGCCAGTTGTCTAGATATGGGAATACTTGTACCTGCTGCTTCTGCAGGAAGGTGACTACAGCCGACATGCACTTGGTGAATGCCCAAGGGACCGCTGAGAGGCCAAAGGGGAGAACCGTAAACTGATAGTGGGTGGTGTTGACCAGGAAGCAGAGAAACCATCTGTGGGACGGGACTATGGACATGTAAAAGAATGTGTCCTTTAAGTCAAGGGCAGCGTACCAGCTCCCTGGATCCAGGGAGGGGACAAAGGAAGCCACGGAGATCATGTTGAACTTCACCTTCATGCATCTGTTGAGGTTTCGCAGGTCTAAATAGGTCTGAGCCCACCCTAGCCTTCGGGATTAGGAAATAGCGAGAACAGAACCCCCTAAATTCCAGAGGGACTTTCTCTACCATCCCAATTTGTAGGAGCGTTTGCACCTCCTGCGTGAGAAGTTGCTCATGAACAGGGACATGGAAGGTGGGAGGAAACAGAATTGGAGAGAATATCCCATTTCTACTATGCTCATGACCCTTTGGTCTGAGATCATTCGTGCCCAGGTATTGTAGAAATGGGTTAGATGATTCGTGGAGGGAGGATCTGGATTGGTGCGTCGCCCCAGGAGCGCCCTCAAAAGTTTGGCTTGGGGGCTGAAAGCTGCCTCGCTAAACTCTGGCCCTGGTAAGAGGACTGAGAAGTCTCCATCTATTACTCCTGCTTCGCTGAGTGAGATCTTAAAAAAAAAAAAATATATGCAATGACAGAGTTAAATTAAAAGTATTAAAAAAACAAATGGGGCAAGCATTATCAGTAGCTCATTTTCTTGCAAATATCTCAATACTCGGTACCAGGGTCAAACTTTAACTGCTGAAGAGGAGGAGCTGGCTAGGACATGGACATCAAGCAATCACCCGTCCATAATTCCAACTACAATAAACTTCAGAGCTCAGGGTGAACCACTCAAAAAATGTTTGCTGATGATGTTTTAAAAAAAGTCACACCTGTGAACTGGGGTGGAAGTCACGTTAGCACTTGGATTCAGTGACTGTTGAAGTGATAATCTCACTTTTAACAGCAGTAGCTTCTTCTGCCAGTGTAAAAAGAATATTCTCTTCCTTTGGACTAATTCATTCCAAACTGAGAAATCATTTGAGTCCTGAAAAAGCAGGAAAGCTTGTTTTTCTCTTCCAGATTATGAACAAACAGGAAAATGAAGGTGAAGACAACTGAGTTAGCTGCAGAAGCCAATATTTTAAGTTTCTCATGTTGACATGGCTGACAGACTATTTAATTTTGTAAAAAGAACAGGAATACTTGTGGCACCTTAGAGACTAACAAATTTATTTCAGCATAAGCTTTCGTAGGCTATAGCCCATTTCATTGGATGCATAGAATGGAACACGCAGTCGCAGAATGGAACTTCCACACATGAAAAGGTGGAAGTTACCATATCAGTTCTAAGAGGCTATTTAATTCAGGGCATATCTTCACTACCTGCCAGATCGGCGGGTAGTGATTGATCTATTGGCGATCGATTTATCATGTCTCATCAAGACACGATTGATCTATCGCCAAAGGCACTCCCATCGACTCCGGAACTCCAGCTCGCCAAGAGGTGCAAGCTGAAGTCGATGGGGGAGCCCGCTGCCGCCGTGAGGACGGCAGGTAAGTCGGCCGAAGATGCGCCAACTTCAGCTACGTGAATAACGTAGCTGAAGTTGCGTATCTTCGGTCGACCCCTTCCCCTAATGTAGACCAGCCCGTAGATGAGCTATTACCAGCAGGAGAAAAAACCTTTTGTAGTGATAATCAAGATGGCCTATTATCAGACAGTTGACAAGAAGGAGTTAGGATACACAGATTCAATTTGTGTAGTGACCTAGCCACTCCCAGTCTCTGTTCAACCCTAAGTTGATTGCATCCAATTTACAAATTAATTTGAGTTCAGCAGCTTCTCACTGGAGTCTGTTTTTTTTAAGTTTTTCTGTTTTAAAATTGTAACCTTCAGATCTGTTACAGAGTGACCAGGAAGGTTGAAGTGTTCTCCTACTGGTTTTTGAATGTTATGATTTCTGATGTTAGATTTATTGTGTCCATTTATTCTTTTGCGTAGAGACTGTCTGGTTTGGCCAATGCACATGGCAGAGGGGCACTGCTGGCACATGATGGCATATATCACATTGGTAGATGTGCAGGTGAATGAGACTCTGATGGCATGGCTGATGTAATTAGGTCTGTGATGGTGTCAGTTGAATAAATATGTGGACAGAGTTGGCACCGAGCTTTGTTGCAAGGATAGGCTAGTGCTTTTGTTGTGTGGTATGTGGTTGTTGGTGAATTTTTGCTTCAGGTTGGGGGGCTGTCTGTAAGTGAGGACTGGTCTGTCTCCCAAGATCTGTGAGAGAGAGGGATCGTCTTTTAGGATAGGTTGTAGATCTTTGATAATGCACTGGAAAGGTTTTAGTTGAGGGCTGAAGGTGACGGCTAATGGTGTTCTGTTGTTTTCTTTGTTGGACCTGTCCTGTAGTAGGTGACTTCTGGGTCTGTCAATCTGTTTTTTCACTTCAGTAGGTGGGTACTATAGTTTTAAGAATGCTTGATAGAGATCCTGTAGATGTTTGCCTCTGTCTGAGGGATTGGAGCAAATGCAGTTGTAACTTAGAGCTCGGCTGTAGACAATGGATTGTGTGGTGTGTCCTGGATGGAAGCTGAAGGCATGTAGGTAAGAACAACAGACAGTTGTTTTCCAGTATAGGGTGGTGTTTATGTGGCCATCGTTTATTAGCACTGTAGTGTCTAGGAAATGGACCGCTTGTGTGGAATGGTCCTGGTTGAGGTTAATGGTGGGATGGAAATTGTTGAAATCATGGTGGAATTCCTCAAGGGCTTCTTTTCCACAAGTCCAGATGATGAAGATGTCATCAATGTAGTGCGAGTAGGAGCATTAGGAGACGAGAGTTAGGGAAGCGTTGTTCTAAGTCTGCCATAAAAATGTTGGCATATTGTGAGGCCATGCAGGTACCCATAGCAGGTATATATTGTCCCCAAATGTGAAATAGTTGTGGGTGAGAACAAAGTCACAAAGTTCAGCAACCAGGTTTGCCGTGACATTATCAGGGATACTGTTCCTGATGGCTTGTAGTCCATCTTTGTGTGGAATGTTGGTGTAGAGGGCTTCTACATCCATAATGGCCACGATGATGTTTTCTGGAAGTTCACCGATAGATTGTAGTTTCCTCAGGAAATCAGTGGTGTCTCGAAGATAGCTGGGAGTGCTGGTAGCAAAGGGCCTGAGGAGAGAGTCCACATACCCAGACAATCTTGCTGTTAGGGTGCCAATGCCTGAGATGATGGGGCATCCAGGATTTCCAGGTTTATGAATCTTGGGTAGTACACAGAATATCCCTGGTCGGGGTTCTAGGCATATGTCTGTACAGATTTGTTCCTGTGCTTTTTCAGGGAGTTTCTTGAGCAGACGGTGTCGTTTCTTTTGGTAATCCTCAATGGATTTAATTTGGGTTTTTTTTAAAAATAAAAATAATTTAACTGTTTTAGTTAAAAACAATTTTAACAAAAACAAACCTGATTTTAAAAAAACTTGAATGTTTAAATGCATATGCTTGTTTTGTTAAAATATTATATATGTTTGCTGTTGAAGAAAAAAACAGAATTCATAATGTTGTTGTTTTAGTTAAATAAAACAATTTAAATGTCTGTCTGGTGATGTTCTCCTCCTGCATGGCAAGAAAATCCTCCAAATATTAATCATTAACTTGTTGAACTGGAGATAGTTCAGTTCCCAATGACTTCAAAAATATCTGATTTAGTTACCTCTACTAAATGAAATAACCAATCATTCATTTGCTGATATAACTGTAAAACTAATCTGAAAAGTTTTCAAAATAAAAAACTTTTAAAGTGTATAGCATGTACCTTCTAAAAATTAAACCTACATCTCTGAGTGGTGAAGAATATGTATTAAGGTTATAACAACCAACAAGAATGCACTTTTATGTAGAAATCCATGATTAAATGGAGTCTTCCTGATTAGTGATTTAAATGAAATCCACCCTGACTAAAAGTCCACAGATATGTATCAAGGTATTTATAAACAAAGACACTGTCATTGGAATTTGCAGAAGTGGCATGTTGTAATATCTCTGCCCAAGTTATATAGCATGAAACTTTTATTAGAAAGGGTACGTGTATTTTATAAGTCAAAATGCAAAATTCTGCAATTCTAGTACAATATTAATATCGTTCTGTTTTCACTGTTTGTCAAATTTAGATTTCTACTGCCTAATGAAAACAAATTTACAGTATCACGACCTCAACAATCCAGCCATTTCATTGATGTTTATGTTCAGCAGCCAAGCCCATTGACCAACTGTTACAAAATAGATTAGAGAACATAGCGTCTGTTTCTCCCACAAATGCCCAATGAAGACAAATTAGCCAACCTGCAACACAGCCCGTATGCTTTTTCCCCAAAGGCTCTGTTTCTCTTTCTTCCCACGGATTTTTTTTTTTTTTTTTTTAAAGAAATCCAACCTAGTCTCTCTCTCTGTAACAGATGGGATTCCTGGCAAGTCTTGGCTTGCTTTCCTGTAATGCTTCAGTGGTGCAGGATCAGAACTCCAAAACAGCACCCTCCCAGCCCTTTTTTTTTTTTTACAGAAAAAAAAAAAAAAGAAAAGAAAAAAAACCTATGCCCTATCTTAGCATTTTTAAAGTTTTTTATTTTTAAAAACTTGGATCCCCTGCCCATCCTTACAGTGCGAGTAGACTGCCACCTACTGTTCCATGTGTGTGTGTCCATGAAATACTAGACAATTTACTCAAAATGCAAGTCAAATGGTGCTATAAAAACATCCCTATGTGTTTAGAAAGCATCAGATAAGGGGCACTAGAAGGATGACAAAAGTATTAAGTGCCAAGACACAGTGCCACTCACTCAAATTTAACCTGGCTGTCCTGCCCCAAAATTTGAGAGAGGCATTATGATCTGGTAGTTGCACACCACCTTCTCCCATGGCACTTCTACTCTAAGGCTCACTGTGCTGCCACCAACCTCTTCCTCCCACAGAAAATTTGATGCACTCACACCTCCCATTGAGAAAAAGTCTGTCTTAGCTGGGACATTAGAGCATATTCATAATTTTAAAGTTGCTTGAGGTAATAGCAATACAATCTTCAAACAAATATCAGTTTTGTAAAAATCTAATACAAGAATTCACTAATTTCTTATTTAAATTATTAGAAAAGGAATATTTCATATAAACAGATAAAATATTTCCAGTTTGATATTTCCATCAACAGGCAAGACAGAAGGGAGAAAAATCTCTCAAAAGATGTTGAGTGGCAGTTTGCTGTTTCTATCACCAAATCAATAGGAAAAAATAGAATGTGGCACCAAAACGTAATGTTTATTTCTCCAGCATGGCCCACTGGGCAACTGTCACAGGAAAAATTAGAGAAGAGCATTTGTTTCTCCTGCAAACGTGCAATAGAAATACTGCCTAAAATAGACCTTTTCCATCAGGAAAAAAAAAAGTCTTTTGTTTATCTCCGCAGAAATATGTTTTCAAACAAGAACAACAGGCATCCCTCCAGGCTGATTTTCTGACTGCAAGAACAGATGCATATTACTCATCACGGTAATACTCTTGAGCAGTAATCGTCAACATTCAGTTTACAGCTTACTAGCATTAAAAAAATGCATTTATAAAAAAAGCATATGTTGCATTCACTTCTCCATCACACATTGCTAGAGCTCAGTTTCTTTTCAGAAAATATTGGCCTTACCTTTACCATTTTGCCATGCAGTGTACCAAGACAAACTGAGAAAAGTGATGAAAACTAATACAGTGGCCACAGTTCCATTTCGGAGCCTCATCTCATTTCAACATCACACTTGTTTATATGGTACTTGCGATTTGGATTGATCAGTTGTACTTCTTGTACTGAAGTCAATTTATTCCATCATTAGCACCACTTGACCAACGGGAATGAGACACGTAGCTGTCTCATTTCAAAAGCTCTGTAAAACGGGTCCAGCAGTTACACTGTTTCAAACTTTTACTCGAGTCACTCAGCCTTCATAAAGTAAACCTCTTTTTGCTTCTACTCCTGTTTACAAAGGGAACACAATGATTAGTTAGAGGCACAAAAATATATTCATAAGCAGTCTCGCCTCTATATCAAAACACATAATAGAAACACCATTAGTATTATGATGCTCTTTACTAAAAAGGATACAGACAAGTATGAAACAAGCAGATTACTTCTCCTTTCCTGTCACCCATTTTTGGGATACTTTCTTCAAACATGAATACTACTTGACATACTAATTTATCCTTTTCATTCAAAAGTTTTGTTTTTGAAAAGTCACAATTAACACAGGTTTTGTTTGTATGCTATAAATATTCATATTATTAGTATTTGTTACAGCAGTACCAAATGGCCCAAACAGGACCAAGCCTCATCATTCAAGGTACTGCACAGGTACATAGAAGATTAACTCTTCAAGAAAAGACCAACAGTCTAAGGCAGCCTGCACAACATGCAGCCCGGGGGCCACATGCGGCCTGCACAGGCTCAGTGTGTGGCCCGTGGGGGGTAAGGAGGGGTGGGGCAAGCCAAGCGGTGGGGTGGGGGGAAGCAGATGGGGGCGGGACTTTTTGGCCCACAGCTGGGTTTTTTTGCAGTAATATGGCCCTTGCTGCTTTCCGAGTTGTGCAGGCCTGATCTAAGGCCTCAGTCCTGTGATTCACTACACACAAATAACAGGGATGCACCTGCACACAGCATCACTGAAATCAACAAGACTATGCAGGCGCAGTGGTGCACCAGTGAATAGTGAACTGAAGGATCAGAGCACTAAATTAGCATTTCCAGAGTTACAGTATTTTAGTTAACTTCTCCTGACCCAATATAGGATGTACAGGATCCCAAAAGTGTTAACTGGATGCACAGAAGACAATATGCCACATTCAATTCAACACAGATCTGTGAAATGCAAGGAAGTGGGTGGTCCAGCAGTCTCCAACTTTCTTTCAACCACAGCTCTAGCTCTGGCATGGGTTACACCAAAGCCTCAGAGCTCCTTCAATGTTCACCTGCTGGCAGCAGTCCCCAAGAAATCATCTGAAAATACTACAGTCTGGCCATGACCTACCTGTCTCCCCACCACTACCCTTCACACCAGAGTGTGGTACAGGAGCTAGCTAAGCTAGTATTGCCCAGCCAATAGCTCAATTTACTGGAAAATTCTAAGTATTCAGCCTTTTTGCACTACTGAACAGATCAAAAGTCCCAAAACAGGCCAATGTCTGGTTTCTGGAATTTTTTAAGTACCAAAGAATTCTGGTGTACTTTCCTCATAACGGATTACACAATTATGAAATGGCATAAACATGAAGCCTAAGTACCTAATATTGTTTCTTTAATATACTGCCAGATCTTCTATTTCAAATTCCATCTGACAGAAGTTTGTTACTCAGCTGTCGAGAATTTATTTGGGTTTAAACTTTCCAATTCAAAATTGGTCATTTATTTGTCAAATAGGTTGTTACTTAAGAGCAAAAGGAGAAATCTTTTTATTACACTGGCACCCAAAGACCCCAATCAATGGGAGCTCCATTGTGTTAACAGCTGTAAAAAAACATACTAACAGAAAAACCCTTATGCAGAGAGCTTACAGTTGAGACAAGATGCACCAAGAGTGTGTCACAAACAAATGGAGAGAAGAGGGTAACAGCTATAGGAGCACATGATTACACTGAGCACAACTTTCATGTTACAAGTCTTTCCTCAAAAGATATAAAAAAATATTAATATCAGACACCTTCCTAACCTTTTTCACCTGGTAATTTACCATTAGTATTATGGATGTAGTGACCCTTGAGGGAATTTAAAAACAGAGTTGGGCAGGTGCTTTACATATTAGTTTGGAGAGGGCATTCCATGTGTAAAGAGCATCATGAAGGTACCTGTGGGAGAAATGGGCAAATATACGATAAAGGCTGACATTGAGAGAGCACCCGGGACAATGCAGTAAGATACAAGAATAGATAAATAGAAAGGGAAGAGCTGTGAAGAAAATTTAAGGTAGACAAGAAGATTGAATTTGGTGTGCAGGAAGAGAGAGAGAACCAGTAGAGAGATACAAAGAGAGAGGACTGACACAGTTTGAATTATAGGTCAGGAAACATTTAGCACCCCCATTTTGAACATTCTGAGGGAGATGAGAGGGACATAAGGAAGGCCAGAGAGTAGATTGCAGTAGTCAGGTCCGAAGATGAAGACCTAAATGAGAGTTAAAGTAGTGTGGACAGAGAGAAAAGATCTTGGAAGTGCTAAGGAAAAAAAGCAGCGAGATTTTGATATGGCCTGGATGTGCAGGATTGGGAAGAGGGAGAAACCTAAAATGACTCCTAGACGACAGATCTAATTGACTGGGAGGTTAATGATGTCAACAATGCTGACAGTAACAGCATTAGGTTGATTTTAGAGAGCTATTATGATGTTCAGCAGTAACACCTAGAGGTCCTAATCAGGACTGGGATCCCACTGTTCTTTACAAACACATAAGACAGTCCTTGACCAAAGTCTTTTTATAAGACAAAGCATGATATATGAATATCTCAAACAGCAGCAGAAAGGGGAAGGAAGAAAATATGTACAAGCCACAGTAATATGTGCAAAACTAGATGTTTCCAAATGAAGCAAGAAGTATTGTGGATTTTGGTTGGTTGGTTTTGCTCTTATACTAGTCTTCTCTCCCCTACCCCTTCCTTTTTCCACCCATAACCTAGTTAACATTATTTAGGGGTACAGTAACTTCTCACTTAACGTTGTCCCAGTTAATGTTGTTACGTTGCTGATCTATTGGAGAACATGCTTGTTTAAAGTTGCACGATGCTCCCTTATAACACTGTTTGGCAGCCACCTGCTTTGTCCACTGCTTGCAGAAAGAGCAGCCCATTGGAGCTAGCTTGTGGGGGCTTGGAACCACGGTGGATTGGCAGCCTCCCTAAATTCCCTGTGCGGCAGCCCCCCAGCAGGCTATCAATTGCTGGGCAATTCAGGTGTCCCTCTCACCACTGATGTGTGCTGCTCCTGCCCTCTGCCTTGAAGCTACTTCCACAAGCCTCCTGCTTGCTGTGCACGACAGTGGGGAAAGAAGAATGTTAATGTCAAGACATCCCCCCTACCCCTGCTCCTGCCCCTCACTCATGTACACCATGTCCACAGAGCAGGGGGACATACAACAGGGCTCAGGACAGAGGGAGCTTGCTGATCTACGTAAAAAGACAATGTACTTAGAGTCAGGTCAGCGTACTTAAAGGGGAAATGTGCGTCTCTCTCTCTCCCTCTCACACACGGGGTGTGTGTCTCTGTCTCTCCCTGTCACACACACATGCACCTCCGCCCCAGCACTTCGAAGTGGAGGGAGTGGTGCACTTGAGTGGGATAGCATCACCGGCTTCAGTTTCCAATGTTTTAAGCCACTGCCATGCTGTGTCTCCTCCCTCCATTTGTGCTGCCTTGTAGAGTGTGAGGCTACATTAACAACATCTTAACCCTTAGGGGCTCAGCTGACTGCTAGTTCATCATTTAGCAGTAAGACGTTCCCTTGGAAATGTCCCACCCTTTGACTCCACCACCTCAACAAAGCCTCACAATCATCATTGCTGCGTACAGTATTAAATTGTTTGTTTAAAACTTATACTGTGTATATATATATTTTGTCTGGTGAAAAAAATTCACCTGGAACCTAACTCTCCCATTTACATTAATTCTTATGGGGAAACTGGATTTGCTTAATATAGTTTCGCTAAAAGGAGCAATTTTCAGGAACATAACCACAACGTTAAGTGAGGCGATACTGTACTACACTGCATCAGAGACTGCACATTCTAATATCAGGGAATAGCCGTGTTAGTCTGTATCACAAAAACAACAAGGAATCCGGTGATGCCACCAGACTCCTTGTTGTTATTGCACATTCTAAGACCGTATCAATACTAGAAAGGTTGCATCAATTTAACTAAAATTTTAAATTGATCTAGTTAATCCAGTGCATGCCCCAGCGTTGATGTACTTAGGCCAGTTAACCTTCCAACATTGATTTAGCTTACAATAATTAGTAATTTAAGCAAGGTAATTTAGCAAACTAAGCTGATCTAAATGAGAGGTCAACCAGTTGAAGTATATTTATATTATACGGTTTCTAGCAATTTATCTAGATATAATTAGTTAAAGTCGTGAAATTTCTCCAATATAGAGATGGCATAGGCTTCCCTACTATGGACGATGTGACTAAAGGCCTGACCTTGCAAGATGCTTAAGACAATGGCAGTTGAGAGCCCTCAACATCTTTCAGAAGACCATTCATATTTTACTGAATCAAACAATTGGTTAATATCTATATGCTTCCAGACAACTATGGTCAATAGACATGAGGCAGTTTCAAATGTGTGCCAAAAACTGATATGCATTAATGCCCCAATCCTGCAGTCCAACTACGTATATGCATAAGTCTCTGCAGGATCAGGACCTAAAGAACCTTGTGGTTCTGAGGAAACTTAACACACATTGGTGCACAAGTGCCTAGAAAATGGAATTCACAACAACAAAATTTTAAAAAGCTGTTTCGTACAATATACAAAACAAAAACTTATAAAGAGAGAGAGAGAGAAATAGGTACTTTCTCATTACAGCCTTTTTAAAGCCTTTCCTCTCATTAGAACATTTTTCTGCATTTAGGATTGGGAGAATGAGCGTAAACACAGGATTGAGAATCAAAACCGAATTAGTTCTAATCTCAGTTGACACTGGCTACCACTGTTGCTTACAAGCAGGAAACGTCTCTGCTACAGTTTCCCCCTCTGTAAAAATGAGGGCACTAGTACCGGATGGCCACAAGTATTAGAAGCAAAATTTGTAAGTCACTCTGAAGAAAGTCTCACGCACAGCACGCTCAATAACATAAATACTATAATCACTGAGCATTAGTAGGTGCTCAAGACTAATAAATAGTGTAACCAAGGTAACAACTTTAGCAAAAATGAAAAGCAATTCCGAGATAATCAAAGAGTCAAGGACAGATCACCCTGTCGTGCCTGGGGTTTTCCAGCACACAGGCTTGGGAGGACCAAATACACCCGAATAACACCTAGACCACAAGACAAACTAAGGCTGAATTATTACCCTCGAACGGTTTTTCTCCGTTTCCTGGTGTAGTTTCTCACCATCACCCCTTAATTTCCTATACAGCTACATCCCACCATGCAGCTCGCTGACCCGTCAATCATGCCTAGGGTGACCAGACGTCCCACTTTTATAGCGACAGTCCCGAGTTTCGGGTCTTTTTCTTCTATAGGCTCCTATTACCCCCCGCCCCCCCGGTCCTGCTGGTCACCCTCCTCCTCCCCACGCGTCCCGGGCTGCGCGGCTGCCGACGGGGCTGCTTCGGCAGCGGCGATAAATAACCGTCGCCTCGGTCGGCGGGGCGGGGGCAGCCCCCGCGGGGAGGCGCTTCCGGGGATGCGGTCCCTGCTCTGCGGCGCCCATCACTTCCCCCGCGCCGGGGTGGGGCGGGAGACCCCGCTTGGGAGACCCCCCCCACGCAGCGGGGCGCGGCCCCTGACGCCGGACGGGTGCTTGCGGCACAGCCGGCAAGGGGGCCCATCCCCCGAGGCAACGGCACGGGGCGGGCAAGGTCCGCCGGCGGCTCAGCCCAGGGGAGCCAGCCCGGAGCCCCCACAGCGAGGCCCCGGTCTGAGGAAGGGGCGAGTCCCGGCCGCCGCGCTCACCTGGGTCCGGACCACGCGGGCTCCCGCGTGGGGGGTGAGCCGCCGCCGCTCGCACTTCCTCGCCGGCAGCGGCTGAGGCGGCTCCTAACGGGCCGCGAGCAGCCCAGCCCGCCCCGCCTCCGCCCGCCCCATAGAGCGGCGGCCCCGCCAGCTGCGCGAAAAGCCCGCCCGCTACAGCTCGCCGGGCTGCCCATTGGCCAAGTGCTCCTCCACGGCAGGCCGACGGCCAACGTGCCGAGAGGCGCCCTCTCATTGGCTCGGCCTCCTGTCAATCTCGCTTCTGGAGCTATAAATGTCTCGCTCGCGCTGAAACTGGTGTGGTGCAGTGCCCGGGGTGGGACTAACCAGTAGGTGGGTCGCGTTATTGGCTGGTGGTGCGCGCGCCGGCCTTGGAAGGGAACAACTGCCCCCAACGCCCATCCAGTTCCGGCTGTGTACGTTGGGGGCCTCACTCCGCGTGTGGCAGTCTCGGGACGTGTCTCGGGGTGGGGCGTGGCGAAGCTCGCTCCTTTGGGGGGGCTCCCATAGTTGCCTGGAGCTGGGAGTGGTGGGGTGTCTCTCTCATAGGCTAACTGGGGCCCTTTCTGCGCCTGCAATCGGATATTGGGGCTTCCAAGATGGGGCTTTGAAGAAAAACAAAGGTGGGGGGAGGGAGGTGCTGTCTCTACCGAGCTGGGGGGGTTCACCTCCCAAATACAGAGCCAGACCCCACCTGGAACTAAAGAATAACACTGTTGCTTCATACTAGTTTATAGAGTCACTGTATTTTGGGTTCCCCCAAGGAGGACACTGCTTGGGGGGGTGAGAACTGGGGGTGTTGGTGGGGGGACCTGCAATGGGGGTACTCATGGGAGGTGGGGGGCAGTGTCACTCCCTGTCAGGGGGTAGGGTGGCTGGGGCAAGCCTAGGGTGCAGCAACAATCATCAGGCAGTGCCTCTCTGTAGGAGCCCCGCTCCCCAGGGCAAGGAGCTGGGGTGTGGGTGGGTAGGATCCAGGAGCTGTGGCTTGCAGGGGAATGGACCAATCAATTGCAGATGGAGGAGAGGGACCCATGGGGAAATGCACCAATCCAGGTTTTTTCTGAGCTGCAGCTTGTCTGCTCTGCAAAAACCCGGGACATTTCCTGTTGTTTAACAAATCTGCGTGGAAAGAGAAAAGAAGCTCTGACCAGGAAAATCCAGACCTATGGTACCCATATGTATATAAGCCTAATAGCCCCTGAATTATTCCTGTGATTATAGAGACCTTTTTGAAGTCAAGCATAGGCTAAGAGACAGGGAAGGGCAGGTTAAGGCCCTGACTGCCCATCAAAGTTCTGTCTCTTTATACCAGGTCCCTCAAAAGTTGTATCACTCTAACTGTATCACTAAAGTTAGAGTGTTATAACACCCTGAATGTGGGTACCATTACACTAATATAAAAGTGATTATACTGCTACAGCTTATTCCTAAATAGGAATGGGAATAATCTGTACACAACATGAAGATACTAGTTACATACAGTATGGCTTCACATTACTAATACCAGAAGATCAACAAATGGATGTCTGGGAGCCTTCTGTTGTACTAGTCCACAACACATAATTGCAGCACCATGTGAAAGTTGTCATCTTGCCCCCAACTGTACTGGTATAAGTAGGGCCCTTCCAAATTCACGGCCATGAAAAACGCATCACAGACTGTGAAATCTGGTCTTTTGTGTGCTTTTACCCTATTCTATACAGATTTCACAGGGGAGACCAGAATTTCTCAAACTGGGGATCCTGACCTAAAAGGAAGTTGTGGGTGGGGAGGGTCACAAGATTATTTTAGGAGATTGCAGTATTGCCACCCTTACTTCAGTGCTGCCTTCAGAGCTGGAGAGTGGAAGCTCTTGGCTGGGCACCCAACCGTGAAGGCAGCATCTCACCATACCATGCCATCCTTACTTCTGTGTTGCTGCTGGCAGCAGCTCTACCTTCAGACACTTTACAAGCACATTCCAATAGTACAGTAATACCCAAATGAGCACAAACTTCAATTGCATTTGGTGGCTGCTGTGATTCCTCAAGAGTTCTCACCCCACACCCAAGATCCTTTATCATCAAAGAGTCACTTCCACCTTCCTTATATGCAGGAGATGCTACAATCTACTTAACCTTTTCCCAGTAGAATCAAACCTGCTACCAGTGTGAGATGTTGCAGAAATACACTGTCAACCTTTTACACATACATACTGTGTGAAGCCATACACAAAAATCCGAAGTAATGAAATCATTTGAAGTAATGAAAATTAACTAAGTATAGTTGACAGCTATCTCTATTCCTCCCCAATATCAAAATACTGTGTTTTACATCAAGCTGAGTAAGGTCTGTGGTAATTTATTCGGTATGTATGACTGTCATTTTTTTATCCTTTTAACTCTGTCATCAGATATCCTGCCATTGTTTCATTGCACCTGTCCCAAAAGATTTGCAGACCACGAAAGCATGCTTGTATGCTACCATCAAAACCAAACAGCATCATCATAATTAGCATGGATAGCAACCCATCAAACTTATGAAGGTATGCCTGCCGTGTGATTCTAGTTAACAATATCCAATCCTTTTTCCTCTCCAAGTGTTACACAGTAACTCTTTTGTGTAATAGTCTCCTGTCCTCTGTCCAACTTAAGCCAGGTCAGTGCTAGAAACTTTAGCAGGTTTAGTAATGGCAGTTAGGGTGTGATTTTCTTTACAACAATTCTATACTGGGAAAAGCTTTAGTGTAGATGCAGACATATTCACATAAAAATTATTTTTCCAGTGTAGCTTATTTCACTCAGGAAACCAGTATAAACTGTATTAAAAGCCATTTTACATGGAAATTGTTTCATAAGGATACTTTCTCTTCATTCAGTAAGGCCAAATTTCATTAGGAGGGTTTGCTGGTAGAGTTATGCCTGTATAGCTACATTTTGACATTATCTCTTTAACTATTAATTTCCACTATCAACAGAGTAACTAAAAATAGAGCATTCCACATCCAACTTTTCCCTCTTGGATTAGCTGCATGAGAAGAAAGGCAAAATAGAAAACAGAAAAAATTCAGAGTAAGAACACCAACCATCAACCTGCCCCAATCCAACAGAAAGCAAATATCTATAGGCATGTTTTACCATTTGAAAAGTAGAAAATCGCACAGCTAAGGACAACTGTGCAGCTGGATCTGCAATAAAAGAAATTTGGGCTCTTTGACAGACACTTCATAATAGTAATTGTTTCTGGTAACAGTGACAGTACACCTTGGAAACTGAACAGTATCTCACACCTGTAATGCCTCAACAAATCTTTTATTTCTTCTTGATAGTCCTATGTATTCTACTCCCATAAGCAACTGAGGTTTTGAATATAGTTCATAGGTCTACACTCTTTTAATTTGAAAATGTAATTGAAATAAATTAGCTCTTCCAGTAAAACAGGTTCATTTTTAAAAATAGTGCTTGAAGAGAAATCAGTGTAAAAGGAATGTTTAAACCCTTAGTATAGTCTAGTAAAAGAAGACCCAAGAGAGCAGCCAGTCTGTTGTATAACAACATCAAAGAGACAGTGGCGATCAATAGTATCTCCTGCTGAAAGGCATCTGCATTTATCAAAAGTAAATGTCAAGCAGAAGTCAAAGTGTTACAGGAAACATCAGACCTGTGGTGATTTTATTGTAGATCAGTAACTATTTCTGTTATACCGAATGACTGGTTTACATTCATATTATCTAACAGAGCCATAATGTTGTCACTATTCATCAAGTTTGGAGCTCCCTTTGCCAGGCACCTGCACTTTCTTGTAATTCTTTCAGTAATATGGATCCGTGTTTGTACTGCTTTCATACTGGCTTTGCTAGAGAGAGAGAGCAATGGAACAGGAATGGTAAAAGAGTAAGAATGGGGAGAAAAAGAGGATCTGGCTTTACATGTGGTTTGGTGAAGGGACAGGAGTGAGGCTTATTTTGAGTTTTGCTTAGCTGAAAAACAGCAGCCCAAGCAGACTGACAGCTGCATTTAACTGGTTCAGAGAACAAACTGCATGTGGTTCAGTCAGTCAGAAACTAGCTGATAACTGGAATCTATTTCCACTTCTGTCACTGATCTGCATCCTGTTTGTGTAACCTTGGGCAAGTAACTTCACCTCTCTGTGCTTCTGTTCCTTCCCACCCAAACCACTGTCTGTTTAAACTATAAACTTTTCAGGGCAGGGATTGTCTTTCACCATGTGTTCATACCTTGTCTAGGACTATGAAATCTCTATCTCCATTGAGGCCTTGATATACTATTCTACTACTGTAACTTCTAATAAAGTACAGAATGTTTGTTATGGTTTATTGGTATATTTTCAGAGCATACAAATAACACATCTCATTCCATCTTTATAGATGTAAAACCAAAACAAATACATATTTTGATGACTAAGCTTGTTTGCAAGAGACAGTTATTGGTTTTCAGTATTATAAGCTGCTTTTAGATTTTAATCAGCTAGGAGCAGGAATCATGTCTTCGTGTGTTTCTTTTGCAGTGCCTCTCATATTGCCAGTATTTAACAAATAAATAACTCCATACAAAATTCCATGTAAAGGGTGAAAAAAAGATTGCAAAGTTATGTGATCAAAAGTCAGAAAATGCATTGTCTGCACAACCTTTATCCTGGCCCTTATATGCATTACAATACAGTCTTTTGTTACACGATCTTGCGATAAAGAAGAAAATTTTAATAGTGTCTCTGCTATTACATAAATCTGAAATCTGGAAACCCTGAATTTTATTTGATGTGTCTATTGCTCAGAGAGATTTAGGTCCAAAACCCAAAATACAAAGAGATGGACCTGTTGTTGAAGATGAAGTCCTCGATGGGTTCAGGCAAAGAGAAATCATATAAAAATAAAGAATTGGGATTTCCGGCTCAGTCAGTCCATTGACATATCAATAATCACAAAGATTTACTCACAAATGTAACATACAAGCTGAAAATAATGCTCAGCCATAATTTTAATTTAAAAACAAACTTATGCTAATAGGGAAATTAGCTTCTTTCAAGAAGCTTCTAAATGTAAATGTTAACCATCTTCATGTTGCAATTTGGCTTGTCTCTTATTCATAGTTCATGTTTTTTCTAATATCTCTAAGAACACAGAAAGTGCAGTTCCAGAGTATTTTGCAGAACTAGACTCATCATTTGTGGGTATGGTTACACTTACAGGATTATAGCGCTATTGGTTATAACAGTCCCCTTATACAGCAATATGTATAGTGCTATTGTATGTCCACACTGAGACGCGCCAGCGGTATAGAATGGCCACATTTGCAGCACTTCAGGCGGCATTAAGAGCAGCGCATTAGGGCAGGTATCCCAGCATTCAGCTGGGTGCAACGTGCTTTTTAAACGACGCGGGTGAGGGGGGACATGTGTGTATGTGGAGGGAGAGAGCCAGTAGTTTTTCCGTCTTTTAGAGAGCCTGTCAGCGAGCCTGTCAGTGCGTGTCCGTTCACAGAGGGCTTTGTTTTCACACAGGCTCCCTCCTTAAACATTTGCATTGCTTATCTGCCAAGTTAAGAGAGAAACTCTAAAGCAGGCCTGCACAACATGCGGCCCGGGGGCCACATGCGGCCTGCACAGGCTCACTGTGCGGCCTGTGGGAGGTGAGTAGGGATGGAAAAAGCCAAGCGATGGGGTGGGAGGAAGCGGATGGGGGCGGGGCGAGGGCGGGACTTTTTGGCCCGCAGTTGGTTTTTTTGCAGTAGTATGGCCCTCACTGCTTTCCGAGTTGTGCAGGCCTGCTCTAAAGAGGTACTTCCGCATTCCTCCAGCCGAGTTCAAAAGAAAGGGAAGAGACGTCAATTGCCTAAATGGCTCTAGGCATCTCAAGAGATCACTTGTAGCGCAGTGGGTGTCCACATTCTCGCTGTAGCGCTACAGCAGCTGCGCTACAGCCCTTATTCCCCATGCGGAGGTGGATTACCGGGAGCGCTATAACTCCGTGGTTATAGCGCTCTACGTGACTTGCCAGTGTGGACGGGGAGGAGGTTATAGCACTCCTGGGGGCTTTATAGCACTATAAAATGCCAGTGTAACCATGGCCTGTGAAACTCCTAATGAGTAAGTAAAAAAAACACCCAACACTAGCGATGATTCTCCTTTCACTGACATTGAGGTAAATTAGTAGTCATTCCACTGAAGTCAATGGAATTACACAAGTCAAAGTGTAGAGGGAAACTTTCTGTATTTCTGTTTTGTCATTAATATCCACATGCCATCTTGAATTCCTGACAACAACTAGAAATCCATCTTGGCTGCTCTTCTTCCCCCTCCTCAGGTATAGTTTCCCACCCTTTTCTACAGAAAGGCAGGAAACCCGGCAACCACATGTCATGTGATCTGCCCAGTAACAGCAGAGCATATAAAGGTTAGCACGTCAGAGGGAAGCTGCTGCCCATCTGAGTGGTAGAGTGCTGGATCACAGCATTGTGGTCTACTCAGGTGCGTAAACCAGATCACCGCGCCTTTGGGTTGTGGGAAGGTTTAACACACTTGCACAAATGGGTGAGCTGCTAGCTGCCAACCTCTCATCTGGATTTTACTTGCACCCATGATGACTCAGGGGAGGAGAAAGAAGAATCACCATCATCACTCAGTTACCTGTTGCCTGAGGTCCACACTCCTCACCCTACTGAGTCATCTGGTCGGTTCTGGGCCTGATCTGCGTTGTGAGGTCAGGAGGCTCCAGACACAAGCTGCAAGAAATGGTACAGACCTTTTAAGTCCTCCATATCGCTTACCTGAGACCTATCTTGAAAAGACAGTAAACCCTTTTTGGTGACAATCAATATAGTTATAGTGTCACCTTTATGTATTTACCTTGCTTACCTGTGTTGGGAATCCTTTATAGCATACCTCGTTTACTTAACTTGTTTCTAATTAACATACCTGCGTTTTACTCCTGCACTCCTTTATTGGGCACTGCACTCCTTTTTATTTTGGGCGATCTTAAACCCTGGTGATAGATGCGAGTAGGGAGACGAATCTCTCAACTGGTCTCCGGCCATCCTAAACCTTGTCAACAAAAGGGAGAGTTGAAATAGACCCAATGCGTGTGTAGATTTCTGAAGGTCTGATAGAACTATTTGACTTCCTCATCCAGCAAAAGGAAATATGATTCAGGACAGTGCTGGGAAAGCATCCAAAACAACTTACAGAAAAAGCAAATATGATTTTATAGGAAGATCTGGTGTTTTGGAAAGGCTGTTCCAAAGTTTTCTACCTTGTCACAGTACTAGGTTAAGTTTTGATAAAGATGATGACTTGCACTTAAGAACATAAGAATGGCAATTTTGAGTCAGACCAAAGGTCCATCTGTCCCAGTATTCTGTCTTCTGACAGTGGCCAATCCCAGGTGCCCCAGAGGGAATGAACAGAACAGATAATCATCAAGTGATCCATCCCTTCTTGCCCATTCCCAGCTTCTGGCAAACAGAGGCTAGGGACATCATTCCTGCCCATCCTGGCTAAGAGCCATTGATGGATCTATCCTCCATGAATTTATCTTGTTCTTTTTTTAATCACAACATCCTCTGCGTAAGAAGTTCAGCAGGTTGACTGTACTTGGTGTGAAAAAAACCAACCTCCTTTTGTTTGTTTTAAACCTGCTGTCTATTAATTTCATTTGGTGACCCCTAGTTCTTGTGTTATGAGAAGGAGTAAATAACACTTCCTTATTTGCTTTCTCCACACCAGTTATGATTTTACAGACCTCTATCATATACCTCCCTTAGTCATCTCTTTTCCAAGCTGAAAAGTCCCAATCTTAATCTCTTCTCATATGGAAGCTGTTCCTTACCCCTAATCATTTTTATTGCCCTTTTTCTGAACATTTTCCAATACATCTTTTTTTTTTTTTTTTTTAGATAAGGCAACCAGATCTGCATGCAGTATTCAAGATGTGGGTGTACCATGGATTTAGAGGCAATATGATTTTGTCTTATTATCCCTTTCTTAATGATTCCCAGCATTCTGTTCACTTTTTTAACTGCCTATGCACATTGAGTGGACGTTTTCAGAGAACTATCCACGACTCCAAGATCTCTTTCTTGAGTGGTAATAGCTAATTTAGACCCCATCATTTTATATGTATAGCTGGGATTGCGTTTATTATTTAGTTTGTGCTAGAAGGATTGTAGGCGGGGTCTGAGTTATTTGTAGCCCCACCATCTCCAGAATATATTAAATGCCCATAAACTTTATTAATGCAGCTTTGAGGTTGCCCACTGTTGCCTCGTGCCCTTCCACAAAGTGGAGAGTGGCTGAACTTAAACCTGTGAAAACCAGGAATTGGAACTTAAAATTTCTGAAAACCAGGAAACAGAGAGTTAAGGTACGTCCCTCATGCTGGCTCCTTGGCAACGATTACTCTTGCCACAGAATGTACTGGCTGTATGTTAGTCCCATCACTGCTCCGGCGTCTCTATCTCTCTGCTTGTCCAGCACAGCCCAGTTCTGTCTCCTCAGGCCTTCTCCCCACAAAGCAGCAGGCATTAGGATGGAACCCATAGGCTGAGTTGCTGGGGAGAGGATGAAGAAACAGTGCAGAGACTAGCTTAGAGTCATTGGTTGTATTTTTATAAAGTGGGGGACAGACCTTGGGGGGCATGGATGTGGCAGTTGTTGGGAACAGTGCTGAACCCCTCTCCCACTATCACCTACTGCAAATCTGTGATCCCCTCCTTTCCTCACCACTCTCCCCTGCACTGATCCGACACCCCCATATTCCCTTTCAGTGCTCAGATCTCACTATTTCAGACCTCACTCTTTTCAGCTCCTCACCCTGGTCTTTGCATTAGATGCCTGTGCCATGCACTAAGCATTTCTGTTCCCAGCTCCTCACCCCATCTCAGCATTGTGTGTCTGTTCCATGCACTGAACATGCTCATTTGCATCTCCCCATCCCAGTCTCATCGCTGTGGCTGCATGTTTTGAAGAGAGGACAGAAATGGGGTGTGTGGAAGTGTGTGTGGGGCGGGGGGGGAGAGCAGAATCCTTTCCTACATCCCTCATGTCATAACTCTGATGCCCCTTCTTTCCTCCCCACTCACTATTGACACTTTCTCTTTCTAGCTAGAATCAGCAGAACTGGGGTACGGGTGAGCCTAGTGCTCCTTCCCCACTGCTGGAGGCAGCATGCAGAAGGTGGGGAGGTCTAGGTTCCTTCCCTTGATCAAGAAGCAGGCTGGGAGGAGAAGGGGAATACTAGGTACAGAGTCCTGCATTTTAGGAGATTTTAGACCAAGGTTTTAGGCAAAAGGCAGGCAAATCCCAAACAAACAGGAAGCCTACGGACTAATTATTAGTAAATCTAGAATAGTTTGTAGTTGTCAGACACCAACAAACATGCACCAAAAATCATTAACCTCAAACACCTATGTAGTTTCTGTCAGACACACACACACAAAAATCAGGGTTAACAAAAACCAACAACACCCAAACCTTTGAGCACTGAAGTATATATATTAAAATTAAGTAAGCTATTCCCTTTTCCACAGATCCAGTAGGAGCATTAGACACCCATATCCAGATGCTAGTCAAGGACGCAAATCTGCCCCTACCATATACATGTAACTTCCATTGTAGTCAGTGGGAGAACAGCAATTTAAGTGAGATGTCAGCATTGTATCCTATAAAAGAAATACTGTTTGATATTAAAGCCCCCGCATAGTGACACTAAAACCCAAATCCTAAAAGATATTTAGGCACCTAACTCTCTCTGAGTAACTAACTCAGAGAGAGGTGCCTAAATAACTTGAAGTTCTGGGCCCAAGTCCTGTGCAACCATGGAGATGACTACTGTTCCCACCCACCAACTACACAGGTTATTAGAATGAATGGGGACAGGACCAGGAATAAAGACAAATCAAAGTCAGAAGTGTTACTGGCAGCCAGAGTACACCAAGCAATTAATAGACTGCTTCTGAAGCTGATAAAGTGCCACAGATCACAAGTTTGATAACTTCAACAGCTGTATTGCTAGCATACGCGTGTCATGAATAGTATTCCTGTATTTCTATTATTCCTATCTCGAGAGAAACAAATCTACAACAAATTATAACATTTTCCATGTTTTTAATAACGCAGTGACACCCTTGCTGCAGTAGACAAATGTGTAGAGTGTATTCACTAACGGGTTAACCAAACATCAGGCCTCAAGGTGCCCCAGACTACACCATCATTTAACCATTTATATACATAACTAAATCTTAAAGCTATCCAGGGACAGATTGTGCCCCTAAAACACACCACTGAGTAGCAGACTGTGGAGTCACACCACCTCAAGGGTGAGCTCCTGTGGTAAATGGTCACTGCATCTCTGGCTAAGAGGCTGTCGTACACACACTTCCATGACCCTGCGTCTTCCCCCATTCTTTTTGGAGAGGTTAGTGCCTCTAGGAATATTCCTGAGCTGCCCTGCCTTTGAGGGAGCATGTGGACTGTGATGTGATCAGCTCTTAAACAGGAGATGCAAGAGAAGGGAGCGGGGAGCTCCTCTTTCCATCCCTACTATTGTAGAGGCTAGCTACAGTCTGTCCTTAAACCTGTAATGTTACTCCTTCTATTTTGCCTAAGCCTGTGTTTAGATTAGGCTAAAACTAATCTCTGCTGCTAATTAAAGGCCAGCATAAACAAATTCAGTGTACACATAGAGGTATCATCCAAGCATTGTTTCCTATAACCCAAACATGGGAATTGTTGGCATTTGCATAATATTTAATTATTTAGTCAGCACATAAAATGTGTCTCTCTTTTAAAAAACATTTTTATAAAGCGTCTCAATAATTAAACACCACCACAGTTATTAGCAGCAGGGAAGTCTTTGAAAATATATTAGTCAAAGCAAATAAGTAACTACATCTAATTCCACTCATCAAAATATACCACTTGGAGAGAAATCCCCAGGCGGGGGCAAGGGAATCAATACAGACTAGTGCATGTGAGTGAGCAAAAAAACAACACAAAATATAGCAGTCTAGCTACACTATCTGGCAATTTCAAGTAGACAGAATTCAGACGTTTAATTTACTCATTAATCTGTATATTCATTTCTTAAATGACCAAATCAATAGTATAGATCTTGCTGAGAAGTTCATCTGTACTCGTTGAGGTTAAATTCAGGGCCAGGGAAAGACCTATATGAGCCTACTGCATATTCTGGAATGGGCGAACGTAGGCCCACACAAAACTAGAGGCTCAACCTCTCAATCAGCAGAGACAAAGAGTGAAAAAACAAGGACAGGAGTGACAGTCATAGGGATAAAATGAGGGATCCAGTGGGGGACACCAAGCAGAGAATCCTGAGCAGCACTTGCTACTTCTCGAAGGAATCCAGGGATCCAGTGGATGCTGCCCAAAAGAACTCTGCCCATAGACATGAGGCAACAAGGTGTCAGAAACGTGCCCCACAGTTGCAGACACTTTCCCACTGCCCCCCTCCCCCCACCCCGCCAATGCACTGAGCTTTGTCCTCCTAGTTTGGTGAATGGCCATCTTGGTCAGTGCCAGGTGGAGGTTGACAAGGAGATCTTGCAACTTTGTGGGGCCATGAATGGTAAGCGCAAAAACCAGGAGTGTGGGGAAACATGCTCAGCAGGAGGTTCTGGATGAGCCAGAAAAGGGACTGCAGCCTGACACATTCTACGTAGATGTTCTATGGTCTCCCTCTCGCTGCAAAAGGGGCACGTTCTGGGAGACTCCATGAGCCATGCCAATTGCACAACCATGCTCAGAGCTCCAGGGAGGAGCCCCAAATGAGATTCCCAGAGGCTCATGGGACTGAAGTGGAATACAGGCTGGCCTCTTGGGCCTCTGCAGGCAGCAGCAGGTCCTACAGCTTTGTGTCAGGGCAGGAAGTAAATAGTATGGAGCATGAACATATATAGCGATTTGTGAGGCATGGTTCTGAGAAGTGTTCAGCCTGTTTAGGTGATGTGTCGGAGGCAGATGGGGGCGGCCAGTGGAGTGCGGACCTGATGGCAAGTTCTGGAGGGCCAAGTATGATCAGAGAGTGGCCTCCCATAGGACTAGTTTAAATAAGTGAGAGAAGCAGAGGGCAGGGCTGCCCTCACTTCCTGAAGCACACAGCGGGGTTGTATGTGGGGTGGGCAATCTCATGCACTGGCCAAGCACCACATAGTCCAGGAGGTCCATGATTCTGGTGACTCCAGCCAGGACCAATCTCTGGTGCTCCAAGGAGGACTACACCCCCTGCACACGAAGATGGGGGTTGTGTACCAGTGGTTCAGCAAGGCAGTCTGCCCCCTCCATGGCCACTACGGACCCAGTTGCTGAAAACAGATTCCAGGTCCTGAGGAAATCCTGGTGAAGACTTGACAAAGAGTCCTGTGGCACCTTAAAGACTAACTAAAGTATTAGAGCATAAGTTTTCGTGGGCTAATACCCACTTCATCGGATGCATCCGATGAAGTGGGTATTAGCCCACGAAAACTTATGCTCTAATACTTTAGTTAGTCTTTAAGGTGCCACAGGACTCTTTGTCACTTCTGCAATTCCAGACTAACTTGGCTACCCCTCTGACTCTCATGAAGACTGGCAGCTCAGAGAGAGCGCTGAGATGGAGATAAAAGAACTGCCAGTCACATCGGTGCCCTCAGAGGAAGGTGTGCGCCAGCACACTTAGTGCTGGATTATAAGCACCAGAAAGGAGTCTCTGCAGGGCCTGAAGGCAGAATGCATAGTCCTGGCTGTGAATGCAGACCTGGCCACTGTGCTCTCTCCCAAAGCCTATGTGGGATATGATGGCTTGGGGATTGAACCCAGGTCTTTGGCTCTAAAAGCAAGAGCCTCTACTGCTTGAACTAAAAGAACCAATCATGGCAGCTTAACATCCGTAAAACTCCTAAACCTCTAGATGGACCAGCCACTACAGAAGGAAACTGGTGAATTTATCTGGATTAGAATCTGATTTCCAAACAAGACCAAAAAAGGAAAAATGAAGAGTTAGCCAAGAACACAGAGTTTGAAAGCTTCTGTGATTATCTGAAGCAACAAAGGGTCCTGTGGCACCTTAAAGACTAACAAAAGTATTGAAGCATAAGCTTTCATGGGCTAATACCCACGACAAAGTGGGCACTAGCCCACAAAAGCTTATGCTTCAATACTTTTGTTAATCTTTAAGGTGCCACAGGACTCTTTGTCACTTCTGCAAATCCAGACTAACACGGCTACCCCTCAGATTCTTGTGATTATCTGAGAAAGGCTTAATCCACCAAATTATTTACATAATTTGTCATTGATATAGATAATCAGATTCTGATCTAATTTATACCTGTGTAAATACTGAATAACTGTATTGAACTCAATTATCAGCATCTGGGCTGAAGCGTAAAACTCAAAGGTTATGTTATTTAGCAGCAAGGAAAATTTTTATTTTCTCATCTAAATTAGACTTTATGCTTTAGCCGCATTTCAGTACTTTTGCAAACAATTAATCTTATGTTCTTCCACCTCCTTCTAAAACCACTCATTACCTTCAGTTCAGGGCTCTATCATATTAAAGAAGACCTATAAGAAATCTTTATTTTTAGAGTCACCACTGTTCTCATCAGGCTGCATAACACAGGCAAAGAAAGCTCCGTTTCCCCTCCTGTATCCTCAGAGTAGCTTCTAGAGGGCAAGATGAGTGTTACTATTCCAGAGCATTCCCGCTGCAGACATATCAAACAGGAACTGGGTGAGAGACTTATCTAGAAAGGTTGATCCAAAGAAATTATCCACCAGACTAGATCAGGGAAAACCATCTGGGAAAACTAGCACAAATTTGCTTTTTCATATAACCGGCCTTCTGATCTCCATTTTCTCATATCAAATCAAAATGTAAGTCCACATAAATGAACTCAAACTGTGAACAGTGCCATTCTGTAAAGAGAATAAAAGATTGAAGTGCCCCCTGTAATGGTGCACAATCACTTCTCGTGAGTGCCTCCTGTCAAGTGGGTACAAACCTGCACTCTCTCTGCTCATGGTGCCCTCATCAGCCAGTAACCTCATCAGTGACTCAGCCTTCTGACCGAGTTATGCACAGCCTATACGTGTGAAGGAACTCTTTCCAGGGTAAAAGGCCCATCGGGACCTGTCCCGCTGCCCTTGTTACCATCTTTAGCCCTGTCTGTGGCCTCAGTCCTCAGCCCCTTTGGTCTGCGGCTGCCCTGGTGTAGAGCCGTGCCTCCCAGAGCTTTCTCCCTGGAGCTTTTAAATCCTGTCCTTCACGTGGGCCCACAGGCGCTGACTCTGTGGGTGCTCTGGGACTGGAGCATCCACAGTAAAAAAAATAGTGGATGCTCAGTACCCACTGGCCACAGCTATTCCTGTCTCCACTCATCAGTTGATGGGGGAGGGCACTGCTGCTGCCAGCAATAGTTGATGGGGGTTGCACTGCTGCTTGACAGCTGATGCGGGAAGAGCAGAAGCACTGCCCAACAGTTGTTTGGCAGCTCAGGGAGAGGCCTACGGGAGGGCAGAGAGCAGAGGATGTGGCGGGGGGAGCTTTGGGGAAGGAGGGTGGAGCAGGGGCAGGAAGAGGCAGATCAAAGGCAGGAGCTTGGGGGAAAGGACAGAGGGGGGGTTGAGCACCCTCCGGGGAAAAGGAAAAGTCAGCACCTTGGGTCTCTAAACAAACCTTATCCCCTTCTCAGGGCTTAGGTCACCCTACCAGTGGCCTATGGGGCTCCCAGGCCTGCCCACAACTCCAGATCCCAGGCCAGAGCCCTATCTATAGCAGCTACATGGTGCTGTCTGTAATAGTTGCTGCTGTATTCCCTGGGCCATTTCCCACATAGCTCCTTCATCTTCACCCTCACCACAGGGCTGAAAATCTGAACTCTCTTTCCTCACCCTTGTGGTCCGAACCAGCAACTGAGCTGCTCAGTCCCTGCAGCTCCTTTTAACTGGGCCTGCTGCACTCTGGCTGCTTCCCTGCAGCTTTTTGAGGCTTGTAAGGTGTGAAGAAATGTAAGTTTACTTGATGATGCTCCAACCCTTACTCACATTGGGCACCTTCTCATGCAAATAGTCAATTGATTTAAAGGGGCCCAATCACACAAGTAAACAATGTTGCTATATCTCAGTGTAGATAGGTATCAGTCATCAAAGACTCCATAACTCTTAATTGTGGTTAGGAATTCCTTCCAGGATTCCTTCTGTGACTTCCTCGCTCAGCCTCAGATATGTCCACATTGCTCCATGTGCCAACACAAGAGTGACATGAGTTGTCTCAGTTTCCTTCCAGGGCTGAGCACCTCATTTCACTTGCTGCTCCCAGCGCCTGCGAGTGTGGACAGCAGGGGGCAACATCCAAGTCCAATAACCTGCCCAATCCTTGGAGTAGAAATTAATTTTCAAATAGACAGTCACCAAGGATTTATGTTCTGATCCTTCTCAAGGCAGATGATGGCTCGTATAGTTTCTTTCACTGCCTTTTCCTCTTAGGATATTTCTCCAGTAGATTTTGTTTTCAGGCAGCTTAGTAGAGTTAATTACAGATTAATTACAAACTCCTGGAAATCAAAAGATCATAGAGTCCCAGAATTCAGGTATTAGTATGAATTAGTAGATCTCACCTGTAGACGGGTGCTACCATCCCAGGGCATCTCCTCATGGCCTGGGATGGTCCTGCAGGCACCCTGCTTCAGTATTCCTTTGAGGTTCCTCTGACAGGATTCCCTCTCCACTCATGGCACCTCCTGCTAGTCATTCTGGGCATTAGCTCCATGTCTCAGCTGCACCCACCCCAGTGGCCTCTCCACCTGTCTTTTCTCTGACTTTTCTTGCTCTTGGTGCTGCCGCTTCTGAACTGTGGCTGGGCCTCCAGCCAGATCACTAAGTCCCTTCTCTTCTGGAGAATTCACAGTCTTTTCAGCCCATGCCCTGAGCCCGTACCCCGTGGTTGGTAGGGAAACCCAGGCCCGCCCTCTACATTGGGACTCTATAACATGCAGCCTAGACCTGTACTGCCTGTGACCTTGGGGCTCTTTCCCTGGGCTTTTTCCTAGCTAACTTCTCTGGGTTCACCAGCTCCTCCACTCCCTCGTCTTACGGAGTCTGTGCAACCTGCCTTCCTGCAGCGACAAACACTCCCCCGCTCTCCAGGAAGTGATTTCCCTCCCTTAGCAGCCACCTCTCTCTCTCTCTCTCTCTCTCTCTTTCTCTCTCTCTCTCGCCAGTTACCTGGCTTTTTACAGCCCCCTGCCCCTTCCTGTCCCAGTGACACTGTTCCTCAACCATTTACTCCCTGGCTCGCAGCCTAATTATCTGGTTGGGCCCATCTGGCCCTACCTAACTCTTGCACATCCCATCACAGTTCCAACACCCTCCCCCATCAACTCTACACTTACATCCAGAATCTTTAAAATAATGTTCCTTCTCTCATGGAGTCTAATTTATTGAACACCATGCAGCTCCCAAAAGAGCCCCCTTTGGAGCCCCTCCCTGAGATGCAGGGTTTAACAGCCCTCCTAGGGACTGTGCTTCAAATCCTGGCCTCCCTGGCCTGCAAACTCTTCCCCTTCAGGTCAGAAGTTGCACAGCCCTCCTTCCTGGAGCTGGGTCCTGGCTGAATACCTCCTTCTAAACAGCTCCTCCAGCAATTCACTCTGACTGGGCTTGGAGCATCCTGCTGATTCCCGTGGCCAGTCATCTAATCAGCTTATTGATCCACCCCAAGAACCCCAAACAGCTGTCTGCTCTGTCTGGGGGAGAGAGGAATCTTGCCCCATCTATTCTACAAGGCTCCTGGTTCCAGACCCTTAAAGAAACAATTGTTTGGGATGTTCCCGCATACTTTTCCTCTCCCAGACGCTGACTGTTTCCTCTCCCCCAATTACTGCTTCAGTAATTTTCCAGCCTTCATCTGCTTCCCTGAATACAAAGAAGGTGGTAACTGGGCTCTCACATTATTCCCAAGGGCCTTAAAAAGCAGTCCCCCATTACACCAGGACACACGTGTGTTATAAGAACTTGAATAGAACAGAACGTCATTCATTACAATTATTGACATACAGCATGTACAATTTCATCTGCAAAGAATCCATCATTAACAAAAAAAGCTTCACATGAGGAGTAAAAATTTGAATAAATTCTCATTTTCCTGATACTGAAACAGAATGAAATCAACAATGAAAGGTACAGAGAGCAAAGGTAAAAGAGAGAATGATTTCAAAACCTACTTTGTAGCAACAAAATTTTCCACAGACTGTACTGAATTCACCCACAGTTCTTGGGTATATTTTGGATCCTGCTGAGAGGAAATTGTTTAACATTTTCCTGGATGACTTCCATTTAAGCTGCTTTAAACCAGGTAGGGAAGGTTCTGAAAATAAAGCCAATGTACATAAAGAACTGGAATATTTAGGTAAAGTATAGATACTGAAAGACATTGCAAAGCATGAGGATATGGAAGGGATTACAGACATACTCATCACCTTGGTACCCCTGCATTGAACAGCATCATGAGATGGAGAATTATCTGGGTATAAGAATTAATAAAAGTTTTCCAATAGCATTTTCAAGTTTTTGATGTCAGACAACAAAACATCACACAGTAGAACCTCACCAATTTACACTAATTACTGGGACATCAATGAATGCTGGGTGAAATTCAGCCATGTGAAGGGGGCGAACATAAAGCCTAGGCACCACTTAAGACACACAGAAATCACATTCTGAGGACTTGAAAAGTACACAGACCTTATTCTGGCTCTCTAAATGGGTGAATTTCACCCTCGGATTCTATGGAAGGGGCTGCACTGCTAAATCTTCTCAGAATTGCTTGTTTTACAGTTACAACCATAAACATAGAGTCCTGTAATTAAACCCTTGTCTCCCACACTAGAGTGCTCATCAAGTATATGAAGCAAACATGTTGGCAATTTATTATACTCTTTGAGACTACTAGGCTTTTAATGGTGTCACAAAACAACAAGCTGTTTGCTAAACTACTGTTGAACATTTTTACTGATAAGATTTTAAATATCTATTTGTCTCTAAAAAGAGTGAACAGATTTGGTAAAGGTTTTCTCTGTTAAACACAACAGACGACATAACCCCATTTTCAAGTAAAGTCCAGAGAGATGTTTTAGCCTTAAAAATGTATTTATTACATTTTGCTATACATTAAAAATAATTAGTTGTGATTTTTTATTTAAAATTACTAAGCTAAAGTTAAGAGAGAGCTATATTATAATAAGCAAAATAGTAAACATTGTTTAAGTCACAAAAATCTACAGTTTTCTGCATTCAGAACCATACAATACACTATTTCATTTACACTATATGCAGTACTTCAGCACTGGGAGTGATCGCACCTCCAAAACTTGAACTGATCATTAAACAAGAAGCAGAAGAATTGGTTTTAAACAACATATGGTCCATCGCTTTGGGGAGAAAAAAAAAGCTCAAGAATTTTTGGTCTTCACCTCCATATTTTTGTTTTATGTTGTTTGAATTTAACTAAAATTGTATTGCTTTATGTGAAAAGGCCATGAATTAACCCTGTTTTTTCCAATAATATTTCAGTAGATTTGCTACTGGATGCTGTATTGTACTTGTTGCAGTTGAGCAAAATGGATCATGCTGAGTGGGGCCATATTGCTTCTGGGCTGGAAAAGTACAATGACATCTACAGTAAAATTGATCATAGTTCTTTCCACACAGTCAAGAATATAAACCATAGATCAGTTTGCCTAACTACATTTGTATTACATCCTGAGATTGCCAAGTACAATCCATTTGGCTGAGAGAAAATATGCAGGATCTGAAATAGTTTTGCACTATTTCCCATGTTGGTGGACAATAGTGACTGTTTAGCAATTGGCTATAGCAGAGTCACATGACCTTTTGAGTTAAAATAAAGAAAAACTCCAGCACAGGATAATATTGCCACAATAACCTATTTGAAGCAAAATCAGGTCCTAAATTTGAGATACTTAAATTTATGCCATTCTGATGGACTTTAAGGTCTAAGCACTTATCATATAATACTCACCACCCTGTAAAACCAGAGCTTGTTCCCATGGAGATCACTGGAAGTTTTAGTTTGATTTCAGTGGATCCACAAGCAGGCCCATAGCAGCCAATTCTCACTGTTTCCAGCTAAGCCAAGTTAGAGAGAGTATTGAACATATAGAATGCTATCCTGGCCATCCTGAGGTCAATGGCAAAATACACATTGACTTCAATGGGGCTAGGATTTCGTCCAGAAGGTGGCAAGATCAGGCCTACATGAGAGTTAGGGCTGCACTTTGTGGGAAGACATAAGACAGCTGAATTTGCTCATCTCTCAAAGCTGTGTGTGGTGTCCATTCTCTGTATGTTTGTGAGGCCTGGAATATTGTGTAGGAAACCCTAGGTCACTCTATTAATAGCCTCCTTTACCTTGAACATTTGTCTGTCAAACAGAGAATTTCCTTAGAGATATCTCGAATTGTCCCATGTAGGTGCACTGCACACTCCCCAGAAATTCAGCTGAGATCAGATACATCTAGGGCGACCAGATGTCCTGATTTTATAGGGACAGCCCTGATTTTGGGAGCTTTTTCTTATATAGGCTCCTATTACCCCCTCAGCCCCGTCCTGATTTTTTACACTTGCTGTTTGGTCACCCTAGATACATCTTAAATAATTAATAACAGAGAGAAAACTTTAAAGCAATATAACATAACATTAATTCTAGTTCAAGTTAATTTCCAGAAAACATTCTACTCTTCAGCGAGGATCTGAACAGGCAAAAATCAAAGGATAACATAGGGGGTTTTTTAAATGTAATTTTGTTTTACCGTTTCCCTTTAATGTGGAACGGTTTATTTAAAGAATTATGCAGATTGTGATGCAGTACCTTAAATAAACTTTGCATTGTGGTTTCATGAGTTATTTCTTAATGTTAGTTTTCGGGGCTTTTTAAGATTGTGTTACAGTACGTGAAAAGTGTATCTGTTTATGTTAGAGAATGTCTTACAATACTGTTAAGAAATAACTGTAGAATAAACTGTGATTTTATAATCTATGATTTGAGAAAGGAGTGATTATTAATCGTGATTAAAGACTATATTGTAAATGCACAAGCACAAAGGACAGAGCAAAGGTTGCGCATGCAAACAACTTTGGGGCCGTTTGGATTTGAATCCGAATTTTGTGCTTGAATACATTTTCCCTTTTAAACATGACCAATAGACAGCTGATGAGGATGATTTTCACATTTTTAAGATTACCCCCAAATCCACATGAGCCTGTCTTTAAGACTGTATAGCTAAACTTCTCTTTCTCCTCCTGGTTTCTGAACACTTACAAAAATTGTTGTGTGGGATTTTGTGTTTCCAATGAGATCAGTGGGAGTTTTGCCAGAAATAAGAACTGCAAGACTAGGCACATTAACAGCAGATTCATATTTATGTTTTCAAAAGACTGACAAATATTTTAAATTCTGTGATACAAATGATGACATTTACCTTTTTAACAGAAGCTCTATCCTGTTTTTATTCTTTAAATAAATGAGTTGTACTATACACTTACTAGAATCTCTACAGAGCAACTCATGCCAAATTGAAAATCTTCAGAAACATGCTTTTCCCCCATATATTCTGTTTAATTTCCCTCTTTTTCTAGTACTAAGGAGATCTGATGAAAACAGCTTATTTATCTCAAGTGTTCATATGCGCCAATGTTGCATTCTTTATCTAAGTTGACTTATAAATGCTTTATTTAAAGTTGATTAAAATGCTTCATATTGACTTCTGCTCCCCAGACCCTTATGAAATATGAGACTTCAAAATCTCAGACTCTTGGGTTAGAAATCAAGGACATTCTAAGTTAAGGTTTCCCTATGTGTCCCTGGAAAGAATATTAGTCTGGCAGGAAAAAACAAACCACAAATTGGTAAAAACTAGGCAGTGAATATCAAGGTGCTGCTAAACACATACACCACAACCACCCAGCCTTACTCTAGTGCAGGAGTTCTCAAACTTCATTGCACCAGCACCCCCTTCTGACAACAAAAATTACTACAGGACCCGAGAGCGGGGACCGAAACCTGAGCCTGCCCAAATCCCACTGCCCTGGGTGGGGCAGGGAGCAAAGCCCAGTCCCCACTGTCCTTGGTGTGGGGGGCCCAACCCCAAGGGCTTCAGCCCCAGGTAGTGGGCCTGTAACCTGAGCTTCAACCCAGGCAGTGGGGCTCTGGTGACCCCATTAAAATGGAGTCGTGACTCACTTCCCGATCCACAGTCTGAGAATTGTTGCTCTAGTGTTTATATGGGAGGAGAGCCTGTTTCCCTTAACAGCAGAACACTAATTTTAGGAAATTTCCTAATGGATTGTTGTTAGTTTCTTTGTGATTGTACAGCAGGAAGAGAGGAAGTACAATAAATTCAATGTGATCTCTATCAACCAACAGCAACAACTTCCCCAAATCAATGTTGCTACCCAACCAGCAGAGGGGCCCAAGAAACTGCATAAATAGGGATCCTGATTTGGGGTTGCGGTGGGCACAATGAAAATCGTATTGTTACAGCTTGTTAACATACTGTGCTATTCCCAGTCCTTTTGCCATTCAGATGAGGGCACAGTTTGGGCCAAAAGGAATCTGATGAAATTCAACAAGGACAAGTGCAGAGTCCTGCACTTAGGATGGAAGAATCGCATGCACTGCTACAGACTAGGGACCGAACAGCTAGGCAGCAGTTCTGCAGAAAAGGACCTAGAGGTTACAGTGGACGAGAATCTGGACATGAGTCAACAGTGTGCCCTTGTTGCCGAGAAGGCTAATGGCATTTTGGGCTGTATAAGTAGGGCCATTGCCAGCAGATCGAGGGAAGTGATCATTCCCTTCTATTTGGCATTGGTGAGGCCTCATTTGGAGTACTGTGTCCAGTTTTGGGGACCACACTATAAGAAAGATGTGGAAAAATTGGAAGGAGTCCAGAGGAGGGCAACAAAAATGATTGGGGGCTGGAGCTCGTCACTTATAAGGAGAGACCGAGAGAACCAGGATTGTTTAATCTGCAGAAAAGAAGAATGAGGGGGGATTTGATAGCTGCTTTCAACTACCTGAAACGGGGTTCCAAAGAGGATGAATCTAGACAGTTCTCAGGCTGTGAGGTTCTGCTGTGTCTAAAGAAGCACCTTAACTGTTCAGTTCCTGGTTTTGTAACATTTGAATTTGGGCTCAACAAGTCCCACATGCTGGCTCGTTAATCTTTATCTGAATTCATAATCTTCATCTTTGCTATCATAAGCATATCCATTGCCACTAAATTTGGTACCACAAACCATAATGATGAATTTCCATAAAAAATAGAACATCTGCATCTAGGTGAATTCTGGAGAAGAGCATTCATGAATACATACATGGGATTCCAATTCAATCTGAATACATTTGTTTCCTCTTTGCTTGCTGTTCTGGGCCCAGTTGTGCAGCCAGTTTTGTTCAGGCAAATATTTCAGGAGGAATTTGTATTCATTTTCATGCACAAACAAGTTTGTTCATGCCTCAGAAATAAAATCAGAAAACAGAAACCATACCATGTGACTCAGTTAACCAATCACACAGTTCAAACAGCAAACTCAGAATATCTGATAAAATACTCACTAAAAACAAGTCATGAATACCTCATTGGCCCAAACATTTTTAAAGAGTTTCTATCAGATAACGCCAGTTAAGCAGATTTATATTATTATGATCTGATAGTGGACAACATGCCACTATTAATGAGCCATGTAACAATGTTTGCAACAAAAAGTTAACAAGATTTAACAAAGATACTGGTTTTGTGCATATTTAATTTGGGGAGGAGGGGGGAATACACAATGTGTATAGGCAGAATGTTTTTTTAAGTTGTAATAAGTATGTCCTTAAAGTAGCTTATTCTTAAACCATTTTTAATACCATCCTGATTGCTACAGAAGATTTAAGGTAAACTTTTTGACTGCACTTATTGCACTCTTTTTTCAAAGCTTTATAGCAAAACCCTTCTTCTGTACCATAGATTCTTCATTGTGATTAATCTATAGAAGTTCAATTATGTGCACTACTGAATTATCCAAAATAGCATATACTATTGGTCTGAGATGTATCACCCTATTTTATAATCTGCGGCATATCACTCCAAGCTTGGGATTTCTTTTTGGCAAGTTCCATCCATGATGGCTGATCTGGAGCAGAATGACTGACTTTCTTCAACTGATTCATTTCTTCTTTCTCTATCAGCACTGAGGATTGAGCTACGGTGAAAAAAATACATACACATTATGTTAGCTTGATGCTCCTCTATAGAACTCACCTATTTCTTTAAAATAGTACATTGTCCTACAAAATAAAACCCTTACATTTCACATGGAAACTTATTCTACAGTGCATTAGCAAAGAATTAAAATTGTACTATAGATCAAATGCAACATTTGCATTCACTTGACTTCCTCTAAGAGGGGCAATGCATCTAAGTCCCAATCTAGTGAAGTGTCCAGTGCTCTCAACTCACCTTAATTTCAATGAGAATTGAGGTTGCTACATAATGAGCCCATTATAAGCAGCATTCCCCGAAATAAAACTGTGGAAACTAGTGTTAAAGAAACAACTACAGTTCTTGCTCTCACTGCAGTCAATGAGAAGTGGGAAAGAAACATGTCACTGTGGAATGGATCATTCAAACACGTAAGCATGTGGGTAATTTTGCTCATATGAGCAAAGTCATCCACATGCTTCAGAGTCTGCAGGACTGGAGACTACATCAATATTTCAAGAATTTGTTTTCATACTGGGGATATGATGCGACATCGAGTTGGCTCTTGGCAGTGGCTCGTTCAGATCAGACTTTGTCTCATTCCTCTGTTCTTCAGAAGATGTTTTAGGTGCTAAATGGGACGGTTTGCTCCTTATGAAGTCTGCTTGTTGCTTCATTGACATCTAATGATATTGGGGGAAAAAAGAAGGTAGAAATGTTATAAATAATTCAGTGAGAAAGAACAATAGTGGGAATTTAAAAGAACATGAGTAACACAGGAGTGAACAAGATGCTCTTGCATAACAATGGAAAAGTCTTGTCACACACTTGTTCCATTTATTTAATTCAAGTTATTAGTTGTTCATAAAGCTCTAACATTTTGAGATTTGTTTCCAGGACTCTAATTTTGCAATTTTAAAAAGTGCCTCTGTATTTTGTCTGCAGAAGGTTGTTATTTTCACTGCAAATTTATTCTCAGACATATGCATCCCTCTGCTAATGTGAACAGAGAGGAGCCACGCCTGGCAGAAAATGGTTTGTGGTGCACACTGCAGGAATTGTGGCTTCTCTGTATGTTTTCCTTTCTTCTTCCCAACTCTGTGAGTTCAGGACTCTGTGGTGGTAGACAAGGCGGGGGTTGGGGTGAGATGTTCTTTGAGGCACAATTTCCTTAGGATCCTCATGGATTTCCTCAAGGAAGGCAAAGCTGACCACATCAGCATATTCTCCCTTGGGTTCCCCTACGGTTTGGTGAAACTCCCCTGTGGTGGGAATCCATGGTAGTATGTTTTTGGAAGGAGCCTTGTTACCATGTGGGAAGGAGATAATGGGAGTAGTGCAGTGGCACTGAGCCTCATGCCCTATGGTTAGCAGGATCTTGGGGTACCTCTGGGCTAGAAGGGTCATGTCCCTTAGCTGTTGTATGGAACCAATCTACGTGGCACAATCTGCAGGATACAATGCAACTTGAATTCAGGAGATTCCTGGCCCGTAGGTGGGAACTTCTCAAACAGGGGATGATTCGACCCTCTATGTTTTAAGTGTCGTGAACGTGTACAAACTTTATTATGGTTTACAATGTCTTCCTGATACATCATTAGGGAACATATCTTGTTAATCACACTGCCTTTATTTATCATTTGTCATCCTGTAGAGAGGCCTCTTTTAAAACTTTAGAATACAATACACTAGCCTCACTTTCTATCGGGGAGCTTTATGGAAGGAATTATTTGTCATGAGTTTTCTAAGAGGCAATGCTTGCTAATATTCAGTGTCACCATCATGTGTAAGTTTGATTTATCACAGTACAAAGAGCCAAAATCTAGAGCATGAGAACATATATAAGAACATAAGAACGGCCATACTGGGTCAGACCAAAGGTCCATCTAGTCCAGTCTCCTGTGTTCCAACAGTGGCCAATGCCAGGAGCCGCAGAGGGAATGAGCAGAACAGGTAATCAATCATGAAGCGATCCATCCCCTGTCACCCATTCCCAGCTTCTGGCAAACAGAGGCTAGGGACACCATCCCTGCCTATCCTGGCTAATAGCCATTGATGGACCTATCCTCCATGAATTTATCTGCTTCTTTGTTTTAACCTGTTATGGACTTGGTCTTCACAAGATCTTGGGATTGTCACTGAGTGTCAAACAGAAAAGTTATTTTTACCTTATTTCAATTCTCCAGACCCTGAAAATTGTTGGCTAGGCAGTTTTGAAACTAAGCTGTTCTGTCATGCTTAAATCACCAAGAAGATTTTGGATTACTATGAAATGTGTGGGGTTTTTTAAATACACACAAAAAGAACAGATTCCCTCAGTACGGACTGCACAATTTAGCATATCAGTTGATTTACTTCAGTGTATATATACACAAAGCTAGGCCTGATCCTGTCAGCATTTAAGCAGATGAGTAATTTTACACTCAAAGAGCAATCCCACAACCATTCACAAGTGTAAAATTATTCATGAGAGTAGTCATGAGACTATGCATGTGTACAAGTATTTGCAGGATCAGAGCCCTTCTAATTAAGTATCAATAATAATTAGATTTTTACAGAATTATTTAATAGCAACTGATCCAAACCAAGAATGCAATTTTACACAGAAGCATTAAACAAGTTTGCCTGTAAGCACCTCCATTCTTTCCTTTTCCTTATTTTGTTTTTCTGTGTCCGACTTAACTTCTTGAGCCAGAAGTTTCTCTTCTTTAGTAGGTTCCGGCTCTTGTTGCATGCCCCTCTGCCTCTGTCTTGCTATAGTAATCCAGGCTGGCTTGGACGGGCTGTCAGTTCCTCCTGCAGAGTCTGCTGTAATCACTGGGGAAGGCACAGTCTTCTCTGTTGACAGATTCATTTGGAAACAAGGTTATTTGAAAGAAAACCTTAATTCATTTTAGCTCCTCCACTTTCTCATTTCACAGATTTGTTATTACAGAAAATGTGATTAAAGAACATTTTAGTTTGACCCTTTGAGGAGTTTTGATATTACTGTTCATCATTCACTTTGCTAAATTACAATTTTATTTGTAAGTGATGCTTCTGTATCCGTGTCCAGAGAGTGTCACCGCGTCACTCCTGTCACATGAGCGATATAAAGCTGCACCAGTCAAATTACACCAACACTGCAATTGTCAGTTGCAAACTGTCAACAATTGACCACTCCTGATCTTGACCTCTCTCTCCTAAATACCAAGGCAAAGCTTCCGCAGCACTAAAAAAGAGAGAAATATTAACATGGAAAACCACAAAATGAATGCATTAGGCCAATTTCACTGCTGGAGTAAGTGGATGAGTAGAAATGCCATTGACTTAAATAGCTGCACCCACTTAAACCAGTGGTGAATCTGGTCCATCAAGCAGAAATAGCTCTTACTCCTAAGTAAACAACAAGCTAATCTCACGGTGCTTAAAAGATACAAGAAAAGAAATACTACCCTAAAACACTAACTACATGTGGGCCTGCTCCTCTACACAGGAAGCCAATGGGAGTCTTGCCACTGATGTAGGTGAGAGCGGGATCAAGTATCTTAAAGTATCAGGCTAGTAACTGAAAAATCAATACTATCAGAGATATTGTCATTTCAGATTGGTGTATGAAATACAGGAACACCACTTACAGAGGAAATTCTAACTTCTGCAGTCTCTGATCCTAACATCTGGGATTCTTGGGAGCTTTCAGGCAGTCCTGTAAGACTGGTCTTCACTAGAAAATTAGGTTGTGTTAGAACACAACCTTGCAAACATGTGATGCTCAATATGCTGTTGCAGTGAGTGTAGACAGAGACCATTGTGTTTTACATAGCTTTCTCTGGACATGAGTAAACTTTACTGGAACCAAAAGGTTAACCATAATCACTGGATATGATGTTTACTATGACCTATCCCTGTCTTCACTGCCTGCAAAGTCAAGTTTAACACCATATTGGTTAACACAACTCCTCAGCGTCATGTTCTAACACAACCCAGTTTTCAAGTAAGACAAGCATGGTAAGAGAGAGACAGTATGTGCGGAACAAAGTCATCAGACAGTAAAGTGGCAGAAGAGTCACCCCCATCTGGTGTCAGCACTGTAGACTGATCTACATGAAAAAGATAGGTCGACCCAGCTACATTCCTCAGGGGTATGAAAAATCCACCCTTTTGAGTGATGTAGTTAAGCTGACCTAACCCCTTGGTTCTGTTAGGATAAAATTCTGCAGGCTGACACCAAGTGTGTGCCAGAAGCACTCCTGGTTGTTAGAAAGGGAAGAACAAAGGCTGAGTAATATTACCTCCTGCCAAAGGCCCATCCAGCCCCTGCTCATGGCCCTCAGCTGATTCTGCTGATGAACATGACCTCATGATTGCCTGAAGACTCCAGCAGGCACAGTCTTAAACTCTGCAACAGGCCTGGGTCCCCAGCTGCTCCATAGCATTCCATGGTTGCAGCTGTAGTTCTGGTCCTGCTCTCAGCTCCCACCCCTTTCTCCAGACTCCTCCTGCTCCTAGTGCTGAATTCCTGCCCCTAGCTCCCAGTTCCCATTCCTGGCTCCTGTCCCTGCTCCTGCTAATACTTCAGCTTCGACCTTTGACTCCTGAGTTTTGGCTCTTGCTTGCTTCCTGGACTTGGCATTCAGTTTCTGAACACGGCTCTGATCCTTGACTCTTGGTTTCTGTCTCCGGCTCGCTCCCCAGGTTTGATAACTTGGCTTCTGACTCAGGCCACTAGACCTGGCTGTCCCTGTTCCAACCATTAGGCTGCCCTCCTACCCTGACCACTAGGCAAGGCTGCCCATAGCTGGGCATTACACCTCCTGAAAGAGGTGAAAGTAGATGATTTGTCTTGATGGAAATGAAGAAAAGGCAATTCTTAAAAACAAATGGCATCACTGTCTTTTCTTTCTTACTTTAGATGAAAACACAGAGCAGCAGAACTCAGGTTTCAGAGTAGCAGCTGTATTAGTCTGTATCCATAAAAAGAACAGGAGTACTTGGGGCAACTTATAACACATTTATTTCAGCATAAGCTCTCGTAGGCTATAGCCCACTTCATTGGATGCATAGAATGGAACACACAGAAGTAAGATGTATATATACACACAGAAAACAATCTTAGAGCTTGGCTGTAGACAATGGATCATGTGGTGTGTCCTGGATGGAAGCTGGGAATGGCTGGGTCATTACACACATTGAATCTATTTCCCCAAGTTAAGTATCCTCACACCTTCTTGTCAACTGTCTGATATAGGCCTTCTTGATTATCACTACAAAAGGTATTTTTCTCCTGCTGATAATAGCTCATCTAAGTTAAATAGCCTCTTAAAATTGGTATGGCAACTTCCACCTTTTCATGTTTTCTGTGTGTATATATACATCTTACTTCTGTGTGTTCCATTCTATGCATCTGATGAACTGGGCTATAGCCTATGAAAGCTTATGCTGAAATAAATTTGTTAGTCTCTAAGGTGCCACAAGTACTCCTGTTCTTTTATAGCGGCAGAACTGTTACTCTCTCTTCTCACAGAAACCACAGCCACCAGGAAAAATACTGTAAAAAGTTGTCATTCTTTGGTGTACAGAGTACAGGGAGTCCAAGGGAGTGAAGGAATAATTCAGAAAACGAGGATGGGTGGCAGGAGAGAGATCACTTGATCATTACCTGTTAGGTTCACTTCCACTGGGGCACCTGGTATTGGCCACTGTTGGTAGGCAGGACACTGGGCTGGATGGACCTTTGGTCTGACCCAGTACGGCCATTATTATGTTTCTTATGAGGATGAGGTGTCTAACCCAGGGACTTAAGAGACACTATCTGAAGGCAGCTGATCACTAAGGGACATGAGTCAATCAGATGCCCAGGCATCCTTACTCAGATAGCTCTGAGGGTGGAAGCTCAGATCTGAGGGATTCTGACAGAAAAGCAATTTTAAACAAAATCCAGAATGCGAGCAGGAGTTAATGGTACTGGCTTTGGAGTGACACCAAGATAAATATTTCCCATACTCTCCAACAAACAGTGGTGGTACTTGAACTCTTAAGACAGAGTGTCAGCTATTTGAGAGGGAAAAACTCTCATGCACAAAGATTAATCTCTCCAACTCCAGGCCAACAGTACTAATGTAGCAGGAAGCTCTGCAGAGAGAATTGCAATAAGGCTCAGATCATTGAGTAGGTGACTGGATTCCCCTACAAAATGAGACTTCTCCAACAAGAAAATACTGCAGGTGCCTGTTTATTCAAATAATGTAGCACCGGTTGCTTATCTGCCCAGAATACCACTGGTTTTTCAATGACTCAGCCCTCCAGCCAAGTCACACACACTGTCTGTATGTGGGACAGAACAAATCCCTTGTATATATTGTGACGGAGTCAGACCAGAAGGATATAGGAGTGCTGGAAGGCAGGTACATTAGTCTCAGTGTGTGCAGGTCCCTGTTCCCTGGATAGCCAAACAAAGGCTACTCCAGGCCAATCAAGACACCTGGGGCCAATTACGAACCTTCTAGAAAGGAGTAGAAACAGCTAGCCTAATTGGGACACCTGAAGCCAATCAGGGACTGGCTGAAACCAGATAAAAACCTCCCAGTTAGTCAGGTGGGGTGTGGGTGTCAGGAGCTGTGGAAGGAAGTTATGCTGTTGGTGAGACTGAGTGGTGGACAACATATCATACAGAAGGAAGGAGGCCCTGAGGTAGGGGTGAAGTGGAGTTTGAAGAAGCGGGGACTGCTGTGGGGAAGTAGCCCAGGGAATTGTATTGTGTTTTGTGGATAAAAGGTCAGCCATCTTAGCTGATACTATTAGGGTCCCTGGGCTGGAGCCCAGAGTAGAGGGCGGGCCTGGGCTCCCCGCTTTCTGCCTCCCCTAATTAGTCTCTGAGATTGGGAGACAATAGAGACTGTGCCAGGAAGGATAGCTTCTCCTCACTGGTTTGTGATGAAAATGGCTCAATAGACTGTGACCTTGTCTCCAGAGAGAGAAGGGCTCCGTGGAGGGTCACAGTGAGCCGCTGAGGCTAGTAAAAATCCGCCAGGAAACGCAGGATCCATGAAGATAAGGACAGAGCTTTGTCACAATATATAGTCTATAGGGTATATAGTCTTTACCTGGTCCTGGCCTTGGTATGGGGCCATAACACCAGGGCTTCCTCCCTGAAGACACTGTCTTCTTGTGTCCCTCCCTGAACTCAGTATTTAGTCCCAGCAGCCAGCCAGGAGATCCTTCACAACTCTCCTGGTCTCTGCCAGCAGACTATCTTAGGCTTCTTTCTGGGACAAGGTGTGGCAAGACCCTGAGACTTCCAGCAAGGGGCCTCTGGGTCTAGTCCACCCTGTCACAGGATGTTATGATAATAATAATGTTTATAAATAAATAAAAGATGACATCAAGCAGTTATGTTCTTCTTATAACACTTCTTTAAGGTTGAAAATCTCAGCCATCTTAAGGGGGCAGCTATCACCTCAAAAGATGGGGAGAGAGCACTCTCGTACTAATGGCAAGCAGCTTCTTGTAATTATTTCCAAAGAAATTGTCTGAATCTGTATGGACCTGACTCTGGATGGCAAAGTTGTGACAGCTGCATTCTTAGGAACCATCGCTGATCTGTTTATCATTTGGGAAGGAGGCTGTCTTAAGGAACCAGTCTGTACATATGCTTTTGTGATAGTCTTTGCTATGACAGAAGCCAAGTCTGGCAGGAAAGAGAGAGGTGAAATAGTACTATCAACTCAGAAAGGAGACCTAGCCAGTGCAGGATTTATTACCTCTTCCACAGACAGGTTTAGTAGAGCTACTGCAGGCAGCATAACAAGTGTATCTGATTATTTATGATTTCTGTTTCCCAAAGGCTTCCATGAAGGATGGAGGCCCCACTGGAGGGAGGAATGGCTAGACAGGCTACTCACATAATAAGAGAGTCTGTCCCAGACAGCTTACAGTCTATGCATGTGATAAATGACAAGGGGTGGATACAACAAAGAATGGAAGCTGGGGGCAGGGAGGACAAGGTAGCAGTCTAAAGAATATTTGAGACTCTCCTCTAAAAGCGCAGGGTTATGAGGGGAGTGGAAGCACAGTAGCCATGACATGCAGTTGCTGTCCACAAAGTAAATATTTCACTCACCTTTTTCCTCGGTTCATTGGCCTTCTGATACACTTTGAATAACTCTTTTCTTTCTTATCTCTTTCAGTCATTAAGCTGTCAAGTGCTTTTATGACTTGCGATGTGGCAAGTCAAAGGATTGGGGAATAGAGATAATCAGGGTGGAACCAAGAGTTATTGGTAGTATTTTTTTTTAATTAAGGCCAAATTACAGTAAAACTTGGTAGCAAGTCTTAGTCACAATTCAACTGTTGTTTCTGCTTATTACTCACAGGAAAAACACTCAAGAGTTCCAAGACTTGTGTATTCTACTTTTTAGAGACAGGGTGTCCAATGGCCAGGACACAGGATTGGAAGTCAGAAGACTTGGGGTTTTTCCTAGCTCTTCAATGGGTTGTGTGACATTGGACATACCACAAAATCTCCCTGTCCCTTAGTTTCCTCATCTATAAAAGAGGGCTAAAAATACCCACCTTTGGATTACACTTTGAGATCGATGGATTAAACACTATATTAATGCTAAGTACTATTCTTTTGCTTTTTACTTCACTAAAAATCATTTAAGATATTTAAAAATAATTAGTTATTGAATAACTTTGTCGAGTAATAAAGGGTACTGGATGGTGATTCAGAATCATATTCAGTCATTCAGAATATGTTCACGCTCCTGGCTGCATCTTTTATTTGCTTCTTTAAAACTAATTTGACAAAAGGGATTTTGAAAGAACTATGGGATTTCCTTCCTCCTGTTGAATGATGTTTGCCCTCATTTTGGAAATAAATGTCAATAAATGGAAAAGCATCGGCAGCCGCCTGTATATTGAAGTGAGAATTCCTTAATTCTGTTAGTACTTTACAAGTGCACACTTAGAAAGAGGCATGTTATCTTCAAAATTGCAGGTCTTAGTTTGCTTTCAAACTTTTCTCAAACAGAATTTCTCCTGCTTTTTCAAGGCCATGGGCCTGATCAGGCAATAGGAGTTTTGCCTGCATAAAGACTTCAGGATCAGACTGTATACCTTTGCGTGAAGGTTATTCTTTAAAACATTTATCTCTAGTTATTTGAACAATAAGATTAAACCCGTAAAACTAATCTTTAGATACAAAAGAAACTTTTCTTGTTGACATGTTTACTAGGTAAGCTTGGGTGATTTTGCACATACATAAGAGGTGGAAAAAGACAATGATTATTTAATCATTGGTCACTGTTATCCATATGCAGTGCTATATCACTTGCCATGTATATGAAAATTATTTTCTCTAACACTAAAAATTAAAGTAACTGAAGCTGTAAGGCTTAATTTTTCAGAGGTAGCTTCAGATATTATTCCCACATTTTTGTATCCACAAATATTTGCAGGCACAAAAAATTACAGATGTATATTATAGCACTAAGATGTCTAAGGGCAGTAAAATATGTCTATAGTTATTCATCCCCACGACATCATGCTGGTGCAAAGTCAGACTAAATCTGAGGCCTTTTTGAAAATCATGACCTTAATATGAAAGCAAAGTCATGTATTCCAAGCATATTTTTAAAAGCAAATACTTTCAGAACTAATGCAAATGTTTTTGTAGGGAGAGAAAACCACATATAACGAACTGTGCCACTGTGTTATAACATACTGTTTGTGGATGCATATTTCATTCCATGTTACTTTATCTTTATTTGTTCATAAATAAGCAAGTTATTTTAAGAATGGCTTTATAATGTATATGACATTTTGGAAATCTCAGCCTACATATTTTCCTTTGTTTTTTAACATACCATATGTTTCTCTCAGTGTACACACCTTATGCTTTCATATCAGACTAAGCATCTCTGACAGGTTCTGCTAAACAGCTCTGACATCTTTTTTTTCTCTCTCTAAGCTGCTGTGCAACATGAGCTGTAAGTTTTGGATGGATCCATAATAGACCTCCAAGAGAGTTTATTACAGAGAAAACTGCTACCTTTACATCAAAAAGCCTATTGTTTCTTGGAAAATAAAAGATAGTGTGAGACAACTATAAAGACATCTTCTTTGAAGAGAAGTAAGTATCCTACATATATTGCTTTAATGCAATCCTGGTTAGAGATTAAAAAAAAATTGTCTTTTTTTATGCAGAGAGACAGAAAGAAGTACTTTTCTTGTAACTTCAAAGCCTGGATTTTCTGGACAATATATTCTTTTGCTCTCCTTCCTTGAATTCCTTTCCAGAATGTTACTTCTACTACAATTTCTCAACACAAAAACCAATTACTTTTATAACTTTCCAGTGGATCCAAAAGACACACACACAATGTTCTCCTACAGTGATAGGTTGTTTTTAAGGTCTGTGCACAATCATTTATCCTAAGAGACAAAAGGGAATACACTGTATGTTTATATCATGCCATCTATTCTGAAGAATCCCTCATCACTTTACAAATGATGGCCCAGATCTTGCAAATATTGAGGCATGTGCATTACCTCCCTCAAGCGAGTTTAGATTTTAAAGACCTGTTGGGTTAATACTCATGCGAGTAAAGCAATACACACGCTTAAGTATTTTTGCAAGGTTGTATGAGGTCATAGGCTACTAAAAAGGTTTGTGTGTGTGGAACTCCACTAATGGAAGTTCTTTGTGCGATGTGCCTGCAGTATTGGGTCTCTTATAGATAATTTAAAAATATATAACTGAAATGAAGCTAGTTCAGGATTTGAGGATGGCAACCAAGACACTGAACACTCCACAGTGCCAAAGAAAGAAACAGCACATTTAAAACAAATCACATATTTGAGGTAACACATTTGCAAGCCTTTACTCCTGCGGGAATTCTGCACCACTGCGCAATGCAGAATTTTGCAGAAATTTACATTGTGTGTCTCTCACAGAAATGGGCTAAAGTGCTGCTGGCTGCCACCAGGAGCCACTGGACCTGGCAGAGCCGGACAGCTGGGCAAAGGGGAGCTCTGCAGCTGGGCTCTTGGTGGTGGTGGTGGCAGGGAGAGGGTGCAGATGTCTGGACTCTGGGAAAGGGAGTGGGTATCTGGGGAAGGGGGGAGCCCACAGCTGGGCTTGGGGGGGGAAGAGATTAGGGTGCATTGGCTGCAGGAGGCACTGTGGCTGGGCTCTGTGGGGGGAAGGGTTGTGGGTGTCTGGCTCCCAGGCTAGGCTCGGGGGGGGAAAAGGGGGCAGAGAAACAGGAACTGGGTTGCCACAGGGGTTTCTTTAACTCTGTCTCTCTGTATTGTTACAGACATACTTGTTGACAGGTATTTTGAAATAAATTACCAAAATAATTGAAACTGGCGTGATTATGTAGTGTAAATTTTGACAAATAAAATCTACAGAAATTTTGAATGTGTGCAGAATTTTTAATTTTTTGGCATAGAATTCCCCCAGGAGTAGCAAGCATTTTGAAGACTGGACTTCCATATCATTTGACTGCTTTACACCATGTTTAATCTTATTTCTGGAGATTACATGACTTCCTTGTATATTAGCACCATGAGCTCAATTCTCAAAAACTCCCATTGACTTAAGTGGAAGAAGGAACAGGCTGTGTGTGAATTACTGCTGTTTTTCCATAAAGAGAGACTTTCTGATCTGTTATAAGGTGTTTCAACATTTTACCTCTTTCAATGATGTTTATTTTTATTGCTACCTGCATCAATCAATTTATCTTCATGGAAATAGAGTCATAGAGTGCGAGGCCAGAAGGGACCATTGGATCATCCATTTGGATCTCATGTACGTCTCAGGCCACTGACACTACCTGCACTGCACAGTAAACCCTACATCCAAAATTAGACTGAAGTATTACAGTCCACAGAAGACCAGACTATTTTGTGCACAGGAGAGAACAGGAGGGATTGAGGTGCACCAGTGTCGAAGGGGCGCACATGAAGATGGAAATGATTGTGAGATATAATCAGATAATCCCAGGAAGTCACCTCAAATCACATACTGCAGATGAAGATGAAAAAAACCGCAAGGTCATTGCCATGCATGCTGATGTGGGAGAAAATGCCTTCCCAACCCCACATATGGTGATCAGTTAGACATTGAGCATGTGAGCAAGAACTAGCCAAGGAAGCACCAGAGAGATTATTTCCTACTGCAAAGAAAATAAATGTCACAACAAACGCAAGTAATTTTTGGATTTAGCCCCCCTTAAGATGAACATATAAATAAACTTTTTGTTTACATCTGATTCAATTCATGTGAGATAGAGAAAACATAAACTACCTCTTTTAAGTGTGGTTAGTGGATGATAGAAAAGGTGTTAAGAGGTTAAAAACAGTTAGAGATCCTAAATGACAGTCTAATGGAAAACACGTCCTGACTTTAAAATGACAAGCCAATAGATTTTAAACCCAAATATTTCAAAATCTCTTTGCCCTGGCTGCCAAAATCAGCTCAGGACTCTGTGTTCCCCTTGCAATAACAGATGTCATCACAGTACAGAACTTGGATTCTCAACTCTGATTTGACTTTGGCAGAGGAAATCAGAACCTTGAATTCAGGTCTTGGAAGGTAAGTGAAGACGGCTGAGGGATTTTCAACTATGTATTTTCAAAATGTATTGGTAATTTTTAAGTCAACATGTATGTTACCTTAGGGCCTGACAGAGGCATTCAGGAGATCCCAAGCCTGATCCTGACCCTGTACACCTGCTCTGCTCTGTTGGCCAATAAGCATGAGGAGAGTATACCCCTTTCTCTTCCTCTGCCCCCCTCTTTTGGGGTGTGTAGTGCCTCCGTGGGTGTACTTAGTGAGGACGAGCACAGCCTGCTTATGTTACTGAAGAAGACATATCCACAAGCAAATGTTGCCCCAGTGTCACATGATAAGCAATACCAGGACAAACAGTACCATGATCAGATTTCTAAGTAGAAAGGTCCACATGAGACACTATGGACCTATAGAGAGGTCAATATAGAGCAGCTTGTTCCATATTTAAACTAACATTGTCCCTAGATAGTGTGGGCTAAAATGACAGAATCAATAGTCCCTTCCCCCACAGCTATTTAGTGAATACAAAGAAAATAGCACGGCGACTTCTTTCATACACTTAGTAGATTTCATACAGTTATGAAATGGTCCAGGGCTCTTGTATCAGGATTTCATATCTTACACTAAATACTTTTGTAACCCTAGACCAGCTGTTCAAGTCTTGTTTACACGGAGCAAGCAATGATAAAACCTTTCAAAGGAGTTTATGGGAGACCACAAATAAATAATGTGCTAAGCATACCAGACAATTAGTAAACTCCTTCAATAGCCCTGTTAAAAGGAAGGAGGAGTCTTCCAGAGGTCTGAGTCATCTCAATGGCTTGTTTGCACCTGCAGAATGTTACTTTTGTTGTTACTCTCAAGCAGCTCCAACAATGGCTCTTTTCCTGTTAAATGAAGGTGGTTAACTTGAATTTTTTTATACTGGCTGATTTTTTAACGGCTCCTCTGGCAGACACTTTTAACTATATGACTTTGAAAAAAAAAAGCCAGTAAAAATATTCAGTAATGGCTTTTCTGTTTCCATGCTAATGTCCGGAAAGGTCATCTCAGCAAGGGAGAGGGAACAGGTCTGAGAGCAGCATTGCTATGTCTGTCCCCACCCCCACCCCAATTACACACTCAAGCTTGCTTGCCAGCCTCCTAAGGTCTCCCAACTTCAGGAACTGCAGAACAGCTGCAGAGAGCCTCCCCTCCACCACCAGGTTCTCATTGCTTCCCGGCACACTACCGGGGGCCGGGGAGTGAAGAATCTGCTAGGTACCTCCTCCCGGTGCTTAGCTTTCATCTCGCTCCAGCTCGGTGCAGGAGTCTGGAGAGGGACGATGGGGACCACCATGGCCATCCTCCCAGCTGCTCTTGCTTCCTGGCTCAGTGCAGGGGTCCTGGGGAAAGGAGACACCGTACTGGCTCCAAATAGAGAAACAGCAGCAGCTCTGTTACTGAGTTACTGGGGAAGAGCATGCACTTGAGGCCTCCCCCATCCCCAGTGCTGCCTGAGAATGCTGTCAGTAGAATAGCACATGACATAGGAAGTACAAAGACCCAGCAACAAAACCATGAAACTGTACGCCATTGGTTCTCAAAGTGGGGGGTCGTGACCCGGTTATGTGGAGATCGCAAGCCCCTGCTACTGGCAGCCGGCCCCGACCTCTGCCGCTGCTGGCGGCGCCCCGGCCCCTGCTGCGGCGGGCTGCCGGCACACACTCCCCGCCCCCAGCCCGGCTCCTGCCCCGGGGGCTGCCAGCAGCCCCCAAATCCGATACCTAAGGGGGGGGGTCACGCTTAGAGGCGTGGTGTCCGAAAGGGGTCACCAATACAAGAAGTTTGAGAACCACTGCTGTACACAAAGGGCTGTCAAATACACAAAGTAAACAGGTTGGGCCAGATACTCAGCTGGTATAAATCGGCACAGCTCCCCTGGAAGTCAACAGATTTACAACAGTTGAAGATCGGAACCAGTGAAACAATTTTTCCCTTTAACTTCTTTCATTTACATTTCTAGTGTTTGGAACTAGGAAGGAAATAGCACTTCACTGTGTAACTTTTCATTAGCACAGCTGGGATGCTGCTCCAGACCGAACTTGCAGAATCTCTCACACCACTTCCATTAAGTCAAAGAGATATGATCAGTTCACATGATTTTGAAACATTACTTTGCTGATATCATCCCCTGTTTCCCTTTGAGAAGTAGTAGAGGTTTCATTTCCTATTTTTTGTTGCAACCTCATTTCTATTAAAATGCATCTGCACATATACAATGCTTCTGCTTTGGCAAACACATTAGTAAACTGTACAAAGGATCAAATGTAAGGAATGTGTTATTGCTAGAAGTCATCTTCATTGTTTCAAAGAGAAGTATACCTCTCAAGACCATAAAAACACCCTCTCTGAATTCAAATGAGCTTAGACAACTATATAAAGTATCAGAAGTCTTACCAGGCACTTTTGAAGGACATGTTTTTTTCTCCAAGTCTCTGTCTTTACTTCTGCATTCAGGAGATTTAGTGACTTTTTCCTGCTTTTCCACATTCATGTTACTGTTTGCATTAGTTACATTTTGCAAAACAGGCTTCCTAGGCAATGGAGGTTTTGTGCTAAGCTGTTCAGAGGACTTTGTTTTCGATTTTATGTTGTCATTCACAGAGTCACTGATATCTACATCAGTTGTGTTTTTGATCTGTGCCTTTTCACCTTTTAGCAATGACGCCAATCCCTCTTTTTCTAAATTAATCTCTGCACTGTATCTTTTAAACCCCTTCAATTCTGGTGAAGAGCTGTCTCTGTATTTCAAGGACAGTGAAGTGGATCTCAGTTTTACTTGAAAAGGACTTTTATCTTCACTGCCTGGTTGGCACTGGGATACCACTGGAATTGCACCAATGGCCTGAGAAACACAGCCAGCTACCATCTTGTCTGCTGCTTTGCCCATGACCTCAGAGTCAGAATCTGCCAGCGACATCTGCTTTTTAATGCTATTTTTTTCCTCCTGTAGATCCGAGCCCAGCTGCATATTCTCTTTCAACTTCTCATTTCTCAAGGAGAGCTTGGTCTTTGACAGGGGTAATTTGGCATTTAATGGACTTTCACATTCTGAGTTTTCTTTCAGGTGGAGGCTGCCAGCCCTTGGTCTCTCCCGTGCTGATGACACTGAAAATTTTCTCAAGGTGCTGAGGTCATTGGCAGCTCTCTCTGTTTTTTCCCCCAAAATTGCCTCCCTGTATCCCGGGGACTGATTATTTTCCTTGTCAGATGCACTGAGTTCTTGACTGGGTGTAGTTTGCTCCAGAGACCAGGAAGCAGATGTCCCCAGCTGTGATGACAAAGCAGGCTGTGGGATGTCAGAGGAAACAGAGAGTGAGTCTGTGAGCTGAGAAGACCCTTTAGGTAACTGCTTGCTGGAAGATGGCAATGCAGCAGACTCCTTCTTTGTTTCCTTATTACAGGAAGTTTCCATGGGTATCTGATCATTCTTAGGGACACTTTTTTCTGGTCCTATCAAACAAAAAAAACTGCCAGTACTGGTAGAAGTATCCTCTTCTGACAGCAGGTTATTCACTGAAGACCCATTAAGAAACTGTTTATTGTCTTGATTTAAAGTATTAGCTGACACATCACACACATTCCTGGTGGACACGCTCATTGTTCCTGAGGGCTCTTTTTCCCTTTGTGTTTCTCTATCCAGAGCGGGATACAGGGTGATTACGTTTTCCTTAGGCTCTAAAGGAGAACAATAATCTGACTCAGAATGTGTTAATTCCAGGGTACTTTGGCAGCCCTCGGGATTAATCTCATGTAATGAGGCTTCCTGTACAATGGTAGAATCAGAAGTGAACTGCCGTGTGGGAGGCCTTTCGTCTCTATCTCTTGAGCCAGGGGGAAAGTCCTTAGGCATTTCAGGTCTCTGCCAAGAGGCCACGTCACTTGCCACAGCTGTGCTGTGTATCCATTTCTGATGGCTTGTGGTGAAGACTTCATAGGGCAAGTCTGTCAGCATCTCTCTTCCATTGTGCTCCTCTTCTTCTGGGGTGCAGCTCAAGTCATTCAGAGACTCTGACTGGATCTGCTACAAAGAGCACACAATTATTAAGATTTATTATTGCTTCACACACTTTTATTTACTGTTTAGACTGTGGCAGAGCCCACAGTCTGGCAAGTGCTTTCCAAACAGAGAGGAAGATGGTCCCTGTCTTGAACACACATTGCTAATTAGTTTATATTTAAGTATTATATGCTGATTTCATCGTATTATGCTTGGCAAGCTGTATTACTTACATGTGTAATAATTTTCTAACCAAACTATCAAGAAATCAAATTAAGACATCATTTCCTGCCCCTACATAATTAATGCCTTTGATGCCTTTGTATCTGTAGCCAATATCCAGCAAAGCTGGAGCTGTAGGACTCGGGACAAGTTTTGGGGGCTGGATTCACCAGTGCAATTTGGCTACATTGTGGTGCTCCAGTGGCAAAGAGCAGCTCCATCATGCCATTACACACCACACAAACCCTTCTTTGTAAGGCCTGAACTTGGAGTGGCAAATCTATGCAAAGGGAATAGAATAATAAAAGTATTAAATACGATAATGTTCAGCAGATGGTCTTCTTATCTTTAATCTAATTGTGACGCACCCTTCCAATCTTTTGTAGCTTCTGTTTTCTTTCAAGAGTTAAAAATATTTCACAAAAGCTTATAAAGCACCTCTTTATTTGGAAGGTCTTTTGATAACACATCAGGTAAGCGTTTGTAAATATGTACTTAGAACTGGCTGAATATACAGGATTATTTCAAAGCATTTTATTAACCTGTGGAATATGCATTTTCATACAGTGCTTTTGTTATCTTACTGAACCACTGTAGTTTATTGTGTAAATCCATATTTTAGATGTAGATATTAATTTGAGGAATACAAAGTTTGCATTCTAAAGTGACTTACGTCTCATCCTACTCCCAGTTTCTGCAAACAAAGTTACCATGCTAATTCAGTATAAAATGTAGTCTATGCCAAATAAAGGTCCAGGAATATAAAAACAGGATGTAGATCAGGACAGAAGTACTCAGGCAAAACTGTATGAGGAAAAAATTACTAGTGGTAAGATCTATTAGACAGTGCAAAAGCTTTCCAAGGAAAATCATGGAGTTTCCTCCAGCACTTTGGCTATTTAAGACAGGACTGGACAAAGCAATAGTGAATACACTTTGGCAACACTCCGGCACTGTCAGAAAGAAATGGATTAGATAGCCCTTTCCACTGCTGCTTTTCATGCTTCTCTGATACAGCCTGCATTGTCACAATGCATAGCTCAAGACTGCTTTCCCAAGCACAAAAGTTGCTCACTCGTTTTGAAAAAATAACGAGTCCTTTTGACATCATAGTTGGGGGAAAATGATATTTATGTCTTTAAACAAAACAATTTACTTTTTTTAAAAAAAGGTTCAAAATATCCAGACACACTAATGCAAATAATGTATTAAGAGCCTGTACAATTTTAATTTTAAAAAGAATCAAAATTTCAGAGTCAGAAAAATATGTTCTAAACTGGCTGTCTTTTTTACTCAGAAAATCTTCACTGAGATACAAAAAATGTTTTTTTGTGAAGGAATATTTTTTGCTCAATTTTCCACCTTCGTTGGTGAAGCCACATAAGGGAAAAGTGATCGGACAGTGCGTAAAGGGGATTAGAATGCACAGTGTTCCCAGGAACCAGAACTTGGCTCCAACACATAGGCCATGTGATCTCTTATTTATGTGCCTTTCTAAAGTTAAAAATGTCCCAGTTGCCTTGGAGATTTTTTTAGAGCCCAATAACAAAATTCTTTCTAAGGGTCAGATTTGACAAACCAAATTTCCATCCACAAAAATATGTTACAATCAAGTTACGCTCTGGTTTTTAAAAAATGAGTAACAAATGCTAGTAGAGCCTCAACTTTATCATCATGGTTAAACACTGAAATAACATATCATGGTAACTTTAAGAAGAAATGAAATGTAGCCATAAATCCTTATATCAAGAGAATTAACAAGTAATCCCCTCTCACAGTGTGCATCTTATATGTTGCTCTTAGAGGCTCTATTCCAGATGCATACACAATGCTTATTAAACATTAGTGATTAAAAAGCAATGAAATATCCACTCACAGCTCTGGCATTACTTAAGAAACACTTACAGAGGCTAGAATAAGAATGGCAAGTCAAGTAAGAATGCGTAGTTTAAAGTCAGTGCTGAGTTCTCTGTTTATTTTTATAATTACCGAAGGAAGTCTCCTCATTTTACTAGATCTCTGGTTCCGTGGTTTTATTAAAAGCTTGTGTTTGGCAGCAGAATTATCTAAGCAAGTGGAGAATTCAGGCGGAGTGTCAAAATCAGGTGCAGGCGAGATGTTGCTGTCAGATGTTCGGGGAGATGTAGTTTTAGCACTTGCATGCCTAGGGAACAGTTGGCCTTCTGTAGAGTGGGGCCTAGAAGATGGACCTGATGTGACCTAAAAAAAAAAAAAAAAATCCCAAAGAGAACATCAAAAAATTAAAACAAGCAATGAAAATAGGAATTTTACAGAGAAAACTCTTGTTTACTGGGGTTTTGGTTGTTTTTTTGTTCTTGGTTTTTTGTTTTTTTTTTTAACTTTTATTTCATGTGCAAAAGCTAGTAATTGCAGGACAACTGAGATAAGAGTTTTGCATTTTAACAGCTAGAAGATTGCAATACCAGTCTATTGGGAAAGAATGGGTCACCATTAAATAGCAAACCTCAAATAAACGAAAAAAGTGTCAACACATCTGAGAAAGGAAATTAGGAAAAACTTTCAAAGGCCAATCCTCCTGGGGCATCTTCCTTTCTGACTCCTGCCCACAAACCTATGGACTAGAACCCTTCTGCCTTCCAGTCATACAGGGCCAAATCCCCTTCCAATCCTACAACCCCTTCTTTAAGAAAACGTCAAAGGTTAGCGTCCCCAATATTTAACCTACTCTTCCTTTTTTTCAGTTTATTTCCATTTGGAAAATCTGCAAAGTTTTTACCCCAAATGGAATATTTCATTCCCCCTCACCTCGCCCCAAAATAAAACATCATGGCCTGCTCGCAGCTTGGAACTTCCAACCAATACAACAATCTATCCAGAAATAATAGTCTTGGTATCTTTAGGATCTGGTACTTTCCTGCTATAGAAGTTCAATTTTTCAGAAGTCCATAAATTTAATGTGTAAATCCTAAGGTTTATGCATAATTCTCAACTCCCACTCTGGTATGATATTAAGATAATCTAACAAAATGAATTTTTAAAAGTGATATTTCTCTTTTAATAATTAAATTCTTCAAAATAAGGGGGGGGGGGAAGGATATTGCCAAGGTATCAGCCATAACTTTAAAATGGTCTCTTATCACTGCTTATAGCAGTCCTGTGGCAGCTTGAAACTGAAATATATTCCCTTATTGCAGTTTCCCCCTTCATTGGGCTTTGTGCTGCTACCTAAGTATGGTGGGCTGCTGACAGATATATTTATTTTCTCTCAAATAAGAGCCATGAAATATTTATTTTGCTTATGGAGAAAAATCTACATTTGTATCCAATGTGACAAACAACTGCTTTATGCACTGCAGCCAAACAGGTATATAAAGGATCTGTTCCTGCTCCTGTTGAAACCAAAGGAAAAATGCCCTCAGACTTCAATGAAAGCTGGATCTTTCCAATCATTCTATATTTTTTTTTAAAAAACAAAGGGGCGGGGGGGAGGTGGATAACTCAATCATGCCAGCTAAGGAATGTTTTAACTAATTTGGACTGAAGTTTTCTCTACGATATCTGCAATTTGCTATTCAAACATGACTAATGTATGACAATGATACATGGGTATATTACACATTAGTACCTTACAGTGAATACAACGATATTTCAGCTCCTTGATAAAGGCACAGCACTTGCTCGCCTGAAGGACTGATATGAATGACCGATGCCCACCATCCCCACCCCTTTCTCCTTGGTCATTTGGAGATTAGACCTTAGGTAATACTAACACTGATCATTAGATTAGAAAACTAAAGAACACAGTTTCTGTTCCTTCACTTAAAATGCAGCATTCAAACTGAATTTCAGACATACATATGCTGCAGAGATCGTATGTCAGGTTATGGCTGGCTTTGTGTGTGTGTATATAAGAGGGAGAGAATGTTGAGAAAGCCCTTCCCAAGCAGTGAACACTGGTAGGGGACCACCATTCAGCTGGCTGTGCTGGTGAGAACAGGGCGCGTGGCCATTGCAGGGGGCCGGCCACACAGGGGAAGTATCCAGTGGAGGTAAGGCCACAACACCATCATCCCTCTTCAAACCAACAAAGCTGTGCTGTTGTGGATGGGGAGAGAATGACTCTGGCTACATCTTTTTCAAGGTGTAGCAGGTCGTCCTGCCCAGCATGTGCCCTCCCATGGCTCAAGAGGGAGGTCTCGCGCTGTCACTGGGGTGATGAGCCTCCTCCACTCTCCTAAAGAAGCCTGATCTGTTAGAAGCTGTATCTAAAGCCTGCACTGGCAGGAATGCATTCACACTGTGCCACTTTCTGGGTGTATCCTGAATTGGCCAAAACACACAAATATTTACACCTGTTTTCAGAAGAAGAAAGTGTTATTTCCTTTTTTTTCTAAAATGGGTTAAAGTTTCACTTTGTTCAGTAACTAGCAGTATTTCACACAGTTTTATATGGAATATATAGTGAAGAGGAAAAGATGCCAGCAGTCTGTGTCATCTCAATGGGATTGAAAAGTATATTTTGCATGATCATTACATAACTGTCCATTTAGAACTGGCCAGCTTTTTTATTTTTCCTTTGCAATTGCCTTCTCCACATCTCAAAAATGCTCCTTGCTTTACCCCACCCCACCCTACCCCCATTGCACCCACCATAATGCAGCTGAGGCGGACTAACTGACTCTTCAGAACCTGTTAAAACCACCTTTCAATCAACCAGAATGATTTAGTGCTGGTTGAAAAGAGGCATTTATTCACTTCTCCTCAAGGACTGCAGACATCGCCGCAGAAGAATTCCCAGCTCATGCTCTGTCAGGTAGAGAGATACTGACTAAAGACTGAATCCAGGTCTCCTAAGTAGCAATACTAATCACTATTATCAGGCCAAGTGTTACTGCATCAATGTAAGAGGATGGGGTGGTTCTGTAGTCAAAGTAGGGGACTGGGACTCAGAGAATCTGGGTTTTATTCATGGCTGTGCAATAGACTTCCTCTGTTTGGGCACCTCATTTAGCTCTCTTTGCCTCAGTTTCCTCATCTGTAAAATTGGGATAATGATGCCAGTCTCGCAGGCTAAGTTTATCTATGTGTTTGGAGGCTAAATTCATTCATGTCTGTAAAGTGTTTTGAGATTTTGAGGTGAGTGATATAACAGAAGGGGTCTTTAATTATTATTATCATTATTATTATTCCTACTATTATCATCCCTCAGTATTACAGTATGAGGAATTTTTTAAAACAAATAGCCTTCACAACATACAAGATAATTAAGCATAAAAAGTGGAAAGCCATGGTCTAAAATTCATGCCCAGGAGTCACCAATAAATCCTGACTATGAACTAACTCCATTGATTTGGGCAGTCGGGAATTTTGTTAAATCCCCTGCAGAATTCTTGCATTTTAGGTGTTCAAATGCACTTCTTTGTTCCCCTTTTCACTTTTTATCATCATCATCAAGAATTCTTTGGCTTTAGAGAATTCTGTTAATAAAAAATTGTAACTTTTTATGTTAACAGGACAAGCATTCAAAAAAGCATACATGTATAACATATACAAAAGGCTGTTCTTGCAGCAGACAGACATTTATTCCTTATATTTCCTTAAAAGACTAATATATATGTTGCTTGCTCCTTAATATATTTGGTGGAAGTTACCTGTTCTTCTTCTTCACTGCCTGTTCCAGCTAAACTCAAAGAGCTAGAGTGCTTGTGAGAGTCAGAGAACTGCGGGATGGAATGAGGAAGAGAGTCAGTAAAAGATGACAAGTGAGATGGTTACTAACAGAAAACACGTATACACACAATATCTAAACTACCATCCAGTCCTGCTACCAAGTTCTAAGAATTAGTGAGGACCTTGCAAACATAAAGCACAAGAGATGCAGGAAAAGAATGAAGGCTTCACTAAATACTGCAGAGCAAAATTACATTTTCAAATAATTACAAGTTCTTGAAAGTGTCTTCTTCCCATGCTGGAGGACACAGTGTTAAGAGTGAGAGAACTCTGCTTTTATTGACTGATTCCAAAGAGACTACAGATTTTTCAGCCCTTTTTTATTTCCTGGCTGCTTTGTAATTCTTGAAAACTCACTTCTCTCTTTCTTTCTCTCTCTCTCTCTCTAAATTACTATAGTGGCTGGCTACAATAGCCCAATACACATAACTGGCACATAACCATAATCAAAAGAGAAGAGGGACAAAAACATTCCTCCAGGAGCTACGGCAGCTGACAACCTGTCACCCATATGGTTTTATGCATAGTTGTTTGAAGAAGTCCAACCAGTTCTGATGAAGAGAGAGCAAACTTGATGAACCACAGCAAACTAAGTCATTTTTCCTGCCCTTTCACACATAAAAAGGATCCTCAAATAGGAAAGTCTGGTCCAGTAAGTGTTGATATTATCAATATCACAATCTACTCACCCTTGTTGCTGTGCTGGAACTTAGAATTTCATGTAGCAAAGATATTTCTGGAGGACTCCTGGGTAACCCATCATCTTCAGAACTAGTCCCAGCATCATCAAACCGCTTTGCATGAATTCCAAATGGAGGGGGAGGCCCCAGCTTCATGCTGTGTTGGAGTTTCAACTGCAATATGACATGGAAGAACATTTTGAATGTTGTTTTTCCCCATGTTATCTGACTCTGTCCACTCCAATGATTTCTTTTGATTTTAACTCTACACAACAAGATACAATTTAATGAGCCAGAGCACAGAGCACCTCCATTTAAGGTTCTCCCTGGGTACCAAACAGCTCATATATTTCACCACTATAATTTAGATTGAATCAAGATATAATAATGTGTCAGATTAACAAATTATTCACTATTCAGGGTTTCTCAAACTTCATTGCACTGCCACCCCCTTCTCACAACAAAAATTACTACACGACCCCCCCAGAGGGGGGAACTGAAGCCTGAGCCCACCCTAGCCCCACTGCCCTAAGGGGTGGAGGACAAAGTCTGAGTCCCACTGCTCCAGGCCGGGGAGGCCAAAGCTGAAACTCAAGGGCTTCAGCCCCTCGTCAGGGGGCCTGTAACCTGAGCCCTGCTCCCAGGGCTGAAGCCCTCAGGCTCTGGCTTCAACCCCAGGGCAGTGGGGTTTGGATTTCAGCCTTGGGTCCCAGCAAGTCTCAGCCAGCTCTGACAATCCCATTCAAAGAGGGTCATGACCCACTTTGGGGTCCCAACCCAGTTGGAGAACCACTGCCCTAATGTAGCTTTTGTTATTTAGCAGAAACCAAATGTTCAGTTACAGACAATTCTAAAAAGTCGGAAGTTTGAAAGCAACTCAGTTTCTAATATTTGAAAAGAACGTCTTGTGTTACCTGCAATGCTCTAATCCGATCGGAAACGTTTTCCTGAGAAAACACTCGCACGGGCCTAGCAGGCTCTTGCGCAGGCTCAGGAATGAAAATGCTGTCATGTGATAAAGCTCTGCTTCCCATAATACCTGCGTGGGTCCTAGGACAATATAATAAGTTAGTGAACGTGTATAAGCTTGTATCAGAGGGGTAGCCGTGTTAGGCTGGATCTGCAAAAGCAACGAAGAGTCTTGTAGCGCCTTATAGACTAACAGATCTTAGGGATCATGAGCTTTCATGGGCTAAGAGCCACTTCATCACTTGCTTTTTAAATCTTTTTACCAGATACTTCATTCTTAGATTAACTAAAGAGGATCTTGTAAATGGAGATATCACATAAATGTCGCATACCATTTGTTATGCCTGAAATTCTAAATTGCTGATTGAAAACAATGATCACAACATTCAAATAAACCTGTGTAGTACCTTAAAAAGAAAACAACTTGAAAGCAGTGACATCTGTAATGCTGATAAAACAGACTACTAAAATCCTGGAAGTGAAACCCTACAGAATTTAATAGATAATTAGAATTTCTATAGTGGGTTTTTCTTTAAGAATTGTACATTTTATAAAGAATTATATCCCTCCTATAGAATGATATTGGATTCCGAACAAAAGGAAAAAAAGAACTATGGGAAGGATATTGTCCTCTATTAAATTTTAAGTGTTTTTAGAATAGCCTCTATAGAACTCTCTCAGTTTCTTCTCTATTTAAAATGATAAGGTTTCTCCATAAATAATTTTTACACACATTTGTGTGCACTACTTATTCCTTTTACACTCCTGTGTCCCAATAAGGTTCTCCATGTAGATTGCTTTTCCATCAGCCTGTACAAACATTTTCATTGATCTGTTTTCTTCTGGGGAAAGCCATGCCATGGGGGGGCAGGAGAGAAAAGAAGGGAATCTTGGCGACACAGCTCCAGTGGAGCTGCATGGGGGTGGAAATGGGCGGGGTGGGAGGAAGGCTGCCACATCAGCTATATGAGACACGTTTATAGACTCCTATAGATCCCCTAGGACAGGGGTAGGCAACCTATGGCACGCTCGCCAAAGGCAGCACGCGAACTGATTTTCAGTGCCACTCACACTGCCCGGGTCCTGGCCACTGGTCCAGGGGGCTTTGTATTTTAATTTAGCTTTAAATGAAGCTTCTTAAATATTTAAAAAAACCTTATTTACTTTACATACAACAGTAGTTTAGTTATAGATTATAGACTTATAGAAAGAGACCTTTAAAAAATGTTACAATGTATTACTGGCACGCAAAACCTTAAATGAACAAATGAAGACTCAGCACACTACTTCTGAAAGGTTGCCGACCCCTGCCCTAGGCTCTGTTAGGTTAAGGCTGGTAATTCTGTGTGGAGAAGGTGGGGCAATTTTTACTGGGGGAAGGAAGACGGGGAGGGGAAATCTGAGCCCTGGACATTATGGCCTGGATCCTGCATGTGGATCGGTGAAAATGGACATTTCTAATCATATGGAGTCTCACTGACTTCAGTAGGACTCCATGTGGATAGATTCACCTGTGCAGAACCAATTGCAATACTGGAACCTATGAATCCAATGCTGATAGTCTCAGTGAAACTTGTGGACTACAGAAGTGACAAAGAGTCCTGTGGCACCTTAAAGACTAACTAAAGTATTAGAGCATAAGCTTTCGTGCGCTAATACCCACTTCGTCGGATGCATGCAGTGGAAGTATCCAGGGGCAGGTATAAATAGGTAGGCAAGAACCAGGTTAAAGATAAGAGGGTGGGTCCAATGAGGCTGAACCAGCTGTTATCTCTAATCAGGGAGGGTGAGGTATTCCTCTAGCAGCTGAG
>ML677364.1:20450098-20742516 GCA_007922305.1 Dermatemys mawii
AGCTGCTAGAGGAATACCTCACCCTCCCTGATTAGAGATAACAGCTGGTTCAGCCTCATTGGACCCACCCTCTTATCTTTAACCTGGTTCTTGCCTACCTATTCATACCTGCCCCTGGATACTTCCACTGCATGCATCCGACGAAGTGGGTATTAGCCCACGAAAGCTTATGCTCTAATACTTTAGTTAATCTTTAAGGTGCCACAGGACTCTTTGTCACTTCTGCAATCCAGACTAACACGACTACCCCTCTGATTCTTGTGGACTACAGTTTTCATCAATGCTGCTTGTGGGCTTGTAAAAGAGATGTGAGAATCCTTCTCTCCCAACGTAGGGACTCTTAATATTTGCATTTTACTTCTGATTTTTGAGGGAACAAGCAAGTAACTGTGTCTACTGATGTTGCACAGGTTGAATCAAATGCCTTGATTGACCCAGAGAACCATAGGGCAGTTTCATGGGTCACTCAGGTAAGGCGCTTGATAATTTTCATGGCATGGCAGGGTAGTAGCACTGGCTGGCTTGTAACCTGGCCAATAACATCCTAGATACTGGCAACTGTGTACCTGCCTCTGTATAATGGATGGTGGTGGTATTATTTATTTGTACTACCACAGTGCCTAGAGATCTGAAATGTGTGCACATAGATTTGCTTCTTTCCCCTTTTCTTTTTAAATAAAGAAAACTGAAGAATATAGCAAATCTTAATGTGACATTTTGGGACTCTCACAGCTATTAGTTTTTCTATGGCAGGGATTCCCAAACTTGTTCCGTGGCTTGGCCAGGGTAAGCCTCTGGCTGGCCGCAAGAAGTTTTGTTGACCCGAGTGGCCATAGGCTTGGCCACTTGCAGCTCCTACTGGCTGTGGTTCGCCATTCCCGGCCAATGGGAGCCTCTGGTCTATAGCACTGAAATCTTGAAGAGATTATGAAAAAACTACCACTACCAGTAAATCAAAAAATCAGAACAAAATTGTGTAGCCCTGAAACTGTGACACTGCCAGGAACATAAGGGAACACAAACATGAATGAAGAGTGAAATTTTCCTTGCAGTGGTAGCTATAGATATATTTGATAAAACAATAGGTGGAAAGAGATAATCTGTTTTTCAGCTCCAAAAGGAAGGAAAGTCTGCTGCTTGTGCCCAATACATAAGAGACATTACAAGAACAGTTTATCTAAGTGAAAATGTGATCTCTGTAACGCAGCCAAGGTCAGAGAGAGATCTATAGCAATTTGCTAAGTGCCAGTCAGAAGCATTACAGCTCCCTTATGCACCTGTATTTTACAAGACTAAAACAACAACTGGAGAAGCAATGTTGTATGAGCACATGTATCCTTGTTTTCTAATTGCTCCATCTTCTTTCTGGACATTTAAATCTTCTAGACAGGCATCAGAGGTTTACAAATGTTCCAACAAATTGTGTATGAGAAAATGCATTTTCCTTTCTTTCAGAGTATTTTATTGCCTTTGATTTTATATAAAAAAAGAATAAAAAACAATTTAACAAAAACAGAGTATGTAAACAAGGTCAGAGGACTATACATACATTTCAGCATGAGTTTCAGAGCATGTAGGGAAGGTCTGACCATTACTGCTCTGAAAGATTTTTGTTGAACAAGAATACAACAACTCTGCTGTACCTACTGCTGCCAGTTTAGATACTCTGGGGTAACACCCAAGCTTTCACATTAATGACCAAACAGGAGTAATGTTACTACTGCCAATACTACAAAATGCAAATTTTTTTATTACCAGATTATTTGGTTGTGTGGCGCTGCCTAGTGGCAATACTGTCTAATGTCACTTTAATGGACAGTACATTTTGGAAGGTTCAATCTCCAGCACCTATCCACACTTGCAAAAATAGCATCTCTGTTCCTCTGTTATGTAATCTCCAGAATAACCAGAATCCTGTTCGTGAGGAAATATTGTCCTTTAAAACAAAAACTTTCTTTCTGAGCAGTCAACCCTATTCGAGGCAGTGCATTGCAATGAATAACGGACCTTTTCCTCTGTCTGTTTATGAAATCAAATGTTTTAATTTTACATCATATACCTCTTATGGTTTACATGTTGCAGATTAAAATTAGGGAACACTTTTCAAAAGCCATACCTTTTTTCTCCTGCTGATAATGGCCCATCCAAATCAAACAACCTCTTAGAATTGGTATGCTAATGTACAACCTTTTGTTTTTGCTTTCTGTGTGTATAAATGCATCTTACTTCTGTTCCATTCTATGCATCCGATGAAGTAGACTATAGCCCACGAAAGCTTATGCTGAAATAAACTGGTTAGTCTCTAAGGTGCTACAAAGTCTTCCTCATCTTATTTACGGATACAGACTAACACGGCTGCTAATCTTAAACCTGTCACAAATACCTTTGCAAATGTGTTCCACTGGAACTGAAATTCCATTGATTTTCAATGAGATTGAGGTACCTAAATTCCTGAAAGTCCGTTCTGAAAATGGGACTTGGGAGCCTAAGTCTCTTAAGCACTTCTGAAAACTTCATTATAAAGTTCATTTCTCCTCAGCTGAGATATTAGTAACTGTTGCACCTAGATCATATTTACTTGCAAGTTCCCCATTTCAATCAGTATTTTCCTAAAGAAAGTGAGGTGCCTGAGAATGTGGCTTTTTGAGTAACAGCTGGAGGTAAGCACTCGGATATTTAATCCATGAACATCATTCTGTCTTCTGGAAAAGCAATTCATTGTTTGTTTGTGAATAAAAGTAAGACTTACTCAAGTTCATCTTCAGAATCATAGTCAATGTGCATGGACTCTGGCGCTGTGACATCACTAGCTGACTGGCATGGTTTCAGAGTGATGCTCCCTGAAGATGGTAAGGTCTCTTTTCTTTTCCTTTTCCCAAAGAACTTCTTGAAAGATTTGAACTTGGACTTTTTCTTTCCTAAATAAAGAAATATTAAGGAGAGTCTATGATATATAATAGAATATATATAATTATATATACATTTTATTTTATATATTTTAATTATATATAATATATATGATTGATAGATAGATAGATAGATTTAAAATTCTAAGAAAAGAGTCATAATTCTATATGAAATTGCATTGGATTTCTTCATAAGTTTTTCTTGAGAGAAGCAACCTGGCCCACTGTGGTTTGTGGTTTTTGTATTAACAGGTCTCTCAAGTCTAAATTGATTACAAGGTATTATTATTATTACTATTAGCTGGTGGAATGCATTGTGATGCCTATGGCATGTTAGATATAACCTATAATACAGGAAATCAGATCTTTTCTAATACTGTTTCTACCTGCCTCTTCAGATAAGATTTAATATAATTAGACCATGAAGAAAAACCACTGTGTTAACTGACTGGGATGCAGAGATGAAATTACAGTTTGGAAACTCAGTGTTGTTATTTAGCAAACTAAATAGTTAAGATCTGAACAGTCTTGTTTCCAAATGGCAAAACTAATTTAAATGCAAAAATGTCACATTTAGGTGGAAAATGCAGTGTCAGGAGGCTAATGCTTTTAATAATATCAGTTTCATAACAAATCCAGAATATTTTAAATGGTAATTATGTAACTCATTGGTTCTCAGAATATTAAAATAGGAATTGAGCAATAATTTTGAAATGTGATGCTGTTCTACTCAGAGAGGAAGGAGCTTAAATAGGGACAGGTGCAATATTCTCGTGATAAAAATTAGAGTTTTACCCAAAGCAATCCAACAACAACAAAAACCCAAACAGTCGTAGAGGAGTCTTGCAGGGACATCATGCAAACTAATACAGGATGGGCACACATTTCAAATAGCAAAGATTATAACAAAGTCACCAGAGACAAAGGGCCAAAAAAATCAGACATGATGAAAGTCAACTGAAGTGAAAACAATTATGCCACTGACACCACACCTGAATTTCACCCTAAGAAAGTGTTTTAATTTAATCATCTGAAAATGTCCCAAAATTATAACTCAGAGAGAGAGCACAAGTGCACTCCTTACATAAATAGAATCACTACTGTGAGAAGCCCAAATGATACTGAAACTCAAGAATTCTTAACAGTAAATGAATACTTTTCATATACACATGGAAAATAGGCAATCTACCTGAATTGTCCTCACCACATCCTTCAGCTTCTCGCAATTTAGCATCCATTATCCTTGCGGAACTCATGTAATAGTCACTAATATAAGGAGGAAAAAAGGTGTTTATTCGTTTCAAAGAAAAGTTAGTTTACGACGATCAAATGACCATTTTAAACAGATACACCTACATGTGTACGCCCAGAATGATAAAAATAAGTCATAGGGCAAAGTGCTTTAGGTAATATTGGAATGAATTCCACAGGATATTGCAAGTTAGTACAACAACCCCGAATCCTGCTCCCATTTTGTTGTATGAGAGTTCTGGCACTGGCTTCAGTTGACAGAAAATGAGATCCAGATGTGAAGTATCAGATGTGAAACAGCATGAAGGTATTTAAGAAGCCAATTCAAAGAGTTCCTCTTACACAAGCGTTCAGGTCTTGAGCAGTCCAGGCAAGCAACGCACGTTATGATGAAGCTTAAACTTGTTCTTCATAATAATTTAAAAAACAATACTAGCAGCCTAATTAATTTTAAAAACAGCAAAAAATATCCACCTCCCTTTCCATTTCTTATAAGGAGTCTTGAAGTTGAAATCTCATCAGCGTGATAGATATTCTTGCTTTATCTGATTAGCTCTTGGAAGTCCAGGGGCTCCGGGCTGCTGGCCCCATGCTGCCTGGGCTCTTAGGGACAGCTCTGTCTGCCACGAGGGATTTTTTCCCCCAAGAACCCCCTGTAACATTTTGCAAACCCCCAAGGGTTATGTACTCCAGTTTGGGAACCACTGTTCTACATCAATCAGGCCAGCAAAATTCATTCAAAATGAACCCTTCCAGAATCAATCTCAGATTTTTTAAAATTGTCATTATTTAATATAATTAATAATCAGTAAAGGTAAACTCTGAGGAGATACTGGGCTCAACACATTCAAATGAGGGAAAGGAGTGCCTCAGTTAGTCAGCAAGTGCAGTAACTTGCCTGATTAAGGAATGCAATGAGGCCAGGGGCCTTGTCCCAAGTCCCTCTCTGCCTCTTCACATGGGGTGGGGGTGGAGGGATAGGAAAGAGAGAGAGAACTATGAGGAGTGATGGAGCAGCTTGAACCAGCCAGAGAAGTCCCTCCTGATGCCCAGTCCCACAAAGGACTCCCACACCATGTCTACTCCCAACCAACTAAGGCAACAGCCTTCCACTCCCAGGAGCAGCCTACACAAGGCCCAGCTCTTCCTAGAAGGCAGAGAACAGCAGCAATGGTTCTAGAGCAGCAGGAGGCAGGGAGTCTCAGTCAGAGGGTATGTTCCTCGCTAGGAAACAGTATAAAGCAGCACTGTCCCCCTAGAGCCCTTTCCATTTAAATTGATGTCAAGCATGTTGGACACTGGGGCCTCCTCCCTGGGAGTGGTCTAGGAAAGGCAGCAGCACAGAGTGCCACCTTCAGTACCTGTGGAGCCTTGCTGACATCACCAGATGTTGACTTTGGGTGGCATTTATTAGGTTTCTGGGTTTTGGCTGAGTGTATGTGCGGGTGGTGCCAGTGACTAAACCATACAGGAGAGGGTAGGCTAAATATATAGAATATGGTTTAGTCACTGGCACCACCTGAACAAACATACACATACATACATATTATGTATACATGTGTATTACATGTATACATATGCAAATACCCAATGGTTTGTGATAGAGCAGGGGTGGGCAAACCATGGCCCGCGGGCCACATATGGCCTGCCAGCCATTTTTATCCGGCCCGCAAGCGCAAGCCGGGTGCGTGGAGCCAGTGGTCCCATGCTCCTGGCCCAGGGTCTGGGCAACCGCTGCCGACCGCGAGGCCCCTCCCTCCCAGCCTGGGGGCTGGGGCGAGTGCCGCAGGCCCAGCCCTCCCTGGCCGGGCCACAGGGCCCCGTGCTCCCGGCCGACGGCTGGGCTGTGGGCAGGGAGCCGCGGTGCCCCGCGCTCCCAGGCCGGCGGGACCTGCGCTCCTGGGCCGAGCCCGGGGAGCCACGGGGCCCCGTGCTTCCCGGGTCTGCAGCGCCAGCTGAGTATGGTAAGAAGTGGGGGCGGGTTACGTGGTGGGGTTATGGGGGTGGTGGCTGGGAAGGGATCTTGGGAGGGGGTAGTGAGGGAACAAAGCAAGGGGGCTTACATAGGGGGTGGGGTACTGGGGGGGAGGTTAAGATGGAGGGGTCTCTGGAGGGGGCGATCAGGGGACAATTTGCTGGTGGGGGTTGGATGGGTTGGGGTTTCTGAGGGGGGCAGTCGGAGTGGGAAGTGGATGGGAGTCACCTAGGGGGCGGGGCCAGGCTGTTTCGGGGGAGACAGCCTTCCCTACCCGGCCCTCCACACAATTTTGAAACCCCAATGTGGCCCTCGGGCCAAAACGTTTGCCCACCCCTGTGATAGAGGAAAGTGTAAAGGATCTAATGAATTATTCATGTTATAGCTCTTCAGCTCTGGGGTGCCAGAGAAACCTCAGCCTCACCGTGTGATGTTATAATGCTAAGGACAGGCATGGACCCAAATCAATGCCTCCATATCCTAACTCGAGATCCTATTTACACTGAGTAGTATCAATAGACAGTGCGAACTCTTTGGATCCTGCAGTCCCCGTGTAAGATACAGGCACTAAGGCTCAGATCCTTAGCTTTTCAAACTGACATAGCTCCATTCACTTGATATACATGAGCTGAAGATCAGGCACGTTATAGATCCTAAACTTCCTATACAGTATAGACCACTCATTATCTGAATATTTGGAAGTAATTTTGTCAACTAAAATTTTTGATGATAAACCAGTTTGGTGACAAGTACTCATAAACATAGAGATGTTTATGACTAAGATGTTAAAAAGTTTCAGATTAGAAAATTTAAAGTAGCATTTTGCATTCTACAAGTGAGCTAATTATCAAAGCTCAAACATTAGGAATTTATCTCCTAGAGTGATCAGAAAAAAGATTAGACTCACCAAAAAATGTTAGAAAGGATCACTTTGAAAGGTTATAAAAACTCATGAGGAAATTAACAGTACTACTTGTCAAATTTCAGAAAAACCATTCAGTACTCAATAAGTGAGCATTGCAAATTTGGGACATATACACAATATCATTTACACTTATCAAAGTATTAACCCCTGCTTTAGAAGTAAATTTCACAATGTTAAACTACAAGAGTTCTTCCTGTGCTGCTTGCATACTAAAGAACCAAATCTAAACTTTGCATGCCAACACCCTAAAATTTAGCAAGGCTTTGATTTGGATTTCAAACCACCAAGGTGCGAGAATGTTCAGATGATAAATATCTGCAGTTTGGATTCAGAACTGGCATTTAATTTAGCTGTTACAGACCTATCACAACCTTCTACATTCATTTGTATGAAAGAACACAATGCTCAGTGGAACAGAAGGTCAGTAGTTTCTCATTAAAGTTATGTTATGAAAACATACTATGTGACTAGGACAACAAGGTGTGTCCGTTTCTTGATGATTACATGTCACAAAGAAATTTGTCCCTTTCAGTCTCACTCCTAGTGGGGAAGGAATTTTAGGTTGCCATTACTAAATAAGGATTTGTTTGCTTATTTATTTAGATAAATGAGCATTTGAATTTTCCTGCTAAACTACAAAACAGGAATCACAAACAAATGGATGGACTGAAAATGAAAACTACGAATTACCTGTCAGGTGGCATGTAATTTTTCTAGTGGGTATGGTACAGCAGAGAGTCAGGACTCCTGGAGTCTATTCTCACTCAGCCACTGACTCTCTATGGCAGTGGTTTTCAAACTGCGGGTCACAACCCAATACTGGGTTGTGGAATGTAAGGCATTGGTGATAGCGGCTTTGGTCAGCACTGCCAACCGAACCGTTAAAATTCCCATTGACGGTGCTGCCTGGCTAAGGCAGGTTAGTCCCTACCTGTTCTAACACTGTGCTGCGCCCCAGAAGCAGTCAGCAGCAGGTCCAGCTACTAGGCAGAGGGACCACAGGGCTCCAGCACACTGCCCCCGCCCCGAGCATTGGCTCCACAAGCCCAAGTTCCTGGCCAATGGTAGCTGGGGAGGGTACGGCGATGCCTGCAGGCAAGAGCCGCACAGAGCCACTTGCGTGCCTCCACCTAGGAGACAGACCTGCTGCTGGCCACTTCTGAGGAGCAGTGCAGTCCGCCGTGCCAGGACAGGCAGGAAGCATTGTGCCGCTGACCGGGAGCTGTCTGAGGTAAGCCTGCACCCCAACCCCACGCCGCAATCTCCTGCCCCAAACCTGAGCCCCCTCAAATCAGAGACCCTTCCTGCACTCCAAACCCCTCATTCCTGGCCCCACCCCAGAGCCTGCACACCCAGCCTAGGTTTCTTTCACAAATAGAATCTGTAATAAATCTGCTTATTTTAATATGCTTGTCATATGAATGATTAAATCACAATATAATAAGAAAAAAAGATCCAGGACCAAGTTTAGTCTTAGTGTGAGAGGATGTAACTCCCATGACATCAATGGAGATTTCACTGTTCACTCTAGGGTTGAATTTAGCTTTCTCCACCATACCACAAGCTTGCTTAAAATCCATAGCCTATTCTAAGTTTAATAAGTGCATAGTAGAACAAAATGACGTTTAAAATGACTGGCTAGGAGAAACGGATACGGTTTATAAACCAAACAGTGCATGAAAAAGTCATCCAACATTGGCCATTGTAGCCCATAGGGCAAATTTGCCCATTATATTCACCGGCTTGCCTTCGATTTTATTCAGCTGTAATGCAAGAAATCTACAGGCCAGTATCCTGTAAGATATTAGCTGGAGAATAAGTTATCAAATGTGTGGTTAAGTAGACCATAACCTGATCAATGGTTACTTTTACATTTTGAGAACTAAGGAGAGCTTGCTCAATGGTAGGAGTTAGAATGTACCAGGAAGCACTACTGCAAGGAACATGGAAAAATAACTGCAAATCCGCTATGCAAGGGATGATGGTATGATCATGTATGGAAATGGTAGTTATACAAATCAATATGTATATTGCTGCTCTCTGTTGCTCTCCGCCTGGCCCCCGGCCTGGGAATGCGGGGCCCCATGGCTGCCCGCAGCTCGACCTGGCACCGGGGGGGGGGAGGGAGCGCAAGGCCCCGCAGCTCCCCGAGTTCGCCCAGCCCCTGGACGAGGAGGAGGGGGGCACTGGCACCTCGCGGGCCGGGTAAAAATGGCCAGCGGGGCGCATGTGGCCCACTGGCCGTAGTTTGCCCACCCCTGCCCTAGATCTTCAGCTGCAAATTCCGAGGCCAGCACGTTCCCCAGCATACACAAACACTATCCAGGAAGTGCTGCCACTGCCAATTCAATCTCAACTGCTGAAATGTCCCCAGGCAACAGAGTTCACTTACTTAGCAATAACTATTATCCAGTAAACACATTCCACACCCTCTCATTTCACTAAACCAATGGGCCAAATGCAAAGCTGAACAGGCTGCTGCTTAACAGTTTGCACTAGACTCACTCTAAAGGGGTGCGTGCAGTAGCTTTTTAACGAGAATTACCGCTAGTTTATTTAATTCCCTTCCCTCCAACAATTGAATGTGAACTTCCTTTTGCTGAGCCCAGGTTGGAGGTGGATGAGATCACATTCCATGAGCCTTTCTGCTCTCTCCATCTTGAATGGATGCCAACCTGATAACATTAGTTCAGGAAAAATAGCAATAGATTTTGAATGCAAGGCTATATTCACACAATTGCCTCCAAATTGATTTCACCCAGTCTCTCCAAAATGAGATCTAAATTGAAGAACCTTTTCAAAATGAAAGCAGAGGATTTATTTTGTGGACAGTGTGAAGGGCAACTTTCTGTCCACTTCCTATCAAACTACATTGCTATGTTCCTCCTTCTGTGCTTAATCTTACTCCTCAGTTTAATCAAAAAGCGCTATGAGCTTTTCACAAATCTAACAGCTTCTGTTGGTCTGGCAGACTCCTCATTTTCTATACATACGTACAAACCTTTCTTCTTAATATCTCTTTATGTCGTTCACTATATTTGTATTTCATGTATGAAATAAAGAGATTTTTTTTCCAGGCAATCATTCTTTTCCCTATCCCTGCATTTGGAAAAATAAATAGTCTCTGCTCCAGATCAAGTCTATGGACTCAGAATTTAAATGGAAACTGTATCATGAACAGTGGAACTGGAGACAGAGGGCCTAAGTTCCCCAGAGGGACTGTTATTGAGGAGACAGGACAGGAGGAAATAGCCAGAGCAGGGGTGGGATGGAAACAACTAAGCCACATGGAGAGACCAACGCACGAAGTGCATAAGGTTTAGTTATGATGACCAGACAGCAAATGTGAAAAATCGGGACGAGGTGGGGAGTAATAGGAGCCAATATAAGAAAAAGACCCCAAAATCGGGAGTATCCCTATAAAATTGGGACATCCAGTCACCCTAGCTTTAATAAACTTCCACTTGTTCAACTCAACCTGCATTCAGCTTCACTCTTTGCTAATGGAACCTGGTGGTAATGTCTGAGCTGTGAGTTCTCTGTAGTGCAGCAGCTGGCAGCGTGAACCATGGAACTCAGTGTGAAAACCCCTGGAGACCTGGATTGTGCAGACACAAACCTGGCCCAGCAATGGATCCAGTGGAAGGAGGAGTTCAAGCTGTTCACAGACCTGAAACTCTGGAGCAACACAGGATTCTCAACAGAGACCAATGTGAAGGGTAAGAGATAGACCCCTATGTTACTGCCTTAAACACCCTGGCCGCTGCATGCAATTTGGGGACTTGACAGACCCCTTGATTCAGGACTGGACAGTCTGTGGCACTTGGGATCACTACCTGTGGTAGAGGCTGCTCCAGGAAGACAATCTCACATTAGACAGATGATTAGACATGGGGTGTAGCAGGGAAGACTCACGAGAAAGGATGAAAGCTTGAGAAAGCATAATACCCCAGGAGGACACACAGTGAGACAACAGCAAAGAAGAGCAAGGGATTCATACCCCATAGTGAGATGCATTTGTGACAGATAGCAATTTCCTGGACAAACCTTATTGAACTAAATTAAGCCTCACTAATCTAATGAGATCTGCAGTATTTTAGCAGTCAGTTATATTACACGTGTTTATGTACTACTGTGGGACTGTATGAAACTTCTTTAGGAGGAAGAACGGATTAGTGCAATCTCTGGGAAGTACTGCAAACTTCAAAGACTATGTTGAACAACGCAGCAGACAGGTCTGATCTTCAGGGACAATACATGGGAAGTGGGATTCCTGGGCAGAAGGTGATTGCAAACCCCCATCTACAAACTCAGCCTTTGACGCTTTGCCCTGAGGGGGGACCTTTTGTTACATCACCTGTTACATAAGGACAGTTCAAAGACCCAGACTGGGTTCTCAAGGAACAAACAGACAAAGAAAGGACTTTTGAATTAACAGTCTGAGTTCATGGCCTTCTTTTGATCCAGCAAATGGACAGGACCTCTGGTCCGCATATGACCCCCGTCGTCAGGGACAGTTTGGAAGGACTTTGACCTTTTGAGGCCCCATAAAATGGTGTTCTTGTCTAAGCAAAAGGGGTGATGAACTTGGAACCACAGGAAAACCCCTGGGTGGGGTTTTTGAAGAACTGTTCCTATTAGAGACCATGTTAATGTTGGGCTGATTTCTGGTAAGCTTATTAGCATGCATGTAGGTTCTTTTTTTGTTTTTATATGTTTTCTCTGTAATGCTTTCACCTAAGAATCAACTGTGCATGCTTAAAAAGAACTGTGTGGTAACGTATAGCTGTGGGCAGTTACACTGTTATTGGTCTCTGAAGAGAAGGCAAAAGAAGCCATCTTAGACAGCCTGTCTTTTCCTGGGAATAGCACTGGGAATGCAGGAAACTGGTCAGTCTGGCAATGACCAGGGGAACCAGAAGCCTAGAGTGGGTGCCCTCGCTAGATAACTGAGGGGAAATACAGGTGCAGTTATCTGGAACTGTGACAGCATCTACTATGGAAGACAGCATGAGCAGGTAATGGAGAAGTGCCCCCACACTACGACAGCAATTCAAGGAATGTGTCAAGTTGACGTTTAGCAGTGAGCACAGAGGAATATCTCAGAAAGACTCAGTCAGGCGTGTACGTGGGGGGGATTGGCACATCACACAGCGGTGATGACCTCATGACTCTCCCCTTGAGTCTGAGAACTTATCACGTTCAGACTGTCAGGACAGGAAAGCAACAAGGGACAATACTAACCTCTGTGCATGCAACACTGTTAATAGAAAAACTTCCTGTGTGATTTCAGCTGGATAGCAGGGCCTCCTACGATTGTGATTCAAACACCGATTACAAAGACCAGACACAATCTAACAACATACAGTGGAGAGCACAATGCCTTCTGTAGGAAAATGGAACCTCACAGTCACTAACCCAAAAAATAACAGACGGTACCTACTGAGGTTTGCGGTGGCAACTGGCAAGCACCCAGTCCTCTCTTGAAGACTACAGGCAGACTTACAAGCCATGGATCTGATCAGGGTGTAGCATCCGAATTTTATAGCTGCTGTGTGAGAAGCAAAAAGGGGAGTTTCATGGACAACAGAGACAATTTTAAAAGCAGATGAGGATGTTTTCAAAAGCGGAGGTTGCCTTGAAGGAAAGCCGTGGCTGGACGTACTCCCCACAATGGAACCTGTGCACTTAGCACTATGGAAAATTCCAGTGACGCTATGTAACCCATCAAGGATGTCAAAGTCTGCAGAGCAGGGGTGTCATATCATCTGTAGAGACCAGTACAGCCTGGGTAAACAGCATGATAGCGGTAAAGCAGCCATCAGTCAAATCACACATCTGCACAGACCCAAGGCCAATATTCAATGCCCACAATTGATTACATCTTTCCATAAGTTTCCAAAGCCAGAATCTTTACAGTCTTGTGATGGGAGGGATGTGTTTTGGCATGTCAGCCTGGATAAAGAGGCCTCTGTCCTGATTTACTGCCAACCAGAAGAGCTGCTGACATGCCAGCATGATGCACTTGAGAAAGGACTGGGTGTAGGTGTTTTGCGAGAGCAGCTAATTGCATATGCCAGCACAGCCCTGTTAGAGACTGAATGGGGATATGTCCAAAAGGAAACAGAACTTCTGGCTGTGGTATCTGGAATGGAGCAATTCTGTCAGCACTCCTATGGCCATCTAGTAATAGTCCAATCAGGGCTGTCCATAGGGGGGTGAAGGGCCAGGGTGAAAGTGATGGATTTGTCTCTTCCGAGACTGACCGTGCCGGCCAATCGCACCGGCCCAGAGGGTCCCCCCAAAGCATGGGGCACAGAGCGGTTCCCCCAATTCTCCCTACCCAATGGATGGATGGCTCTACAGCCCATAAACCTCTAAAGATAATCCATGGCAAAGCACCTTCTTAGTGCTTCCAAGGGATTGCAGCAGAGTTTGATGAGCCTCCAGTACTACCAAGTACTGTACCAAGTAGAGCTCAGACTGTTGTTACTGGACCCCTGAGCAGGACATATATACCCAGTATTAGTGAGTTGCAGGATCAGGACACGGAATCCATTAACACACAGCACTAACTCCTGGTTTCAGCAGTGAAGCAGATGGAAATCAACGAGGCTATGGAAAAGGACAGGCAGTCAAGAGAGCAATCCCACCCAGGTGGCCAGAAGACAAAAGCCAAGTACTGATAGGAGCAGAACCATATTTACAAATTAATGATGAGCTGCACATCCAGGATGGAAACATATTTCAAAAACAGGAAACTGTTGTCCCTGCTCGCTATGTATGGATGTTATGCAAAAAATACATGCCTCTCACTTGGGCATTGTGAACTGTCTTAGATCGGCATAAGAGGGTATTTACTGGCCAGGAATGAATAGACAAATCCACTCTTTGATAGAAGGGTGTGATGCCACCAGCCGTGTGATTACTGCCAGCAGAAAGAGACTCTGTTTCCACATGAGCTGGCCACCTGACCATGGGAAATAGTGGGAACAAACTTATTTATCTTCAAGGAAATCCACTTCATTACAGTGGATTACTTAGTCTAATTCTTGGCAGGAGGGGGTGTCAGTGCCCTTCCTTATATAAAAAGAAAGTCAGTAATTCACAAAATGAATGCCCACTTTGTGAGATATGGCACTCCAGAGCCTGTATTCATTGACGATGGACTCCAATTTGCACTGGAAGAATTCAAGGAAGGTCAGATGCCTTACTAACATTTTTGGCACACAGGAATACCCCATCACACAGGTACCAAAACAGTCCAGTGTAGGCACTGACGGGACAAAGGATCAAAACCCTGCTACCAGTCAGGGGAGACCTGTTGCAGCCAGCAGGATGGAGACACCACTGAGTAAAGACAGCTATCAATCAGAGAAAGCAAGCACTAGAATATCACTGGCCAGCCAAAGGCCTACTAGTCCTGGAGACGGCACTCCTGTGAGGATCTAGCCATTAAAGAGATATCAGAGTGGACTAAAGGAGCCATGAGGAGTTCAGAGGCACCCAGGTTACACAAGGTGACTACACAAGAGGGACAAGTGATCTGAAGGAAAAGAGGGAACTCACAAGCCAGAAGATAACACCCAGAGAGAGCTTACAGAGATTATGACAGAACAGAGACAAACATCTGGAGGCCAGCTCCACCAGAGCCCTGCATGGGAGCATATGAAGATTCTTTTGTTACTAGCTTCTCTCACAAAATGTTGGTGATGCTGGTGAAGAGCCTGTTACCACCTGTCACTTGCAAATTAATGACACGTCCTTTGTACAGGAGAAGGTTGGAAGATTCTGTCCCTGGAGCAGCACAGCAGAAGTATGAAAGCACTCAAATCAGCTAGCTTTCCCCACCTCTTCTCTCGGTCACAGACCAACAGCAGTGTGAAGTTACATACTTGCAATGGATTGTTTGTTTTACAGCAAACAATCTTCTGACACACAGAAAAGTCATGGCAAAAAATAGTCCCCGTGAAAGTATTTTTTTTTTAAAAAAAGACACAGTTATTTTATATGCCTTAGGAATTCATACTTAAACTTTTCAATATGTATTGTAGTGATAAGGAAAGATTTGGGACCCCTGGATCAGAATCTAGATAACCAGGTCAAAATGTTCAAAAGTGGCCACTATTCTGGGTACCCCATTTGAGACCTCTTTGAGACCTGCTTTCAGAACTGCTGAGCACTGAAAGTCCCCACAAAAGCAAAGAGGAACTGTAGGTAACTTAGCATCTCTGAAAATCAGGTAGCGCACATCTCAAATTGGGCACTCAAAGAATCCCAAATTAGAGACCAAAATTTAAAAATTGGTTGCAAGTTAAAAGATTTCCAGTCTTCAATATCCACTGCTCAGATTTTATGGAAATCATTATAAGCTTCCATGCAAAGGAAGTGCAAATACATAGTTAGGGCACGTACGCCAAAGAGATAAGGCCAGGTCCTCACCTGGTGTAACTTGGCATACACCCACTGAAATCAATGGGGCTATGAGGATCAAGCTGTATAGGCTACTAAAGACACCTAACCTGCACAAAGTTAGAGATATATATTTCCAGATTTGTGAAAGTAGGATTTTCTGTGAGAAACAGTCCTTTAGAAAACTGATTAGTCACATAAGAATCAACAATGAACAAGGGTTCTGGTATATATTTCATGGACTTTAGTGCACATTAATAATTTAAAAGAAAGGACGCTAGCACAAGAAGGGCAAAATAATTTAGTTCCTCGGTATTCTGAGAATGGTGCAGCATCTGTTTTCCTTTACTAATAAGTTTCCACTCATACACAAGCAAGGTAGACAAAGCAGCAACATACTTAAGCTTTTAAATTCAACAGGAAATGCACACCACTGACTGCAAACAACATGTAGCCAGAAAAACGAATAATTTTTCATTTGGTAAACATGCTACTGTTTAGCCAACTTCAGTGAGGACGTGGCAACAGTAACTCAACCCCTTAAGGATCTTTCACTAGTAAATCCGACAGTAGATTAACTAGAGAAGTTTAAAGGTTGTTTTCTGCACTTCATAAAATAGAAGCAGCAAACAATGGGGGGAGCCACCTCATGTTTCCACCTGTTTTTCCTTGCCACCTGATGAAACTTTAATAAGTAAAAAGGAAGCATGATATTTGCACAATTTAATGTAGTTCAGCTGAGTAACCAAGAAACACATTACAACACAGGGAAATTAACTTTCAAGTCACTCAAACATGAACCCTAACTGCTTACCTGTGTATGTTCTTGTTTTGCCAGACTCAATCTAACACAAAACGTTGCTGGTGTAACGAGAAATCCTCCACTTAGCCAAACATCTAAGCACTAACAAAACCAACACAGGCACTTTTAAGTTTATACAAAAGGATTTTGAAGATGTCTCGATTCCATTTGACTTGGGCAACACATCATATACCTCAGGAACAACCAGACACCACGCTGTGCCAATGAGCTTCTCCCAAAGTACGAGTTATTAACACTGCCCTAAGCCCTGCACCAAATGATCCCTCTATCTGACGCTGAACAATTCAGTCAGAAGTAGAAAGCACCACTATCCCAGAGTTGCTAGGAAACAGGGAGGGAGTTCCTGACCTGAATTCTTAGCTGAGTTTGATGTTGCCCAGGAAGCTTAGGTTATGATGACTTGCTTGAAAATACAGGAGATAAATATGCACAGAGATCTTCAAGATAAAAATGTTATCAGTGAACTTTTAAAAGATAGCAGCAAAGACAAACATCAGGTACAAACAATAAAACCACGCTGTAACCATAAGGAACCATTCATGAAATCATTAGGCTCATTTGCAAAAATCTTTGGTGAATTTGCTATTTTCTTTGCCAAAAAAAGTTGGGGAAATTTTAACCTTATAATCAGATTTTTCTACTCCACTAATCTAAATGGTGGCCAAATTACTTTGTTACAGAAAATGCTAAAAAACCCACACATCCCTCCATATGAATGCAATATAAATGCAGTGTTGCGCTAGTGAAGCTAAACACACAAAAACTAGGAAATAGAAAAGTAAATGTTCTGGTTGCTAAATAAATTGGCCCAAATAGCCCTCACTTTAAAAATATTAAAAGGCATTCTAAAACTCTAAACGCTGTACTCTGGAATATGGCATACATGCAATACAGGCAAATTAATGTTATCACAAGAACATTTACTTTTGCACCTCACCCACTGTATTAATTATTATATTTTGCATTTAATTTCCTGTGTGAATGTTGAAAACAAATAAAAGAGATGTGGGGGGAAAGATGACAGGAAGATGAAGAAAAGAGGAAAAGAACCCTATAGTTATCTTTTTCCTAGATGCACCAGCATGTTTCTTGTAAGGGCTACTAAAGGACTTCTATGAAGCACATATGCCTTGAAGTTCACAACTGCACTCCAATCCTGAATCAGCCACCTAGCTGTGCACTGCACAAATATATAAAAAGGAAGAAGGTATCTTCTTAGTGAAGGATACTCCTGTCCAATGGCTGGAGTAGCTTCATGGGCCCTCACACAATAAATCTAGAGTGAGGAGGATGGCCCTCACACAGCAATTTCTTCAGCCCTATCCAGACCCTTTCCCATCCCTCCTACATATTCCCATTTCCAGCTATTTTCCTCATTTCACAGGAGATCTGCACTGGTTCCATAAACTAGGACCAAACTTCCGCTCCTGTGAAGGAGAATACTTGATTTGCTCCGTCATACATGTGGACTTTAAGGAGTGTGCCTTGGAGGAATGGTCTAGTATTTATAAGAACCACATGGAGGCCTCTGTCAAGGAAGCCCAGGAACAGACTGGGGGCTCCATCCCTGGCTGGCCTCAGAAGCAAACCCCTTCTCTTCTCATGAAAGCCATTTCCTAGCTATATAGGAGAGAGGCAAATGTGGGAACCCATTCCCCCGCTGGGACAGCAGATCCAAATGTCTCTCGAGATGCATAAGCATATTCTGTGGCATAGAAGGATCGTAATCAGATGTGTGGGCTAATAATCACACAGTTAAAAAATTCCGATGAAGGGTATGAGAGAGCTAGCAAGGTGGAGGGCAGAGATGTGCAGATTATGTCTGAAAAAGTCCAACTATGCTCTCAACTTGTGTATTTTTTTAATGTGTTCATCTTATTTTGCATGTTTTTGTATCTGGAAGTGCAAGTGGGTTCGGGATATAGAAATGTACAAGGCTGACTGTGTTTCTGTGTGCTGGACATTTCCCTGCGCAGCTAATCAGTAGAGCAGAACAGGGTGTTGATGATGCACACTGAGATCTCACAGGAATACTCCAGAGAGATCTCTAGGAAAGTTCCATGGCAGAGCAGTTTTGTTCCTTCCCCCCATTGTAGGAAATTTTCCTGCTCCATTCGACAATCACTTGTGCAGGGACCAAAGTGGCACACGGGCAAGCAGCATAGGCACCGGGGCGGAAGCCACAAGTGTGTATTAGATGTACCCTTGCTTCCCTACTTTGCCTTAGCAGGGAGATATCTGCTACAATGACTCCCGCTGTGGAAAAGTGTGGGAGAATTTAGAATTTTGTCCCTAGTCAGCTGCACTGCAACCCTTCCAGCGTGCTCTTTTCCCCACGTAGAACATCTTCTCCCCGCAGCCGACACTCACCATGCTTAGGATGTTTGCTAAGATGCATGCTTGCCAAGGGGCAGTGAGAAAGTGATTGTTATGTTGCCAGAGGTGTAGTTTACGGAAATGTTTCAATGTTGTGAATGAACTTAACCATCATGCTTCCGTTTACTGTTTCTTGTGCTACTGGAGATGTGGCCTTGAAGGGCACCCCCTCCACACACCAGCAGAGCGTCTCTGCCAGAAAACACCCAAGATGGAGCAAAGAAGACATGTTCCGGGAGGTACTGCAGTTCTCCAATGCAGAGAAAAGGGAATGCAGGGAGTGGGGGTAAGTTGAAAGTCAGGACAGAAGAGAAAATCAGGAGTTCGTTAAGGACGCTACTGTGTGGGTGATTAAAGTCATGTAGGAGCAAACACAGATGCTGAAGTCCTTAACAATGCAGCAGACTGAGCAGATGCGTGCGTACCTTCAGCACATTCAGAACTCTTTTCTAGGACCCCTCCCCCCAACTCCACCCACACCGTCTGTTCTGCTTTCTGGGATTTCTCGGTTTTCCGTTCACTCCATCACCTTGGACCTACCCACAGCTCTGAAAATCTGCCCTTCCTTGGTACCTCTTTTCCCACCAAGTGTGTGTGTGCGATAAATTCACAGTCTGTGACCTATGACTTTCAATATAAACACCCCTAACTAAATCTTAGCTGCCCTGGTGCTGCTGCTCTGAGAGGCCCCCAGGATGCCTCTGCTCTGGGGGCCATGGGGTCAATTCCACTGGCCGCTGCTCTCGCCACCCCGGGGCCCATGCTCCGGTCGCTACTCTGGCCACCCCGGGACTACTGCTCAGGTGGTTCCTGGAGTCAGGTGCACCAGCAGCTGCTGGGGCAATTTCCAGGGCCAGCTGCCTGAGGCTGCCAAGAAGCAGCTGGCATGGCTGGCTGCAGGGTGGCTCCAACAGCAGCCAGTGTGGCTGGCCCCAGGGCCAGTTGCTTGGGCAGCCCCGGGGTCAGCCACACTGGCTGCTGCAGCTGCAGGATTCCATGGAGGTCGCCGAAGGTCATGGAATCTGTGACTTCTGTGACCTCCGTGACAAATTCACAGCCTCACCGATAACTAATCTTTATTTGTGTCCTACAGATTGAGATAGCAGGTGCCACCAAGACATACAAAGGCAGTTTAATCATTTGCTTACTGGAATTTAAGGCCCCAAATGTCACCACTGCTTCCTCAGAAAACTACATGTAATGTAACATTGCAGTACCAATCACAGGGATACACATTACTGGTTCTCATTTTCAAAGTGTTGCCTCAAAGCCTCCCTGATTCAATTTGACCCCTGCTGTGCCCCTCTGATAGCCCTAATATCTGACTGTTCAAAATCAGCAGTCAGGTGGTCTACCTACCTCAGCACTCCACCTCTGAGCAAACCTTTCACTCTTAGCTTCACAAATATTATACAATGTACAACACGCAATTATGACTATGGGAGTATTATCCTGAGGACTAACCTGTCATAAAGGCATTCCCAGTGAACCTTTAATCTGCCAATGGCACATTCCACAGTCATCTGGCACCTACTCGGCTTGTTGTGGAACTGCTCCTTACTGCTATCCAGGTTTCCCATGTATGGTTTCATGAGCCATGGCTGTTAGGGGTATGCCAAATCTCCCAGGATCACTATGGGCAATTCCACATCCCCCACTGTAACCTTCTGGTCCAGAAAGAAAGTCTCCACTTGCAGCTTTCTGTACAGAGTAGTGTTCCTGAAGATAAGGGCATGATGCACCTTCCTGGACCACCCTGCACTGATGTCAGTGGAACGCCCATGGTGATCCACAAGCGCCTGCAACACCATGGAGAAGTACTGCATCCATTTGAGGTTCTCCGTTGCAAGGTGATCTGGTGCCAAAATTGGAATATGAATACCATCTATCGCCCCTTTACAGTTAGGAAAACCAATTTCTGCAAAGCTATCCACGATTTCATGCATATTTCCCAGAGTCATCGTTCTTCGTAGCAGGATGCGATTAATTGTCCTGCACATTTGTGTTAATGCAGCACCAACGGTTGACTTCCCAACCTCAAACTGCTTTGTGATCACATGGTAGCTGTGTGGAGTCACCAACTTCCACACTGCAATTGTCATGTGCTTCTCTACCAATAGGGCAGCTCTCACTCTGGTGCCTTTGAGCCACAGTGCTGGGGTGAACTCCACGCACAGTTCCAAGAAGGTCACTTTCTGCATCTGAAAGTTCTGTAGCCACTGTTCATCATCCCAGACAATACAATCCCACCACACAGTGCTTGTTTCCTGAGCCCAGAAGCGATGGTCCATCGTGTGCAGCTATTCCGTGAATGCCATAAGAAATCTAAAGTTGCTCCTATTCATATCACACAGCATGTCAGGCAACTGGGAGTCTTCTTCAGTTAGGAACTTCATGATTAACTGCACTGCCATCTGCAGTGTGCTAATGACAGGATATGGCGGGTAGTGTAGACCTGCCCTAAGAATCATGATGAACTATATATAGGCTACCAATGAAAAGAAAGTTAAGTAATCAACAGGTCTGCTATATGTTTTGTTCGAGGCAGCTGAGAAGGAACTAATGAGGGTTCACCTGCACTGTGCGAGAGAGCCTCGGGGCAGACACTGCTACCTAAAGTCTCTGATTGGAGGTGGAGGGATGAGATACACCCACAGTGGAGCACCCATAGGGACATGGCTCGAAGAAGGAAGGAAGACATGCCAGTTAAACAGTTCTCTCATATAAGCTCTGCCTATATTCCTGTAACAATCATTAAAACAATATTAGGCAGGTTGGAGTGAGGTCTGAGTCCTTCCCAGAAGAAAATACTTATGAATAAAACTTGTAGATAAGTAAAGTAAGGGTTAAAGACATAATGAAACATATACATTTTCAAAAAACGTGCATACTTCACTAAAAAGAAATGCTTCGTAAAACTAGACTCTTTAAAATAACCTGCTTTTATCCTCCAAGGTCAAAATCTGCCATCTAAATATCTATCAAAAGAGATAGCTTTACAGTAAATTGAGATATTACATAATCCAGTCACATCCCAGCATACATCACTAATACAGTACTGAGAAATCTCCTGGTGGTTCAAATCCAGAGTGAGCCATGTGGAGCATTGATTCACTCTGATGAATTGTAACCAAGCAACACTGACATTTTCACTGGAGTCTATTGTTAATCTGACTTGGAAAGAATAGCCACTCTTGGTCATCAGAAGAATAGCACTGAAAATGTGCCAAACTCTGAGTACCCTAATTAAAGAATTCCACCATTCTAACACTAGATATGGAAAATCTTTAACCAAAATTAAATAGAAACAGACTCTTGCCTTTCTCTCAATAAAAAGATAATGACATGCTTGACAGCAGCAAATAAATTCCTGTTGGTTCGTGAGTGTCTCATAAATAATCTTTACAGCTGGAGTACTTCAAATTTACTTAACACAAGAAGAGCAGGGTGATGAATTATTCATCTGAGCAATGTGTCAGAAATACAGTCTTTTTGTTAGCTCAGTTATTAATTGTGAGGGGAAAGTAAAGACGACTTGACTTTCTCATAGTTTGTTGACAACAATAACTAAGCAGTAACACAACAGATGTGACTTTGAAATGAACTATGTACTTGAAAAATACTAGAAGTAAGAGCTTGGTTTTGATTCATTCTAAATCTTGGTATAATTATTAATGTGAATGTCTGAATTTAGTGTGATGAAAAAATCCATATTAGTCATCCTCTCTCTTATGACATGCTTATGAACCTTAGTGGCAACAAAGCAGGGACCAAATGTACATTTTTTGCTCTTTTTGGCACTGGATTTTTATAGAGGTCAAAACTGTTGTCCTCCTGCTTTATACTGCTTAATGCTACATGTACAGATAACAGGAAACAAAGTTCACATTGTAAAATGTTCACCAGTTGGCCATTATAGGAATGACTTGTGAAGAAGATATGTTTCATCAATAAAACTGTCTATTCAGGTGCTCCGGTACTATTCATGGCATGCCTTCATCATGTAAAAGAAATATAGCAGAGAAATATAATGGTCATGCATGAGATAAAAGTTAAAGGAAAACCTGACTTGTTTTGACAACTTAAAAGATAGACTAGCAGTTGGTTGTATTTGTCAGTTGTAAACGTGAAATGACAGAAATGCTAACAGTCTCCTCTAGATCTCTGTGCTTCAAAATCAAACTGTTTGAAACTGAAATAAAACAGCCAGAAATCAAGCTTCCAGCAAGAATAAGAAGTGTTGTACACATGTAAAACACAATTTTCTGTCTCACTGAATTGTTGTTTAAAAGTTCAAACACAAAATAGCACCTTGCTCCTTTCCTGTGAATAAATATATCAAAATGACAGAGTCTTATGGCACCTTATAGACTAAGGGACCGTGGGCTAAGACCCACTTCTGAAGTGGCTCTTAGCCCATGAAAGCTCATGATCCCTAAGATCTGTTAGTCTATAAGGTGCTACAAGACTCTTTGTCGCTTTTGCAGATCCAGCCTAACACGGCTACCCCTCTGATACTATACCAAAATGAAAAGTAACAAAACTATTACAATATTATTTTATGAGCAAAGAATGATAAGCAACTTATTCCTTTTATTTATTAAACTCTTTCTTTTTCTTCCTATGTGTTAGTTATAACAGACAGATGAAATACTGAAAAATATTTCTTCAAGATAGGAGTGTAAAAATGTGTATCAGCTTTACTAATCCCTTTCAGAATTTTGAAAACATACTAGGTCACATCCAAGCCTCTTTTCCTCCTCCCCCAGTGAAAAGATGACTTTAACTTTTCTTCATAAATTAGATTATTCAGATGGGTATACAATTTGCATCTAGTACATTATTATTGTGCTAGTGTGAGCAGTATTGTACATTGCACTCCATATAGGATACCATCAGTGGCCTAAAAGGTCAAATTTTATTTCTTGTTTCGTATTCTCCACCAAGGCTATCCAGTGCTTTACTTGTGATTTTTTAATGCTGCTGATGGTTTGAACCTCCATAAAACTTCCTAAGGGTCAAATTCGGCCTCATATTAGGTGATGAGCTCCCAGTGACTTCAATGTGGTTGTAGTGGGTACCTGGGGGCAAAATTTGGCCTTCCGTTCTTCTATATGCTAGACAGTTTAATTTAGCATATAGTCCTTAGATTGGTTTCTTGACCTCAGACTGATTCTTTTACATTACATTTGCCATCTGCTGGTCCAATCACTTAAATGATCCACATACTTTTGAATCAAGCTGTATTGATTCATTCTTGTCATGGGTTCTGCCTCTGAGTGGTGCGTCAGGCAGAGAGCAGATATGTGCAAGGCTATGCTCCAACAATTGGAATTCTCCTCTCCTCACGCCTCTGAAGGTGTCTGTCCAGGAGAGCAGAAGGAAAGTCATCAGAGGGAATTAAAAATAAAGCCAGAGTGAAGGTCAGAAATCTAGATGAAATAAACAATGTTGTCCCAGTGGCAGAGAAGAGGAAGCACAACCGTTAGTGGTGTGTTTCCTTTTATAGTGGAAGATGTCATGGTATGTTGCACAGAAATGCACACGTGGGTCCAAGAGAGGTAAGTGCTCTATTATTGAAAACCCGGAATTGAGGTTGCAGTCAGCCATTCTTCTGAGACTAGTGACACCAATATGTTAACTCTTTAAGTGCCTGCCAGTGCAGAGGATTTGAAACCAAGTTGTTACTGAGCAGATGTCGCATGCACATTATCTGTCTTGTTAATTCAAATTGTAAGCTTTTAGGGCAGGGATTTGTTTCTTGTTTCATATAGTTTCTGCACAATGGGGCCCCTATCTTGGCTGAGTCTTCTAGGGACTACTATAATACAAATAAATAATAGTAAAAATGTTGTGATATTCACTTCACTTTCAGAGATGATGTTGTAGCTGTGCCCACAGAGTTGGGACTAAACAGTCCAACATGGCTTCAAAGAAACTGTATCCACAACACCACTCTTGAAAATTAAACTTTATAATCCTTTCATTATTGGTGTCCCCATAACAGATATTTTGAAGAGAAAAACAGTCACTTCCTGTGGTATTTCCATGCCACAAAAGAGCTACTGTTTATCCCAAGCAGCAATCACAAAATTAACTACAGACTAATGCTTCAGCACTCCTGGTTTACCTGACTGCTTTCTCTGTGTGGTTCGAGGAGTACATACAAGTGTCTTTTGCTGTTTTTTCTTTTGTATTTTCTGGTGGCTCATAGACATCTGTCCAGTGTGACTACTGTACATTTTACATTTCACATTAAAGTACGTTAACAACATGGGAAGCCTCAGTAGAATCCCTGAAGATTTCTTAATATTTAGGTAAAAGAACCTTACACAGTTGACTCAAATTTTCCACGGACTTCTGACTTCAGCTATGTTATTGTTGCCCCTTTTCAACCCAAGCAGCCAGTCAAAGTTTGGGGCCTCGGGAATTTTCCACTGGGGAGTAGAAACTGATGATGGAGTCTGGTATTTCCTTTGATGCAATCTGGTTTATTTACAAAGATTGTACCAAATCCCGCTTCTGTGACTGCAGGAAGAACCAAAAACAAAAAGGAGCAGTTCCTCAACTTTTAAGCCCAATCTTCTTTCAGCCAGCACCCCCAACACAGAACCTTCCTCTAGACTTCTCCCAGGCTCACACAGTGCTTACATGAGGCTGCTTCGCTTTCTCTCTTCTCAGGATATGACTATATTGCAACCACAATAGTGGCACACCTATAGCACAGCAGCTGTGACACTGGCACTGTAACATAGACTCTTCCTACACTGACTGAAGGGATATTTCCATCGATGTAGTTAATCCACCTCTCCGAGAGGTGGTAGCTAAATTGATGGAACAATTCTTCTGTCAATCCAGCTGTGTCTACACTGGTGGTCAGGTTGACCTAACTACAATGCTTGGGGTGCTAAATTTTTCACAGCTCTGAGCAACGTAGGTAAGTCAATCTAATATTTAAGTGTAGACCAGGTCTGAGTCTCTGTGTTTCTTGTCTGCTCACCCCTGCACTTCCTTTTTCACAAATATACAGTCACACATGCATCCCTGGTCAGAACAATACTCTGTCAAACCCTCTGCCCACATGGTGCTAATTTCTGGGCAGACTCTATTAAGTCTTGTTTGGGGTGGAACCCACCCCCCTTTAAATGTCTCTTACAACAATCTCAAGTGAAGGGCACCAGTTTCAATGAGGTCATGCATCAGTTTTAAGGAAGTTTCTACTGAACCTATAACAAGGTTAAACTCAGCTCATAACAATTATTAACTAACCTCCCCCAGTTGTCTGATGTCCTTGGTAACAATGGCCTTGATCCAATGATACGGTTGCCAACTTTCTACTTGCACAAAACCAAACACCCTTGTCCCGCCTCTACCCCGCCCCTTTTCCGAGGCCCCAGCCCTGCTCATTTCATCCCTCTTCCCTCTGTCCCTTGCTCTCCCCACCCTCCCTCCCTCCCTCATTTTCACGGAGCTGGCTGAGGGGGTTGGGGTGTGAGAGGGAGTGAGGGCTCTGGGGTAGGGCCAGAAATGAGGAGTTCAGGGTGTGGGAGGAGGCTCTGGCCTGAGGCAGCGGCCTGAGATGTGAGAGGGCTTAGGCTAGGAGTGCTGGCTCTGGGGTGGGGCCAGGAATGAGAGGTTTGGCATGAGGGGGCTCCAGGCTGGGGGGTGGAGCTGAGGGGTTCAGAGTATGGGAGGGGGCTCTGGGCTGAGGCTGAGGGTTGAGGTGGGGGAGGTGGGGGTGCAAACTCAGAGTCAAGCTGGGGATGAGGGGCTTGGGGTGCAGCAGGGTGCTCTGGGCTGGGATCGAGGAGTTTGGAGGGCAGGAAGGGGGATCAGTATGAGGGCAGGAGGTTGGGGGTTCAGAGAAGGATCCAGGCTGGGGCAGGGGGTTGGGGCATAGGAGAGGGATCAGGGGTGCAGGCTCCGGGCACCGCTTATCTCAAACAACTCCCAGAAGCAGTGGCATGTCCCCCACACTTCAGCTCATATGCAGAGGTGCAGCCAGGTGGCTCTGCTTGCTGCCCCGTCTGAAGACCCTGCCCCTGCAGCTCCCATTGGCTGTGGCTCCCGGCCAATGGGAGCTGCAGAACTGGCACTTGGGGCAAGGCACATGTAGGAGCCAAAAGGGGGACATGATGCTGCTTCCGGGAGCAGCACAGAGCCGGACAGGGAGGTTGCCTCAGTCCTGCTGCGCTGCTGACTGGACTTATAATGGACCCTTTTTAACCTGGTGATACAGTTGAAAACCGCGCACCTGGTAACCCTATCCAATGCCCACTGAAATCAATTGATAGATTTGGAATTACTTCAATGGGTGGTAAATCAGGCCCAAAATAGATTATAGTGCAACCCATGAACAAGACATTTAATTTCTTTTGCAACACAAATTCCTTCACTACTGAACTGAACTAGACTCCTGCTCCTGCTCCAACCCGGATAGTAATCCGATGCCTCTGTGTGATCTAGGAAATGGCACTGAGAAATAAATTTGCTGAAATTCCAAGCTGTCTTGTCTATTTCACATTAATAGTTTGTGTGTAAAAGACAACCAGGATTTTTTCTGTCATCAATCATAGTTAATGAAAACATGCAAAATTCACAGGCAAATTATGAAATGTTACTGCTGATCTGAGAAGCTAAAACAAACCATTACAAAAAAAATATGTTATAGAGAAATGTACGATAACACTCTGAGTTTTAGGTCTAGTCTACACTTCAAAACTGTAGTGCTATAACTATGTTGGGTAGTGGGATGATTTCTTTTTCTTTTACTGATCTACCAGTACAAGTCCTATTACACTGGTCTACAATTTTTTAGAAGTCGTCTGCTTCAGAGATAAAATGTGATATTTATTATGTATTTTGATGTGCTGAATTCAAATATGACAATTAAAACAACTGATTGGGTACTGCTTCTAAGATATTTAAGTTTTTACATTTTATGTCTATGTACATTGTGGAGATAGTAGAGTTTTAATCATAAATTGTAAACCTAGGTCTTTTCATGTGTTTATGGTTGCTTTACATGATAAAATTTCACCTGTCCTGTTTATGTAACACTTTAAAAATCAGCAAAAGGATTATATAAATAAAATGTATTATGAAAGAAAAGGCAAAAAACTATTATGTACATAGTTTAGTCCTAGTCAATGTCTACTCGGCACTTCTTGGCTTGTCTCTTGTATTCATTAAATGGAGTATCTCTTGTCACTGTCCAGCAATAGTCTGCAAGCATTGATGGGCTCCATTTGCCCTGATAGCGTTTCTCCATTGTTGCAATGTCCTGGTGAAATCGCTCGCCGTGCTCGTCGCTCACTGCTCCGCAGTTCGGTGGAAAAAAATCTAGATGACAGTGCAAAAAATATATCTTTAGTGACATGTTGCAACCAAGGCTTTTGTATGCCTTAAGGAGGTTTTCCACCAACAACCTGTAGTTGTCTGCCTTGTTGTTTCCGAGAAAATGTATTGCCACTGACTGGAAGGCTTTCCATGCCGTCTTTTCCTTGCCATGCAGTGCATGGTCAAATGCATCATCTCGAAGAAGTTCACGAAGCTGAGGACCAACAAAGACACCTTCCTTTACCTTAGCTTCACTTAACCTTGGAAATTTTCCACGGAGGTACTCGAAAGCTGCATGTGTTTTGTCAATGGCCTTGACAAAGTTCTTCATCAGACCCAGCTTGATGTGTAAGGGTGGTAACAAAATCTTCCTTGATTCAACAAGTGGTGGATGCTGAACACTTTTCCTCCCAGGCTCCAATGACTGTCGGAGTGGCCAATCTTTCTTGATGTAGTGGGAATCTCTTGCACGACTATCCCATTTGCAGAGAAAACAGCAGTACTTTGTGTATCCAGTCTGCAGACCAAGCAAGAGAGCAACAACCTTCAAATCGCCACAAAGCTGCCACTTTATGCACCTCAAAAGTTGTTTTATGTTGTCATAGGTTTCCTTCATATGGACTGCATGACCAACTGGAATTGAGGGCAAAACATTGCCATTATGCAGCAAAACAGCTTTAAGACTCGTCTTCGATGAATCAATGAAGAGTCTCCACTCATCTGGATTGTGAACGATGTTGAGGGCTGCCATCACACCATCGATGTTGTTGCAGGCTACAAGATCACCTTCCATGAAGAAGAATGTGACAAGATCCTTTTGACGGTCACGGAACACGGAAACCCTAAGATCACCTGCCAGGAGATTCCACTGCTGAAGTCTGGAGCCCAACAGCTCTGCCTTACTCTTGGGTAGTTCCAAATCCCTGACAAGGTCATTCAGTTCAGCTTGCGTTATGAGGTGTGGTTCAGAAGAGAAGGATGGGAGAAAATGTGGGTCCTGTGACATTGATGGTTCAGGACCAGAAGTTTCATCCTCTTCCTCGTCTGACTCAAGTGAGAATGATTCTGGTGCCTCAGGAACCGGCAGTCCTTCTCCGTGGGGTATTGGGCGTATAGCTGATGGAATGTTTGGATAATGCACAGTCCACTTTTTCTTCTTTGACACACCTTTCCCAACTGGAGGCACCATGCAGAAGTAACAATTGCTGGTATGATCTGTTGGCTCTCTCCAAATCATTGGCACTGCAAAAGGCATAGATTTCCTTTTCCTGTTCAACCACTGGCGAAGATTTGTTGCACAAGTGTTGCAGCATATGTGTGGGGCCCACCTCTTGTCCTGATCTCTAATTTTGCAGCCAAAATAAAGGCGATAGGCTTTTTTAACCATAGTAGTTATACTACATTTTTGTGATGCAAAAGTCACTTCACCACAAACATAGCAGAAGTTATCTGCACTGTTCACACAAGTACGAGGCATCTCTGCTCACTTTGGCTAAACAGAAATGTGTCCCTTTGCAAAATCAAACACTGACAAGAGAGCACGACACTGTATGATTTCTAGAGCTGATATAGGGCAATTGTTCAGCAGAGTGATGTAAGCTTTGTTATGATTGCATCATCCGTGACTTCTAGGAATAACAGGATGCAATTCATATCATGTATGATGCAATACCAGCTTCAGATTGCATCCTTCCTTTTTTTGCCTGAAAAGCAAGTACTGTCCAAACCCAGTCATAGATTTATTCATAGATCTAGTCAAAGATGTATTTTAGTCATTTCTGGTTTAAATTGAGATCCCTTCCCTTTATAACTCACTTATCCTCTGCCATTCCCATGTCAAGGGTCGTATATACTGACCCAATAGCATATCTTGAAAACTAGAGCCAATCAACAATTGTAAGCATCATTTTCGTTCTCAGTGACCCAGAATTAGTAAAGTTTGACTACATTTATTTCGGAAGCATTTTGGCTGTAGAGCAGTATAATGGATGCAGTTGTACCAGTACAAAGAGGCATTATATCAGGCTATCTTATTACTCTTCACATATGTGAATATGCTATACCCATATACATACTTTTATACTTGTGTAACTGTGTCCCTATGGGGGGAAGGGGAGTTGTACCACTTTAACTATTCCAACATAGTTAAAGTGGTAAAACTTTTATGTGTAGACAAGCCCTTAGAGGAGGCACTGTCAACTCAAAAATCGCACTTCCAATTGTTGTGTGTACTGTGGTTGGAAGTAATCCATAAGATTATTAGGATGGGAAGTGATAAGAAACTTTGATTTTTTTACTCTTTTTTTTTCAGTTAGTTTAGTTCGTGCATTTGACAGCACTTTAAGTACAGTCAGTTTCACTGTTTTGTTGCTGGTGCAGGCTTAGCCTCAAGCACTGCAAGATATTTAACAGAAACAGAAAAGCTGAAACTGAAGAGGTAGCAGGCAGATATGGCACAAAGGAGATAGGAAAAGAGGGGTGATTGTCACTCCCAGACTTGTCCAATGAAACCTTCTAAATATCAACAGGGGAACAGAAAAAACTCTGAATTTGTAAAAGTTTTTGTTTTTTAAATGTCAGAACATACTATCTACCGGTTATTGCATCACACAACAGATTTTTTAAAAAATTAGTCAATAGCGGGACATTCAAGTTGACAGTGGTCCTTAAACAAACAGATGATGACCCAGTGAAATTGTAGTGAAGGTTCTTGAGTTTACAGTGTCTTATAGAGGCTGGTTTTAAACATCAAATTGCAAACTCACAATCCTTCTGTGAATACTTAAGCACAGTATAAGCAACAGAAGTGCTTTATTGTTGATGTTAGTTTCCCCTCATACACAAATAATACTTTAAATGTATCACTATAATGTGTAACTTTATCTTTTTATATAGAGAGGTTTTCTATGTCTTTTCTATTCCCCATAACATTAAATCCCTGACAACTGTACAGTGTTCCATATTTTAGCTGGATTGAAAAGCCTAGACATTTGACAGTTCTATTTGAACTGTTACACATCTGGGTTTTTAAACTACATAAAATCAGTGTTGTTCCATATGACATGGTCCAAAATTCCTTTTAAATTTCCAGATTAACTTCCATTCAGGTTTTCATTGTAAAAATCAATGATTTATTCAATATAATCCTTAAGTTTATTATTATATTTCAGGGATTGGTAACCTTTGGCCGCGTCCGCAGGTTCAGCTGATCGTGGCTCCCCCTGGCTGTGGTTCTCCGCTCCAGGCCAATGGGGGCTGCGGGAAGTGACATGGCCTGAAGGATGTACTGGCCGCCACTTCCCGCAGCCCTCTTTTGCCTTGAGCGTCAATCTGCAGCCAATGAGAGCTGCAGTCGGTCGAACCTGCGGACGCGGCAGGTAAACTAACCGGCATGGCCCACCAGGGGGCTTTGCCTGGTGGGCTGTGTGCCAAAGGTTGCCGATCCCTGATATATTTTATTATAAGTGGAGTGGTAGTAGTGATTTGTATATTAAGGTTGGTTATCACAGTCTATCATAGCCCTCTGTTTTCAGTTGCTTATAACTTAGGAAAACCTTAAGTGTCTGAGTCCTGCAGAAAAAACAGTTTGTGATCACATAATTAAAGACTATCATAAACACATACACCAAACAGCACAGAATTAAGGTTGCACAAGCAACCTTAATTCTGACATTTCATAACTTATGGCCAACTCTGCAACCTTAATAAACTTTCCTTTAACGTAATTTGTATAAAGTTGTGAGGGGCTTCTCATTTAATACTTGTTCATAGGTTAGCTGAAGTTCTGGATCCACTACAATCCATCAAAAACATTTTAAAACTAACAATTATTAATGGGTTCACACAACATTTAAGAACTGAGCATTCCTAAGAAAACACCTTAGAGAGTGTGTATTTTTACAAGAAAAATCAGTTAAGGTTTTGAATTGGGATCGAAGAAGAAAAATTAGAATACCTTTGTATAAACCCTTTAATAGCTCTCCCCCATTGGCTCGCTCATCCTCAGTGGCAGATGGCTCCGTCTCACCACACAGCACATATATAATCTCCATATCACTGCATGCTGTACGTGTCCCATTACAAGTTCTAGCACATGATGCCACTACAATCGACTCTTAGGGAGGAATTTTCAAGAGTGTTGGTCTAACTCTGCTGCCATTAAAGTCAATCGGAGCAGAATTAGGCCAATACTGAGCACTCTTAAAAATTTCACCCTAAATTCTCAGCTCCTACTTACAATTGGATGGCCTATATACAGGAACTACCAAAACAGTGCAAACACTGAATTTTTACTATGATCACGTATAGATTGAACTATCAGGTCAAGTTTATTTTGTGTAGCTAGTATACAGAGAAAAGGCAGGCAATGTAATGATATACTGAGCAATGGTATACACTGATTTGGATTACTCTATGCATCATTTCCTCACTTTAAAAGAGAGAGCTTTGATTGCAAAAATTCAACTATCCTTTTGTGACACTTTCTGGGGGTACTCAGGGTTGTGAAGCACTTCACCACAACCTGCCCTTAGTGTGAAGAAGTCTTGTCTGTGCCTGCTGCAGAGCAGCTCCATGAAACAATCCACCTCTGGCAACACAAGCACCCTCTTCCAGGCCTCTGCAGGTCTCACAATTTCTGTACAGGTTAGTGATAAGCACACACCAACCCCACAAGTCCTGCAATTGTTCCTTGTAGTGCCCAGCCTCTTATGTACGGATCATTCACAGAATTACCAGGCCTGCTGTTCAAAAAAGAACAGTGCACTATGATTCACTAGTTATACCTTAGAACACAGCTCTGTTGAACACACAGCACTCAGATATCTTTATAATGAAAACAAGAATAAGTTTATTATCAAAGAACAGAGATTCAGGTGATAGTGAGTAAGAACATTGAAAACAAATGGTTACACATATAACAAAATCATAACATGCTTTCCAGAGACTAACTTTACACAACAACCTTACACATACATAACTTACTCAACATCCATACATGCATTTCACAATGATACTGATGACCAGGCATGACACAAGATTTCCTTAGAGACCTCACATGACATTCTTTAGTCAACAAGAATGGTAATACCAGACCTACAGGATTCTTTTAACCCTTATGCTCCTCATATGCCCTCTGCCAGTTGGCATCAAGAGATCCCTGAGTCACGACTGTTCCTGAGCTCAGCTACAAAAAGAGAGAAAGAAAAGGCCTATAAGGGGACAACAAAGATGTATCCAGGACTGGGTTTCTTATGATGACTTATTGCAAAGATTATAATTGTTTAGCATGAAAAGGAGTGCTTGAGGGATATGATTCAGATATTTGAAATTATGAAGAATACAATGAAAACTGAACAGTCACTTCATTTTAACTTGACCCTGGATACAAAAACAGGGATAACTCAAAACAACGCCTGTGTAGTGGGGCAGGTGCCCCACTCTGGTGTGGAACGGGTTAAAGAAAGCCAGAGAGGCTGTGCAGAACCCCAGCCAATCCTGGGATGATTTATTGAGTGCCAATCAAGTGGATGCTTGAAAGCAGCCAATCAGGGCCAGGCTGGTCCCTATATGAAGGCTGCAGGACAGCAAGCAGCACAGTCTCTCCCCAGAGGGCAAAGGGAGAAGAACTGGCTCTTAGAGAAGCACCTAAGACACAGCAGTGAGGGCAGGGTCTTCAGAGGCTGGGTGAGCTCTAGGCTGATGACTGCAGACTGGAGCCCTGACACAAAGGGGCAGACAAGTGCTGGGGCTACGGGGAAGTGGCCCAGGGAAGCAGGCAGTAGATGAGCGCTGGAGGAGGCCAGTAAGTGGCTGCTGCTAGAGGGTCCATGGGTTGGGGCCCAGGGTAGCGGGCGGGCCTGGGCCACTGCCCCTTCCCCACACTTGCCAGTGACAAGAGTGGCCAAGCCAGACTGCAGTTTGCCCTGGGAAGAAAGGGCTAAACTGAGGCGAGTGATAGAACCAGACACTGCTGGTTCCCCAGAAAGTGGGGAGAGCCAGCGGAGCAGGCACAGCTGGAGGGCAGCGTCCAGAAGTGGATGCCATGGTCCAGGAGTGACAGGGGTCTGACGATGGAGATCGAGAAAGTAACGGAGGGCAAGACACCACTAATGAAGGCATGCTGCTGAAAGAGCTAATTCCCTAACCAACCAGCAGGAGGTGCTACTGTGGTGAGTCTGTGCCCCCATTACAGTCTGATACAACAGGAAAATATAAAAGGAATGCTGCTTTGCACATGCCATTCGGCTGGAATTGTAGTACGGAATTCACTACCATAGGAAGCACAGCTGTTCAGAAAAACTCCAACAAAGCATCTTTTGGTCAGAATGCACCAATTCATTGAAATCAAAACATTGTGGAGGTGGATCAATTTTGAATAAGTTCCAAGGGAACTCAGGCAGGTTCCAATTCAAGAGTCCCAGATTAGACCCAATTCAGCAAAACATTTAAGCACATGATATAGTCCAACTCTATTCTGCAATGCACTAAAGTGGCTAACAGCATAGCAAAGGAGGTTTCTCCAATGAGTCTATTGTGAGTGGAATTTGCCAGTGTCCCTGGGTTAGGTCCAATATGGTGATAAATCAGGCCTCAACTAGCTGATATAATAGTTCATCCACTTAAGGTATGGATCTATGCAAAACCAGATAGTGCTGCCCAGCTGTGAGATCAATGCAACTGGGCTTTGTCACTCACTGTGGGATTCTTCAACAACCCCTAGTTCCAACATCACCCTCTCTCTTGTCTCACAGTCTCCCTGATATTTCTGGGGAGTGGCCATGGATTCTCCCAAGCAAGTTGCCAGGTTCTGTTTGGATATGGTGTTGCATGAGATGAGTCTGCCCTGGACCGGAGCACCATCAAGGCGGCTTTTACTGGGCCCTCTGTTCCAGGCAGTGGTGTTCCCCCAATCTGTGTAGGGTCTAGACCTGGTGAGGTAGGCACTCGGGGCCCCAGTTTTGGCTCAGAGGAATAAGGAGCAATAAATAAGCTCTCTCACTCCTTCCATGGCTTTAGAAGATTAACATGGTAGACTTCAGTCAGTTTCCTTTCATCAGGCTGCCTGATTTCAAGGTTAATTGGCCCAGCTACTTCATATGGTCCTTGCCATTTAGCAAACAACTTGGACTTCTTCACTCAGGAACAGAAGTAGTATATGATTGCCCAGCTTAAATAAGCATATACATGCTTTTTTGTTATAGGCTCATTCGTGGGCCTGAGGAGGTTCTCTTTGGCAACAGCCCTTTTTTTAAGTTTCAAGCCTATCCTGGAGCTTCAGTATGTACTATATCACATTCTCCATCCTAAGTACTTGTTCTCCCCCCATCCCTCATACCAGGTCAAGAATTCCCCAAGGTTGTTTCCCATAAGAGTTCAAAAGGGGGAGAATCCAACAGATGACTTGGAAACTTCTTGACTACAGAGGAGGGATCAGCCAATCTCAGTGACAGAGGGCCTCAACAATTATTGTTTTAAACATTCTTTTCAGGGTCTGGTTGAATTGTTCACCCAGACCATCCATGTGTGAATGATGGCCAGATGCACATGAAGTTTTTATTTTTAGTAGATCACATACCCCATTCAGCAGCTGAGATGTAAAGTTGGTGGCTTGATCAGTGAGGATCTCCTACTCTGGCAAAGCCTTTTAGCAGCTCTGTTCAATAGTTTTTGCATTGGTGCTGGGCAGTAGGGTGACCAAATGTCCTGATTTTATAGGGACAGTCCCAATTTTTGGGTTTTTTTCTTATATGGGGTCCTATTACCCCCTACCCCCATCCCAATTTTTCACACTTGCTGTCTGGTCAGCCTACTGGGCAGTGGCCTTGCCTCAGGACAGCAGGTAGCATAATCAACTACAGCTAATACGTGTTTATACCCAGCTGCACCTTTTTCCAAGAGTTCGATGAGATCCACCCAATCCTTTCGAACGGGATGTCTGCTTTGGGGAATGGGACAAGTGGAGCTTTTCTGATTCCCTTAGATCCTACAAGTTGGTATTCAGGGCAGGAGCTGTGCAAGTCTTTAACTTCTTGGTGATCCAGGCCAAATAAAACAATGCAAAATCTTGACCAGATTTTTCTCATGACCAAGGTGACCCACAAAGGGGATAGAATTAACCAGTCACATAACTACACGCCTATGAGGCTGTAGAATGAGGAGTTGCCACTGAACTTGGTCCAGTCAGTCAGTCTTTCTCCACCTAGTACATTTACTTTGCCTGGAGTTCAAACTGCGGGTGCTGCTCTGCTTGCTGGGGATTGAACACCTCTCGCTTAACCACTGGCAGTTAGTCATGTGCCTGGCTCAAGGTATCATCTTCCCTCTGATACTTTATGAAGTCAGACTTGCTAGTTAGGACATTCTTTTCCTGTAGAGAGGGCCAATATTGCTTCATTGTTAGGTGACCCTTCTGAAGGAACTTTGACCAGATTTCCCCCTCCCCCTGGTCTAGGGTCCAACTTCTCATCTACCCTTACCAATGTCGCAGGTTTTTAGATCCCCTATCTCAGAGTCTCCTCATTTACTCCCTCTGAAGCCTCTAGGGCTGGTTTAAACCCTCTCAGTACATCAGAGAAACACATATTCTGATCTAAGATAAAGGGATCGGGTAATGTTGAGGATAGCCCCACTTCAGAGGACTTTGTGTTTTCCACTACTGTCAGCTGCATGTATGCATTGGAATAGGGTTTACTGTCTCTGTGGATACACTGTAGAAAGATAGTCCCAAACCCTGAATCCCCTGGGGAGACTAAGTTGTCCAGGACCAGAGTTCACCCACACCCAGAATCCACGTTACCTCAGTTCCATTTATCTGAACAGAGACCATTACCATAGCTGTGCTTTGCATACGGGCATGGCTTTCTGTTGTCCACATCTGTTCATAACTAGACCACTTAGAGGGGCATTTGTAATACTGATAACCCAGCTGCCCACACGAAAAGCATGCCGCCACTGTGGGCCAAGTGGTCACTCGCTTTAAGCCTACAGTAGCTCTTCCCAAAAGGCTTATCTGCTTCCACCCCATTTCTCTCCAGCAGAAAAGCCCATAGGACTCCCAGGAGCCTTTTGGAGATGGGGCCTGAGATGCTGGGGTTTCCCAATGAGGACCAGTGCAGGGCCCTTGGCCTGCTGGGCCCCGTAGAGGCTGCCATTTCTGAGACATCCTCTCAGATTTCCGATTCCTCTGGTTGGGTTCTCCCTTGAGCCAAAGGACCCCATTGTCCCCAGGGAATTGCTCGTGTGATGCTGCCAGACCCATTTCCACAGCTAAATAATTTTCCATCAGTCAGACAGCATCAGCTAAGGACTCTGGCTGACGCTTGGGCACCCAGTGCCTACCCCGAGGCGGAAGTACATGAACAAACTGCTCTGCCACAAAGAGTTCGGCCCTCTCAACTCCAGTCTGAGTTTGCTGCTTTAACCAACTCCACCAGAGGTCTCTTAATTTATGGGTGACCACATGGGATGGGCTTCTGGGAGGGTATTTTTCCTAATGGAACTTTGTCAGAAGATCTCCCCTGTGATATCAAGGCAGTCAAGCATGGTTGCTTTCACCTGAGAATAGTGTTGGGCAGATGGTGCATCCAGCCCCCAGTATGTGGCCTGCATTAGTCCCGCCAGGCGAGGTGCCGACAGGGTGGCCTACTGATCAGTTTCCACACAAATGTCATTGCCACTCATTCAGACATTACCAGGAAAGCCTCCGGGTCGTCCTCAGGACCCATCTTCGTGAGTTTCACTGTCACTTCCTCTCCAGCCTATAGCCCCTGGAGAGGAAGTCCCAGGAAGACCCTCAGGCTGCATCAGAGCCATGTCTTTGCTGTTGGACCAGTCTTTGCTGCTTTTTCTGCTATTGTACCCCTAAGTCCCAGACCAGCTACTGATGGATAGCCAATTGCTGCATGAATTGCTGCTGGGTTGCCTGTTACTACTGCTGGTTCTCAGTCATCCACGTTAGATCCATGTTGTGTCTCCTACCAACTCACATCTCTAGGTCTAGGGTGTTTGACTGTCTGGGTCAGTCAGTCCTCCTTTCTCTCCACAGATGGGACAGATGTCAACATTGTCCACCAATGGTGAAGGGATAGACTCACCACTGGCACCTCCTTGTGGTCAGATGTGGCATGGAGCTCTCTCTCCTCAGTGGTCTGCTTCTTCCTGTGACTTAGCCCTCCGGCCAGGTCACCTCAACGTCTCTCCCCTTTCAGAGTAGTCCATGAACAAATAATCAAAGGGAATTAACACAAACAAACTTGGGGGAGAGGTGTCGACCTAAGATATGCAACTTCAGCTACGCGAATATCATAGCTGAAGTAGATGTATCTTAGGTCGACTTACCTGGGCGTCCTCACAGCAACAAGTCGACCACTGCTGCTCCCCTGTCGACTCCGCTTACGCCTTTCGCGGTGGTGGAGTTCCGGAGTCAATGGGCGGAGCACTCGGGGATCAATTTATTGCGTCTACACTACATACAATAAATCGATCCCCGACAGATTGACCACTACCCGCCGATCCAGCAGGTAGTGTAGACTTACCCTGAGCTAGTAAGAGGGAAAATGGAATGCCTCCCTCTCAGGGTGTATCAGCATCTGGTCCTCCTTTCTCTGAGGGAGGGACCTTCAGGCAGTGGTTGACTGGGAAGTTCCTGCCTTCAGGCAGCCCTCTCTTCAGGCGCTGGTGGGTTGCAAATCAGCTCCCTTCCCTGGTCTGCCCACAAGTGAGATGTTCTGCTTCCTTTTAAACTCCTCCTCCAGCCTGTGCATGCATAGCTCTCGGGGTGAGGTGGAGCTGGCTGAGCCCAGAGCAGTTCCTTAACCCTTTGTTGTCCAGCATGGGGTTTGTATATCCCATCACAGAGCCTCATACATTTTTGCTCATTATACTGAGATACATAGGAGATGGTAACTGGTTGAAAGACAGTATTTTTTTTTCCAAAACAGCTGGTCAGTAAGCATTTTCTTTCCATAGCCCATCATCCTAGTACAAATGACAGATAGGAGCCATTAAACTCCCTTGATCTTTATGTTTGTGAGGGATCTTTAGTCCCATGGAAACCTTGCCAGATTGATAGCTGTCAGATCAAGCCTCTGATAGTTTACACAATAGACTGAAATGGCTCCATAATTTCAGCTTCCTTTTGTGTGGAAGGTTATTTTTTTCCATCTCTTGACTTTCTCTCTCTCTTTAAAATTATTATTTAACTACAATTTCAAATGAAAGGGGAAATGAATACACAAAATATTAATTATTTTAAGGTTGTGACAATGCAGACAAAAGGAAATTCAAAGTTACAGTCAGGATTCTGACCTTGTATCTGATCCTTGTTCTGTGTTGCTTAAAGGTAGCCTGACTCCTAGATCAGTGCGTGATCAGTTACTAACAACATGTTCTCAAATGCCTGTGCACAAGTAAATGATGGACCTGTAGATTCCACTTTGATTGTTCTTGGTTTTGTTGGTTTGTTTTAAAACTTTACTAAGAGTTAAAGATCAGGTGGTGTGTGTTCACACCTGATTTCCCAGCTGACTGCAATGCCTGATTCATTATGTTTGAGAGATTCACTCAGTGTAATCTGAGGAATATGGATCTTATGAGAAGATGATTTCAATTCATTCATTGCAAAAGGCAAAACATATTCCCCCTGGAAATACATAATGCGGATCACATCTGGCACTGGAGATGACGACCTATTCCCTGTATAAGCCTTACTAAAAACTGCCTGGCTTTTCATTTTCCATCTTGTCAATCTAAGCTTCCATGTTCAGCATCTAGCTAAAACATCATTAAACTAACTGGGTTTTCTGCCACTCTGAACAAACTTACAGTGCAGATATGTCAACTCATTTTTGACTGAGTATGAGACAGAAGTAGGAACTGTTTCAAGTACTAGACAGAGGTATAAAAGGCTCCAACAGGTAGAAGAATATTAACAGTTTTGTTCCTCTACTTAGGGGTTATGGAAAGCTGTGTCTATTTCTGAGGTATCTCTGACTGTCTCCAATTAAGGGTAACACGTGATCTTTAAACAAATCAGACAAGCGTGGAAAAATTTTAATCCCTGAATGAATAAATCCCCTGGGGGACCTGGCTACAGAAAAAAATCAATGGATAATTCTATTAGGTCTCACTGTGAGTAAGATACCAACTGCCTTCTATAATGAACCTTTAAGCCACAAACCTTGTCATAATAGTTTATCACATTTGTATGAGCAGCCATAAGTATGGGAAGCCTGATTACACCCAGAATGTCATCTGCTCACAATGGCTGTGAGAACTAAATTTTGCTCAAGCATCTCACAGTTATGGTTATGATCTAATAGGAAACAAAATAAGATAGTAATGATGTTAAGTCTGCTCTCTTTTGAATGTGTGTATGTCCCAGGGAGTTTACTTTTTATTCCCTACCCTTTAAGGCTCCATATCCCTGTGACCTGCTTTCTGCCCAATAAATATTAGCTGGGACTCCTTTAGAGGTTTACAGGGTTTCTCCCAGATCCCTTCATAGTAGTAAGTGGTCTTTTCTGCTCTAATGACTTGAATCACTCCCTGCTAAAGGGTGAGAAATCACACACAGGTCTCTCATTTGACTGGGCAGAGCATCAATACCAAGAGTCTCATAACAGAACTTAAAATGCAAATAATCACAAACAGGAGTTATTGGAGCGCCAGAAAATTAAAGGTATTTCTGACAGACACTTTTCTCCCTCTAAAATACTCCAGCCACTGACATCTTTCAATATAATAACAGAATCACTTGTGTTGGAAGAGACCTCCAGCAACTTATATAGGACCAGATTTTCAGAGGTATTTAGGTGTGTAAAGATTTAGGCGTTTACTGAGATTTTCAAAAGCACCTAAGGAAGAGTTAGGCGCTGATCCCACATATATGCTACTGAAAACCCACAAGGCACTTATTTGCCTCTTTAGGCACCTAAAATACTTTTGAATATCTGTCCTCTAGTCCCTCCTGTTACTTTATGGAATAAGAAGATTAGAATGTTATAAATATAGTAATTCTATTACAATCAAAATGTTAATAATTTTCACATATTTCTACTTGAAGACATTCATTCAAATTCAGACTGGAGCAAGTAAATACAGCTCCCTTGGAAACCTTTGAACCAAATTCTGCAGTGTTTTAAATGACAGTGTGAACTGGTCAGAAGACAGAAGTGGGGCCAAGTAGTTTAACTTGTACCAAATGGCATACAGCTAAGGTGACCAGACAGCAAGTGTGAAAAATCAGGGCAGAGGTGAGGGATAATAGGATCCTATATAAGAAAAAGACCCAAAAATCAGGACTGTCCCTATAAAATCGGACATCTGGTCACCCTACATACAGAAGAAGCGCTTTTCGGAAAGTAACTGAAAGACAACCAGTAATTTAAAGGGAACATGTTTACTGATCCATATACTCAGCATTCTGTACTCTCAACATTCAGAAAGTGTAAAACATCATGTACATTGACTGCTTCACTTGTGTACTAGGGGAATAAAGCAAACATTTTAAAGAATCATTTTTCTTATAATATAGCTCAGCATTCAATATTACAGAACAATATATAATTAAGTAGAACATACTGTCAGTAAAGTATTTTACATCTACTTACAACTCATTTTGGGCAAATAAGTGAAAAAGGTCTAAAGCTATGAGACAAAGGCACATGTTTATGACTTCATGAGGTACCGAGGGCTGAGATTTGTGAAGAATGTGACTGATAAAAGTGCAAGCAAGGGAACACCTGACCAGGCCAGCAGGTTAATCCCGAACTGCCTCCCACGATTCTCCAGATGCCAGGAGACCCCCACTGCTCCTTGCTTAGCTGCCAAGATTTCCATCTTCCCTCTGTGTGAATCTATTTATTCAATAGATGTAGGCATTTTCAGTTCAATATTCTGCACTACATTTAAAATAGATGGGTAGAAGAAAATTAATTTAATATCTAAGTTACACAGAGATTATGGCAATGATTATATTTATACTTAATTTACATATTTATATTTAATTCAATTGAAAAAAAACTCCATTTTAAATTTACCTTAAGCTGTCAGTGCATCTTTAGCCTTCTGCACTATAGTGTAATAGATCCCAGAGCCCCTAAGTATAGAGTTCAAATCACGATTGCTACTGAGTGAACTGGGCCTTGGCTATTAGTTAAACACCCACTATTTAAAGGGTGGAGTGAGGAAAATAAAATCCCCAGAACCCAAAATTGCACGATGGAGGGGGGAGGAGAGGAAAGATTCCAAATGAGTTCTGTTGGCCTGATGGTAAACAGAGGTCCACAGGAAATCCATATATCTACCTTCCTTAAGGGACAATTAACCCTAAGAAACATGATAGTGAAATGGTGCCAAAGTGCTCTCCTTCACTGAACATTTTGTTTGAGCTTAAGCTGAGCTTTATTTTCTATGTAATAGTGCATTATGTTAAATCCCTGCAATAAGAAGAGACATACTTATTATTTTGGGGCTGTTACAGTGACTTTTGGAAGCACAGTAAATTAACTTATGTTTAAATTTGCATTTACTTTGGGATTATTAATTGTATTTCAGAGTCTGCAGAGTTATAGAAGGAGAAATGAATGTGTTAAAATCCTAGCAAAACTAGCTTTGGTCTGCTGATTTGAGACAAGAATCATTGTGCTCAAATTAGCATATGTTAATATTTCTCAGCAAACCAAAACAAACATGTTCAGTTCAACAGCACCTAGAGCCTGGGGAAGGCACTTTTAGGCATCTGAATACAGAAAGATAAATGATTTTGGTGTCTTGAACCAAAGCTAGCTCCCTGCTCCCAAGTGAGCAGACCCCAAAGGGCAGCAGAACTGATGCATTACAGCTGTGCAGGGGTTTGGACAGCAGAGGGTCCATGCAGGGGTGGCGGGAGGAATCTTCACCCTCTGTACCCTCCAAAGGATCTCCATTCACAGTAGCTCTGAGCTGGCTTTTGGCCAGTGTGGGGCTGCCACAGATCAACTCCTGTTAGTACTCTGCAGCCTGAAGTGGGACAGCATGGGTGGGATTACATGATGTGGTTGCCTGCAATAGCAGGGGATTGGACCCGATGTTCCAGTAGGTCCCTTCCAGTCTTATGTTCTTATGACTCCATCATTTGATGCCTTTGGAAAACTCATGGACAATGCCCATGTATTCAGTCTTAGCACAAAGAGGGAGAATTTGGCCCTATATCATTAGCTCTGGATGATACAGCAGTGTTAGTGTAGTATCTATAATGCAGCTTTGTCACCACAATAAATATTTGGCAGAGATGTTTTGATTATTTAATCATATTTTGCTTCTTCAACAGTTCAATACCCCATCTTTGCCATTATAGATATATCTTCTTTTCTATCAATTGTTTAATAAACTTTCATCATGACTATAAATAATATATCTGTAAAATATGTAACATTCAAAATGCTGTTGGTATCCCCTCCTGTTGGAGGGAATGGCGTGGAATGTCACTAGTACTCTGATCCTGCAATGAGCACCAAGTGAGCAAACTGCTCTGTCTGGGTGGAGCTCGTTCCTCGATCAGGGGACATTGATTTTCCTCCCACTCCCACCCTCCTGCATATGTAAATCAGAAGTAACTCTGCCAAAGCCAATAGGGCTACATCATTGTGAGAGAACAATCAGGCTTAACAACTTGGAAGAATATATACAGATATTTTAAAAGCTTTTTTTAATTTAAAAGGGGAGCTTGCAAAATGACAACAACAAAGAAACAGAAATGCAAATTTTCTATTATGTCTTGCTTTATAATAGTCAAACAAATTAATGACCTAGCAATAAAAGCAAGCAAAACTCTTGCTTCATTGCCCAATCAACATGAATGCGCCTGCTCCCTTCCATATGATAAGGCCACAGAGATATCATGAAATTGCTTTCTTTCAATGATTAAAAGGCAAGTGCCTATAATAATGATGCCATTTTCTTCCCGCTAATCTAATCTTTGCCCTGTGGAAACTGCTGATGAGAGCTCACGTCTACCCTGAAATTTACATAAAAACTATATAGTTCTTGTTTTTGGAAAACGACTGATCCCCTGAGGTTAGTTGCATAGAGAAACAAGGTCTGGAAAATTATTGCAATGGAAATGATTGATCTTAATATAAGGTTATCTAACAGAATTTACAATGTATGGTTACCATTTCTGGAGTTTGAAAAAAATAAATATACAGACAATAATATGAGGCTGACCAAATATAAATGGGTCTTTTAAAGGTGGCAAATACAGGGGATAAACAGAAGTGAAACCTGGCAAATGATTCCCATCTGAAGGGACATATACAACCAGCTGCTATGACGTGATTTTTATTATGTGATTTACAGAGGCAAAAAGGTAGAAGGGAAAAATTTCTGGAAGGTCTCGTGCGTAAATCAAAGTAACTATTTACATTTAGATGAAGTGTGCAGCGGATTACAGACTAGACCTTCTAAGCTGATATTCGTGTTGTCACTAGCTACAGACCTGAGTCCGTCATTATATTCTGCAGATTGAAAAGGTGGAATTAAAAGGCAAGATGTGGGAATTATTATGAATATGATTTAAAATCCTTAGGTGGAAATGTGAATTTATTATCTGAGAGGTAATAAGGTTAAAAATCTTTATAATTTAAATGATTTTTTTTGCTGTTTGTGTATGTTAATAGTTACAAAATAGAATTTACAATCAAACTTTTAAAAAAATGCAGTGACAGAGAGGGTTTTTTTTTAAAAAAAAATAAATCTAACAGATAGTAGCCAGTATTTAAGTATAGCAATTAAATTACACCATACTTGTATTTTATTGCAAAAAAGTGACTGGTTTTACAACTGAAACACCAAAACAATTTAAGAATGTGAAGTAGTGACTTTATTAGCAATATATTGCTAATACTATACTTTATATGTATTTATACTATACTATACTTTATATCTATACTTTATACTTTACTATGCTATACTTTATTAGCAATATAATTTATTAGCAAAATATTGCTTTATTAGCAATATTTTACAATTATTTTATAATTTAAATGATTTTTTTGCTGTTTGTGTATGTTAATAGTTACAAAATAGAATTTACAATCAAACTTTTAAAAAAATGCAGTGACAGAGAGGGTTTTTTTTTAAAAAAAAATAAATCTAACAGATAGTAGCCAGTATTTAAGTATAGCAATTAAATTACACCATACTTGTATTTTATTGCAAAAAAGTGAGTGGTTCTACAACACCAAAACAATTTAAGAATGTGAAGTAGTGACTTTCTTAGCAATATTTTACAATGCATGTACACAACCTCCTCTGAGATCTTACAGTACAGTTTCAGGATGCATGCAGATTTTTCTGTAAAAATTTTTCGCAACTTACTCTTGATACAAGTAGTTATACAAACATGAGAGAGAAAGCCATAGCTTTTCAGCACTACAAAACAAACCTCAGAGCTGTACACACCTTGCACAGTTTAAAGGAAATGTAGAACATTTGATGAAGATGTAAACTTAGTAGAAGTATAGACTCATACAAATTCACTTTCAATGTTTACTATTAAGGTTTAACAATGAAATATAAACTACTCAAAAATCTTCTGCATACATGGAAAATTAAATCTGTAAGTGCCTTGCAAGAGGTGTCTCTTCTACACCTTAAATTGAAATGTCTGTTGCAACTCAGAATGTTGTAAGTACCTAATTCACTATATGCTTTGCATAAAAAAGCTTTTACCATGGCCCTGGAGCCTTTTGGCTACATACAAAGAAAAGAAAATACATGTACAAATCTTTCTGGCCTCCTAAAAACTTTGGGAATGAGCCTGCACTTCTTGCATTCTGCCTAGGGTAACCAGATGTCTCGATTTTATAGGGACAATCCCGATTTTTGGATCTTTTTCTTATGTAGGCTCCTATTACCCCCCATCCCTGTCCCGATTTTTCACACTTGGTATCTGGTCACTCTAATTCTGCCCCCACTGAAGTTTGTGAAAGTGCCAGGTTTGTAAGAAACACAGAATCAGTGTCAAAAACATATATAGCTCTCTTTCACTACCCTTCCGAAATAAATTCAATTTAGGTATACATTAGATAATGATTGTAAAAACTATACAGCACATTAGAGGGGGAAATTCTCAAAGGAGTTACATCAGGGATTAATTTAACCCAAAGGCTTTAAAATGTTCTACATGCTTTAAAAAGGGCCTCATTCTTTGCTGCCTTGCTCTTCATGCGGTCATTTGCATGTATATAGGTGAGTATAAAATACTACAAGATCAGACTGGTAGCCTCTTACACCTTCTTTCCCCAAGTATACATGACACAAAAGCAGCAAGACAGCAGCAGTTCCTTTCCAAAGCCTCTGTTCTGAGTGTTACCAGCTAGCACTCAAGAAAGGCATGCAAAAACCTTCTGACAACGCAGAAAGCCTCTCCAATTAACAGCAATCCCCACACCACCCACTTTGCAAACAATTTTGCTGCCTTATTTTCCTGCCCTCATAACCAGCTCCAGAGAAAGATGTCAGCCACAATACCTTACAGTGGCATTATTTTAAGCCCTTTCTCTACACGTTCCTTATTCTCCCACCCACAGGTATTGTCACCATTATGTTGTCTATGAGAGCAGGTAGTGCAATGGTGGGAGATTACAAGAACAATGTTAGTGTAGACAGGGCCCTATAGCAAAGCGTCACCACCTCCTCCCACAACTTTTCCTGCAGAACAACTTTCCCAGCGAGCAGGGGCGCTGGGACAATGTGCAGAGTGGGGGGCGCTAACAGCCACTGAACCAAACTGTAAACCCTGGATATAATAGGAGCCACTCCAAGCCCGGGGGTGCTGCAGGCGCCCCCCGCGCCCTAGTTCCAGCACCTGTGCCGGAGAGGCGGGCTGGGCCGTGACTCGCCCTGCTGACTGCACGCGCCATGCAACAGCTGGAGGCTTGTACTGCGCACACGCTGCTGAGGCGGTTCAGGCCAAGCAGGTTCCTCTCCCTAGGGATGGGGAGACCGGGGTAAGGGAAAGAGGCGGCGGGGGGCGGGGGTGTCCCTCACAGGGCTCTGGGCCAGCCACCGGGAGCACATCGGGGCTGGCGTGGCAAGGGAGCTGGGTCACCCCGAGAAGTCGCAGGGGAGGCGCCGGCGCGGCACTCACCTGCCTCCCGCCTGTCAGCCCCAGGCTGCAGCCTAGCCCTGCATCCGCCTCCCGCGAGCGGCTCCCGCGGGGTCGGCGACCTCCAGGCGAGCGGCAGCCGGGCTCGCCCCGCCCGCCGCGGGAGTCGCGGCGGGACCGGCCCAGGGGAGCTCGCCGCGCTGGAGGCGGAGAACCGGCCCCGCCCGCGCAGCCGGGCCGAGGAGTCCCCGGGGAGGGGCGGGGAGGAGACGGAGCGGGACGCGGCTGCGGGACTGGGGCTCCAGCCTCCCCTGGCAGGAGCGCGGGGGAAGCCGCTTCCCGCCAGGCACCAGCCGCGTGACTTTGAAAGAAGTGGGGGGCAGCCCCAGTGCCCGGGGGCCCAACTGGCCGGGGCCTGAAGGCCAATGGGGAGATTTGGCCGAGCTAGGAGCGCGGGATTTAACCCTCTCCCCTAGTCCTAGCAACGGGAGGGTCCAAGCCGGGGACTGGAAGCAGCCCAAGGAAAGGGCCGGTTCTGTGCTGGTGCTTTGGCACCCAGACTTCTGTTTAACGTGACTTCAGGGTGTAACTACCCCGCTGTAGAAAGATAAGAATGACGTGACCTCACTCTCCCCCGTGCAAGCGGCCCTTAGAAATGACTAGAAAGTTTTTCCTACTCTAACCTTTGGAGTAGCAGCCCTGTTAGTCTGTATCCACAATAAGGAGGAGGAGGAGGACTTGGCACACCTTAGAGATGAAGACATTTATTTGGGCATAAACTTTGCTGTAGCCCACGAAAGCTTATGCTCAAATAAATGTGTTAGTATCTAATCTAAAGCTCCCTTGCTTCAGCTTAAACGCATTTTCTTGTTTTACCTTCAGTCATGTTTGCTGCTCTCCTAGGTGGTTAAAGAGTGGTGTAGTTGCTGGTGGTTGGGTGCTTGGGCAGGTAGCTGCAGTTGGTAAATGCTGTTAGAGATGGGTCAGTCTAAAACTGGCTGACTGGGCAACAAAATGGCAGATGAAATTCAATGTTGATAAATGCAAAGTAATGCACATTGGAAAACATAATCCCAACTATGCATATAAAATGATGGGGTCTAAATTAGCTGTTACCACTCAGGAAAGAGATCTTGGAGTCATTGTGGATAGTTCTCTGAAAACATCCACACAATGTGCAGTGGCAGTTAAAAAAGCAAACAGAACATTGGGAATCATTAAGAAAGGGCTAGAGAATAAAACAGAAAATAGCATAATGCCTTTATATAAATCCATGGTATGTCCACATCTTGAATACTATATGCAGGTGTGGTCACCCCATCTCAAAAAAAGATATATTGGATTGGAAAAGGTTCAGAAGAGGGCAACAAAATGATTAGGGGTATGGAACAGCTTCCATATGAGGAGAGATTAATAAGGCTGGGACTTTTCAGCTTGGAAAAGAGACAACGAAGGGGGGATATGATAGAGGTCTATGAAATCATGACTGGTGTGGAGAAAGTAAATAAGGAAGTGTTATTTACTCCTCCTAACACAAGAACTAGGGGTCACCAACTTAAATTAATAGGCATCAGGTTTAAAACAAACAAAAGGAAGTGTTTCTTTACACACAGCACAGTGAACCTATTGCCTTTTGCCACGCAGAGGGTGTTGTGAAAGCTAGAACTGTAACAGGGTTCAAAAAAGAACTACATAAATTCATGGAGGATAGGTCCATCAATGGCTATTATAGCCAGGATTGGCAGGGATGGGATCCTTAGCCTCTGTTTGCCAGAAGCTGGGAATGGGAGACATGGAATGGATCACTTGATGATAACCTGTTCTCTTCATTCCCTCTGAACACCTGGCCTTGGCCAGTGTCGCAAGACAGGATACTGGGCTATATGGACCTTTGGTCTGACCCAGTATGGCCTCTCTTATGATCTTAAGCTGGAGGCCATCAGTTGGAGTTGCTATAGCAAAGGATAGAGTGGAACCCTTTAGCTACTAAAATATTATTTAAAAATTATAACTTAGGGTGACCAGATGTCCCAGTTTTATAGGGATAGTACAGATTTTGGGGGCTTTTTGTTATATAGACACCTGTTACCCCTCACCCCTGTCCTGATATCACTGCTCTACAGCCAAAATGCTTCCAAAATAAATGTAGTCAAACTTTACTAATTCTGGGTCACTGAGAACAAAAATGATGCTTAAAATTGTTGATTGGCTCTAGTTTTCAAGATATGCTATTGGGTCAGTATATACGACCCTTGACATGGGAATGGCGGGGATAAGTGAGTTATAAAGGGAAGGGATCTCAATTTAAACCAGAAATGACTAAAATACATCTTTGACTGGATGTATGAATAAATCTATGACTGGGTTTGGACAGTACTTGCTTTTCAGGCAAAACAATGAAGGATGCAATCTGAAGCTGGTATTGCGTCCTACATGATATGAATTGCATCCTGTTATTCCTAGAAGTCATGGATGATGCAATCATAACGAAGCTTACATCCCTCTGCTGAACAAATTGCCCTATATCAGCTCTAGAAATCATACAGTGTCGTGCTCTCTTATTTGTCAGTGTTTGATTTTGCAAAGGGACACATTTCTGTTTAGCCAAAGTGAGCAGAGATGCCTCGTACTTGTGTGAACAGTGCAGATAACTTCTGCTATGTTTGTGGTGAAGTGACTTTTGCATCACAAAAGCGCAGTATAATCACTATGGTTAAAAAAGCCTATCGCCTTTATTTTGACTGCAAAATTGGAGATCAGGACAAGAGGTGGGCCCCACACATATGCTGCAACACTTGTGCAACAAATCTTCGCCAGTGGTTGAACTGGAAATGTATGCCTTTTGCAGTGCCAACGATTTGGAGAAAGCCAACAGATCATACCAGCAATTGTTACTTCTGCATGGTGCCTCCAGTTGGGAAAGGTGTGTCAAAGAAGAAAAAGTGGACTGTGCATTATCCAAACATTCCATCAGCTATACGCCCAATACCCCACGGAGAAGGACTGCCGGTTCCTGATGCACCAGAATCATTCTCACTTGAGTCAGACAAGGAAGTCTCACTTCATTCATGTGAAATTTGGAAACTACTTTACATAGGAATTTAGGGCAAAGTCAGAGGAAAATATTGTCCCTAAAGAAAATTGTATAGAAAGTCTCTGATATTAAAGCTCACAGATCCCCTACGCTCCTGGCTGTGGTTACAGCAACCAGGAAAGCCACTTTCATAGACAGGTGTAACAGAGAACAAATCACAAGGGGCTCAAAGGGGGAATCCAGCCACTTTGTTAGCGCTAAATTTAAGCTCCACTGTGGAACCGGATTATGATTCTGGTGGTAAAATCTAAGTAAAACATTTAGAAATCTGGTGGACATGGGGTTTGAAAAAAAATATGGCTTATCCATGGGAGGGTGGAAAGCTGAGACAAGCACCAGATGAACTCTGATGGAAGAAAAAGCTACTCACCCTATGTAGTAACTGAGGTTCTTTGAGATGGCGTCCCCGAGATGCTCCACTTTAAATGCTGATGTGTCCCTGCACCTTTGATTGGAGAATTTCAGGAGCAGTGCTCGTCTGTGTTGTGCATGCCTTGCCCCATCTCGCGCAGTTGTCAGCACCTATCTAGCACCATGTGACCAGACCTCCCCCCCCCCAACAAGTTCCTTCACCACCCACAAATCCATAGATAGAACTCTGAAGTAGAGGGGAGGAGAGTGGGTAGTGGAGCACCTACAGGGATACTATCTCGAAGAACCTCAGTTACTACACAGGATGAATAGCCTTCTCTTCTGTTCCTGTGGGTGCTCCACTTCAGGTGACTGAGGAGCAGTGCCCCTTGCTGGATGGAAGGGGCTTTGGAGTTGCGTGGGTAATTGATGATAGTACATTAAGACCTACCGGTGCGTCCCATTTTGAGCTCTGATCTATCGTATAGTATTTTGTAAATGTGTGTGTGGACACCCAAGTGGCCACTTTATAAATGTCCACGCTCGGTACATTGTTGAGAAAAGCTACTGAGGTTGATGATAACCTGGTAGAGTGGGTTTGGCTCCCCATTGGGGGTTGTATGTCAGGCTGTTGGTAGCAAAGGTGAATGCATCCAGAAATCCATTGGGACAGTCTCTGCTTGGAAATGGGAGAGCCTTTAGATCATTCCAAAGTTGAAATAAAACGTCTCAGTGACTTTCTGAAGATCTTGGTTCTCTCAAGCCAGAATGCTAGTGTGCGTCTGACATCCAGGGTGCATAATATAGAAGCAAATGGGACTCAGTGAGGTTTGGGGAAGAACAAAGGAAGATGGTTTGGCTAGTTCAAGTGGAAAGAGGATACTTTAGGTAAAAATTTAAGGTGAGGTCTTATGGTGACCTTATCTTTGAAAATGATGTTCTATGGTGGGTGCGCCGTGAGGGCTCCTAACTCTCCCACTCGCTGGGCGGATGTAATTGCAACTAAGAAGACAATTTCATTGACAGATATGTTGCTAATGGTAAGGCAGCATAATACCAAGTTCAAGTCCCAAGGTGGGGTAAGTATTTCAGGGTAGACATTTCTGATGCCCCTAAGAAAATACTTGGCAGTAGAATGGGCAAATATCAATATCCCATTTACTTTGGGGTGAAAAGCAGTAATAGTGGCAAAGTGTACTCTAAGCGAGCTAAGCAGGGTGACCAGATGTCCTGATATTTAACCCTTTGTCTGGCGTCCCGATCAATGTACAGGACGCCAGAGGGGTAAGTAGATGAGTGGGGACAGGGGGAAAGAGGCGAGCGGTGGGGTGAGGAAGAGCCAGCATCAGGCGAGCCAGCAGGCGGAGCATGAAGACACGAGCAGCGAGCCCACGGGGGGCGTGAGGCAGCGAGCCCGCGAAGGGTGAGAAGGCCGATATCTGTGGGCTGTTCAGTACAGTGGAGATCAGATTGGCTATGAAGAGAAATCTGATTGGTGATAGTGACACTTTGGCCTCTAGAGCATTGAGATGCGGCCCGATGAAGTTCAGATTCTGCACAAGTGTCAGCGTTGATTTCTGTACACTGAGCTGTAGTCCCAGCTGTGAGAGTAGAGTGATTGTTGTGTGCGTAGTGTCTATGGCATCTGCTTGGGTGGTGCTTTTAATAGGCAATCGTTCAGAAAGGGAAAAATTGTCACTCCCTGTTTCTGGAGGTGTGCGGCCACTACTGTGAGCACTTTGGAAAACACCCAAATGCTGACGAAAGGCAAAACGTCAGACCCTTATACTGATCATGTTCTGACCCTCGAGTAAATCTGAGGAACCTCCTGTGTGGGGGATTCATGGTTACATGAAAATAGGCAGCTTGGAGGTCAAGGGTTTTCAGAGGCCTAAAGAAGGCCTCCATCCACTGTTCTTCTGGATTAAGAAGTACTGGGAGTAAAAACTCTTCCCTCTGTGTTATGATGGTACCTGTTCCATGGCACCCAGATGTTGGAGGTGGTTTACTTATTTCTGTAGAAGGTGTTCATGAGAGGGGTCCCTGAAGAGGGAGGATGGATGGGTGGAATGGAGATGAATGGTATCATATAGCCTGAATGGATTCTTTCTAAAACCCATGTGTCCATGGTGATGGATTACTACACTGCATTGAAAGGGGTCAAGCAGTATCCAAACTGGGGGATGGTTAGTGATAGTGTCAGCACTGAAGAATGTGGGAGGTCTTTTGGGCCCTCAACAAACCCTCAAAATTGTTGTTTTGTAGAGGGCTGGCGGGATGTTGATTGAGTTGGAGGTTGGTGACTCTTTGGAGGCCTCTGTCTTTGGAGGCCTTTGAAGTAGTGGGAGGCGTACAGGACAGACTTTGCACACTGAGTGGGATAGTATTTACCCTGTTTTATTTTTTGTGCAGGTGTGTATATAACCAGGAAGCAAAGCGTCACCCTGAATAACTTGAGGGTATGAAAGGACTCATCTTTTGCCATGAAAAACTTCTGGCCATCCAACAGAAGGTCCTCCTCAGTGGATTGTACCTCCCTTGGGAAGCCAGACAGGTGGAGCCACAAAGCCAGCGCATAACTATGGCAGTAGCCATGGAGTGTGCCACTGTATCAGTCACATCTAGAGATGCCTGTAAGGTGGTTCTGGATATGACTTAGCCTTTCAAAATGATGGACTTAAATTGTTCTCTCTTGTCCTCCAATATGATGTCAGTAAATTCAGCGAATTTGGAATAATTTGTGTATTCATATTTCACCATTAGGGCAATGTAACTGGCAGTCTGGAACTGAAGAGTGGCGGATGAATAGGCCTTGCGGTCAAAGAGATCAAGACATTTCCACTCTGTCATATTGGGTGGGTATGGCTCATTGTCTGCCTCATTGGTTGCCAGCATCGATCACTGTCAAGTTCAGTGTGGAGTGAGAAAATAAGCTAGTCCTTTAGAGGGAACATAGTTCTTCTTATCCACTCTCTTGCAGGTAGGTGGCATTGTAGCCATGTGTTTTTGGCTGGCTTCATGAATGAGTCATTTATCGGAAGTGCAATTTTTGATGAGGAGGATGGATGGAGAATGTTCGTTAATTTGTGCTTGGACTCTTGGGCCTCCTGTAGGGGGATCTCCAGGAGATCAGGCATTATGGCTTCCTCCAGGAATGAGAAAGAAATGTTGGTTGTTGGTATTGTGTCTTGTTCCCAGGCCTCCTCTTGTTATTCAGAGCTTTTCTGAGGGGGCTCTGAAGGTGCAGTAACTGTGTAGTGGGGAGATCTAATCCTCTCCCTTTATAAGCTCAGGAGCCTGGGGTACTATTGCCTGAATGTCCCTCACCCCAGGGGTCCCAGAAGGGCTACTGAGGCGGGAATGGTATAGGCGGTGACATCCAGGCGGGACCATTCCTAGTCTGGGTGTCAGTCCTGTGATGAGCTTTAGGCTTAACAGGTGGACCCAGCACTGCAGTAGGTTGACTGGGAGAGGAGTGGTGAGATGAGAAGGCACCCTCCTCTTCACTATCTTCTTCCTCAAAAGAGGCTGGAGGGGGCAGAGGTGAAGTGGTCTGACATGGTGCTGTGCATGCTGCAGAAATATTGGTGCTGAAGAGGGGTGATTCCAGCATCAATGAGACATGGAGGTCCGTGTGATGTAGGAAAAGGTGTGGTGCCGATAGATTCGGTACCAAGGTGGTCGGTGCCAACAGTGCTGTTGTAGTTGCGATTGTTGGTGCTGGCATTGGAGCACTCTGTGCTATTGGGACAGGAGGTGGGGGCGATAACCTGCATGGATCATTTCAGTGCCACCTCTTTAGAAATCTTTGTTGGTGGTGTAGTGGAGAAAGCAGGTTTCTGTTTGCTCCTCAACTCCGATCCTACCCACTTAGGGACACTGGTTTTCGTGGTATGCGTGGTTCCGGAAGATCCCGGTGCCTCATAAGTAATGAATGCCACCCCATTAGCTGTGGTGTAGATGGTACTGAGGGTGAGGAGCAGGCTGGAGACTGTTCTTTTTGTCAGCTCCATGAAAGAAGAAGTCAAAGCCCTTTTCTTCACTACCTTTTTGGAGGAGTGAGCCTTCTGCTGAGAGGCAGGTGAAGTCATCAGGGAACATTGGCCAGGGGAATGCAGCGGGTATGTGCAGACCTGGATCAGATGCTGGGTGCACAGACTTCTCCATTAATCGAAGTTTGAGACATAGGTCTCTGTCCTTCAGATTGGTGCAGTGAGAACATTTTTGAGGAATGCATTTCCCCTAGACACCAGACACCAAGTGCCTGTCCAAGACTGGGATCACCCCTCGGCAGGAAAAGCAACACTTGAAGGCCGGTGAACTGGGCATGGCTCAAGTTATAGCGGTTCAACCCTAACGAAAACTAAACTAAGCTAAGAGGTATTCAAAGTTGGAGTAAAAGGGGAAAGGAAGAAAATATTTTTTAAAAAAAGAAAATAAATGGGGGGAAAAGGATAAGTAAACGTAACTAGGGTACTAAAGACCACTCTAAACTATTTTAACACTAAGCATAGCTATCAGTCTTAACACTGATGGGAGCTATGTCACAGGCAGAGGACAGTTGAGAAGGAACTGAGAGGGGATTGGTCACATGGCACTAGATAGGCGCTAACAACAGCGCAAGATGGGGAGAACACATGCACGACCCAGATAAGCACTGCTGCTGAAATTCTCTGATCAGTGCAGGGACGCACCAACACCTGAAGTGGAACACCCATGAGGACACCCCTCGAAGAAGAACTAAGAGCTGATCGTTGCTGTTTCAGAAACATAAAATAGCTGAGATATGGCAAATTGGAGTTTGACCTGGGAGGATGCCTCTTTGTATGGATAGAGAATCTCTTCCATTTAATAAGGTAAGTCAGTGGTTCTCAATCCACAGTCCAATTGGCACACAGCGGAGGCCCATGTGACATACCCAGCGCCATACAGTTACTGTATATATTGTGTAGATGCAGCCCATGTAATACATAGGCAGTTGCATGTACAGCCCGCCTGGTAAAGAATCCACGCTGTGAGACAGAGGACCTGACAATTGGGATGAAGGAGGCAGCCATGGTCCTGGGAGATCACATCCATATCTCTTTGGACCAACAGTAGAGGTCTGACCAATAGGGCTAATAGAGTCAAAAATCAAAGTTGATGAGGCCATGCTGGGGCTATTAGAATAAGGTAAATGGAATCATGTTTCACTTTGAATAAGACTATAGGCAGGAACAGGACTGGAGAGAAGGCATACAACAGGCTGATGGCCAGGGAAAGAGGAAAGCATCCATCAGTGAACCCATGCAAGAACAAAAATAGGACACTTCTGTTTTTTCTTGTGGCAAAACAGGTCCATCTAGGAAGTTCCCCACTGCTGGAAAATGGACCTAGACACATCCAGTCAGAGACATCACTCCTGGTAAACTGCGAATGACTGAACTCCCTCACAAATATCCATACGTTCTATCCACCAGTCCAGGGAGGACAAAACTTGAGCTGATACTTGAACCATCTTGTCCACGTGATGGGCCAGTGAGTTCACCAAGGCTATCCAATGCTGTAGATCTCAGAGGTGTAGAAGGGCATGCTGCACCACATACATCAGTGGTTCCCAAACTGTGAGGGGCATCCACCCCTGGGGAAGGCTGGGGCCAGTCTCCACGGGGGTGGGGAGGTAGTGCCACACTTCCAGCCTTGCTCTGCCCCCAGCCTCACTCCTCCCCAGACCCATTCAGCCCCCAGTCCTGCTCTGCCACCAGACCAGCTCCAACCCAAGCCACAACTCCACTCCGCCTCCCTCTCCACCCTGACTCTCCTCTCATTCCTTCTCAGCCCCCAGACCAGTTCCAACCCCAGCAGCAGCAGCTCTACTCCACCCCCTGCTCTGCCCTCATTCCCTCCCCATCGCCAGACCAGCTCCAACTCAAGCCATGGCTCCATTCTGCCACCTCCCTCCCCCGGCTCTCCTCATTCCCTCTTTGTCCTCAGACCAGTTCCATCCCCCAACTCCACCCTCATTCCTTCCTCACCCCCTGGACCAGCTCTGACCCCTGCTTCAGCTTCACTCCACCCTCTGCTGGGCTCTCCCCTCATTCCCTCTCTGCCCCCAGCTGCAGCTCTACTCCGCTCTCTGCTTCACCCCCAGGCCAGCCCTGCCCTCACTCCCTCTCTGCCACTAGGCCAGCTCTGCCACCAGCTGCAGCTCCACTCTGCCCTGCCCCAGAGCAGCTCCACTTCTAGCCCCAGCTCCTTCCACATCCCCAATTCTGCCCTAGCTCTGCCTTCTGGGATATTGTTTTCTTTTGGGGAAAGATAGGGAGCATTTGAAAATCAGTCCTAACAAGAAATTAGCTCCAGCCTTTACTGTGGAGTCCCTATGCCACATCAAAAGACGAGTCAAGAATGCAGTTCTGCAGAGTAAGGAGTAGTTATGTTTTTTACGTAGTCACCTTTCTCACCATACATTTTAAAAAGAAAGTATTACAGTGCATAAGAAATAGCCACAATCTTGTGTAAGCGAGGTTCCCATTAGAATAGCCACATTTAAAATGTTACAGTAGTATAAGTAGATTAGCTCATCCATATTCAGACAATTCCCCCATCTGAAAGAGGCTTCATTAACAATTATGCACATGCCCAATTAAGACAGCCTTTTTCACTACAGAAAAAAACATAAAAAGGTGCAAGTTTATTTGCTGCTTTGTTCCAAAACTGGATTTGCCTATTTAAATTGTTTGACAGAAACAACTGCAAAAGTACAATACAACAAGAAAAAGAAAAATCACATTGAACAAAAACTCCAGAAAACCTTCACCACCTTTATTTATTCTCTGTTCTGTTTATTTTGCCATTCTCTCTGGATCTGATTATCCTGCACCTGGGAGCAGAAGAGCTGAGAGAAATGTAAACTTGAGAAGCACATTACTCAGCAGTCAAGCTGCGGGGCAACTCTGACAACAAAGAAGATTGTTGCTTTCTTTGTGTTCTATATATAATTGCATGGGTGTGTATTTCATCTGTTATGAACATATTTGTTCTTCCTCACACCACAAAAGAAAACACACTGGGAGTGTCAGTTGCTAACCATTCCCATATGAGAAGGCAGAGGTAGGAACCTCAGACTGATTTCAGGACCAATCCGATCCTACTGAAAGCAGTGGCAAGATTGTTTCATGGACTTCAGTGGGAGTAAGATCAGACCTCGAGCTGCAGAGCACCAAGGCAGAAGCAAATTACAATATGGTAAAAAGGAAGACCAGCTAGCAATGGAGGCCTTGTGTTGGGAACATTACATATCATACCTTTATTTTCAATTTTTCTATTTGATTATTTATAAATGTTATGTGTATACATTGACTTTTACTTTTCTACCTTCTGAAAGACACAATTGTATTAAAAAAGCCTTACTGATATTGACTTAATGTGCCAGCCGAGGATACATGTTTTTAAACCCAATCCAGCCATGACATAAGAAAAATAGTTCCTCAACTCATTCCAATAGTAATTTTTTTTCCTTTTGAAAAATGTCCCAAACTCAAAACCCTTTTTGAACTTTCTGGTGCAGAAATCCTTTTCCACATGCTCAGGCAATCATAGTTCTTGATACCGTCAGAGTTACTAATTCATTCACTTCCCTTTTAGACAATGCCTCTGCTGGGGATCAACTAGAAGTTGTAGAAGTTCATATAAAAGTATTTGTTGAATATATATACCTTCCCCAAATGCCGAACTTCTTGTGTAACTAAAGTAGTTGTGCATTAAAAATTTCACTTCCTCACACTCACAGATCCTCCAGTTACGGATCAATGAGATAGCATATATACTTCTTTAAGCCTTGAAGTGCTAGATACCAACTATATATTTTTGTTAAAACAATTTTATTCATATTGAGATAGCTTTCCCTTCCATATCATGTTATTAACCCTCATTTAAACCCTTATTTAAAAGCCTTCCCCAAGCATTCATGAATGCTTTCTTAAAAAACATCTTTTAAGGCTTGAAAAATCTAATTTCTGAACTAGATATATTTGTTTGTGTAGGCTTAAGAAGAGGCACCTTACCTGGAGTGGCCCTGTTTGCTGCTGCAGGCTTTGCTATGTAACACTCTATAGACTGTACTCAGAAGGAGTACTGGGCTGGACTAGTTGGTGAGATGTAGACATCCTAGTTCTGGTATCAGAATTCTGCTATCAAAGTGATCTCTAGTGATCTGTGGGCATTTTATCTGGTGAAAAGCTGAAGCTAAAGAAGCTGGCTGAGCATAGGCAGGAGAATTTGAACTCTCTCTAGAACAGTGGTCTCCAACCTTTTTAAGCACAAAATCACTTTTTGAATTTAAGTGCAACCCAGGATCCTACCCTTCCCCGAGGCCCCACTCCACTCACTCCATCCCCCTCTCCCTTCATCACTGATTCTCCACCACCCTCACTCACTTTCACTGGGCTGGGGCTGAAAAGTTCAGAGTGTGGGAGTGGGGTCTGGGCTGAGCCTGGGACGGGGCTGGGGTACAGGATGAGGTGACAGTTGCGAGCTCTGGGAGGGAGTTTGTGTGTGTGTGTGTGTGTGTCAGTCTCTGCGCTGGGGTGCAGGGAGAAGTACAGGGTGCTGGCTCCAGAAGGGAGCTCAGGGCTGGGGTTCGTGCTCCTAGCAGGTGGCACTTACCTCAGGTGGCAGGCTCCCTGCCTGTCCTGGCCCCACACTGCTCCTGGAAGCTGCCAGCACGTCCCTGCACTGCAACGTGACTCCACATGCTGCCCATCTCTGCAGGCACCACCCCCACAGCTCTCATTTGCTGCAGTTCCCAGCTAATGGGAACTGCAGAGGCAGTAGCAGCGCATGGAGACCCCCTTACCCCGCTCCCTTATTACAGGGACATGCTGGCTGCTTCCGGGAGCTGCGCCGCTGGATTTTTAGCGGTCGGAGATTGCAATCGACTGGCAGAAGTTCAGTGATTGACTAGTCAGTTGCAATCAACCGGTTGGTGATCACTGCTCTAGAAGCAGCCAGCAGCAGGAGCTTTCAAGGGAGTGAGAAAAAAATTAATCTGATAATTGGTCAATTTGCTCTGAAACAACAGAATGAACCCCATTGGTCCGGACTGTTCACATGTTAATAAGAGTCTGTTTGCAGGAATTGTTAAAAGGATGTTGAAATGGTTTCTGTCTAGCAGGCTGTTATGAGTTTCTCCTGCTGACTTTCTGGAATTATAAAGGTAAGGAGAACTGTGTTTTGTATAAGCCACTCCCCTCTGAAAAAGAAAATCAGATGAAGCATGTGACATGGACTAAGGCGAAGAGGCACTTTACTCTTAACTGTGGCTCCTGTTAATAGTAAGTGATGCTTAAGTTAAATAACTTATGTTGGCTTACCCTGAAATGGTGTTCACAGCCTTGAGTAAGCAGAACCCAGTAAAACACAAATCACTGGATGAATTAATCACAAATGAACTGAGAATGGCTGCTGATCAGATAACAGTATTTCAAGAATTCCCTTTGAAGTACTTTAGCATGCTTTGTTACACAAACTCAGATAAATTTTATAGCATTTCATAAATAGCTGAGAACAAGTTAAATAAAACTTCAACAGATTTAGTATGATTTTATTCATTCTAGAAAACAAATACAATTATGTTCTCAAAATCAAATATGTAAAAAATTACTGTTCCTCAGATTATTTGCAAATAAAATGATTAAGTGAAATATGAAAGCATAACAAAAATTACAGTATTTAGACTGCCTAAACATCACATACAATATACTAACAAGAAACAGAAATGATAAATAAATGGATTATTTTCATATGTTTATTTGCAAACAAGAATACTATAATAAAATGACAAGAAAACTGCCCTACCACCAAGATCCCACAGTATGAGGAAAGATAAACCACTGCAAATGTTATTTAAACATTTAAATCGGGACACATTCAATATACTTTCCTGTTTTAAGGGGTGAAAAGAGATGTGATTAAAAGGCTGCTGTCAGAAATAGGAGAAAACTATAAATACCGTCCAGGTTTAGTTCATTACACGATTTTCACTTAGGAAATGAAGGAAGTTTAACATGCTTGAATGAAGTAACAGTCTCAAGACTTTAGAATATACTGTTATAGTATACAATGCTTAGTGAACTAATACTGTTCAAACCACCAATCAGTCTATAGCTGAACAAGAATCTCAGCAAGGTTTTAGTTTTTTAAGTTACATTGGTGATTCACAAACTAAAGCCAAGTCTGTTTATTTCTCCCACTTTTTTCCTCTCCCCTCCCTTTCATCCTTTGATCTCAGTTTCAGTTAAATGCAGTGATGGTGCCGGTGCCAGTACCAGCCCATTGATCCTGTCAGAGTTCTCTCATTTTAATATTGTATTCATTTTTAACATGCACAGATAAAGAGCAATTAAATGCTCCTGGAAACCAGGCCTAAACCTGTCCCAAATTCATGACTAAAGGCTATCTTCTGTCATGTTCCTTCTGCCCATCCATTCCACCTCAGAACCCTTAGTCTCTATGTACAGTCTATACTGCAGTAAAAGTAGCAGTATGAGGTCCATGCATACAAGGGAGTATTAAATTCTGGTTCGCTTAGTGTTTTCTAAACAAAGGCAAGCCCTGAACATTATTATGGAAGTGTCGTATCTAATACTGTTATTTTGAAGCAGTATTTTCTTAATCTGGCTCTAATCAGTTCTGATTAAAAAAGGCAATACCAAAAAGTTTCTTAAAATAATTTTGAGCTTTTACTTTTTGATGGATAGTATATCATCATCAATTAACTGATTTTTCTATGCAGCCACAGAGCGTTTCTTCTATTAACATGAATACTTGAAAAATCTATGTTTCTTGGGATGGACCTTTGTATACCGAGTACAGTCCTGAGGATACCTCATTTTTTCTCTCTTAACTTCTCCCTCTTCATGCCCTAAGTTACCAAAATTAGTCTTATGGATAAGGATACTCAAATTCCCTTCAGACCCCATTTACAATGTTTTTTAAATCAGACCGCAGAATCAGTGTTGAATGGCACAAATTATTTCTTCTCTCTCATATTCTGGAGCTGCGTGCAGAATTCCCAGCCTATTAGCAACCCAAAAAGCAAAAAGATAATACCAAGGATAATACCCACAGCCCTTCGTCATACCAGTAGTCCCATTAATGTTAGTGGGATTACTCATGCAGTTAAGTACTAGTTACTTAAATAAAGATTGCAGAATCAAGCCTCAAAAATTAAACCCAGGTCTCCAGAATAGAAAACTAGAGAATTGTTGCTAGACAGCAAGGCTAAACTTAAGAATTTTTGCTATAAAAATATATATACTGCAAACAATTGTTTTTGCACATTATTACTCAAAATACTTTTTAAAAGGTTTTTTAAAGAATGCTTTCTTTTACTATAAAAAGTTTTGATATGTGCTATACATACCAATAGGTTTTAGAGGAAACAAGCAGCATTTGAAAGCTGAATCTGAAAGCCCCCATAAGTGATGTATGTATGTGTATGTACATAACACATACCAGACTAAACCATTAGAATGACCAATCCTCCTTGCCCCCAAAGAAAAGACTGAGTACGTTTTCAAAAGGTTTCCCTGTGTTACTATGGCCACAAGGGTGAAGAAGAGTCCATAAAAATTAAGGGAAAGGGCCAAATGGAAAATTATTGGAAATAAAATAACAGCGTTATTTTCACTGTTTCCAGACATCGAAATGATGACAAACCCAGACAGATTATAGCAAGGAGAAAGTTTTACCTAGGCTTTAAAGTTCATATTAAATCCATCTATAGTGACAGGTTTATAAAATGACTTGGAAGAGTTGAATAAAACCTGTCAAGCCAGCACCTCACATCTGAAGGGTGCAAAAATCTGGCATAGATTAACAAACATCACCTAGCCCCAAGACTTGTATTACATTTCTTTTAAATTTTAAGCAAATTAAAATATAAATATCTTTACAAATAACATTTATCTACATTAATAAACTTTAATAAGAGGCTAGCACAATTGTAATATACTCAATAATTAAATACTCCTTCCAATCATAGTATGTATATATTTGTAACAGACACTCATACTAATTTTCATAGATGGGTAATAGATTTACTGGCTTTGAAATAAAAATGAATAAAACCTGATGTTAATCCCAAAATTATCAAAATGCAAAACTAAGGAATTAAGAGAAGACTATGCCTCATTTTGAAGGGAAGGCATGGCATGTGCTTGCAAATGTAAACATAACATACCTTGGCAAAAATACAATCAACTTAAAAAAAAATCTGCATCCAAATATCTGTTGTAAGTTTTGTATTGTTACACTCTTCTTCATTTTCCCTACTACAGTATACATTTTTAATAGGGGAACACACAACCTTTTTCCTTTGTACGCTATCAATGTACAGATGCAGCTGTGTGCATTTCTCCTTCTGTTTCCTGAAATGAGTCATTATGATATGGCACTAAATAATAAAGGTTAGCTGTATCAAAAAATACAGAACATCAAGACTGATTTCTTTCCATTGACCAAAATAAAATAATTTCAGAGTGTGTGTTCTCTTACATTGGTATATTAACGTACCTTTAACGTAATTTAGCAGTCAGCAGGGAAAAACAATTATTTAACAAACCCTGAGTTCAGTTTTAAATCTGCAGCTTTCTAGAGGATGTGCTGATTCTTTCCTGTCATCCTTAGTAATGTTAGAAGTCCCTGAATGTAGAATTTCTGCAAGAGAAGAAAAAGTGTAAAGTTAAATTGTTCTTATATTCACTTAATATAGAAACCCATTCAGGGATTTATGTGTGTAAAACTTAAATGCTTAATCCTGCAAGCCCTCTTTGTGTGTAACTCCCATTCACTTCAACAGGGATTCCATGCACAGAGGATTTGCAGGATTAGGCACTAATAGCCCAATTTTCAGAAGGAAAGAGCACCCAAAATCCCCACTGAAGTCAAAGGCAACTTTGGGCTCTTTCCACCATCTCTAAAAAAATCAGGCTAAAAGTGCCTTTTCTACTTTCTGAGCAAGACAGTAAGTACACAGCAGTTGGGTTCACTTTACAGAAACAGAGGAGTACTATTTTACAGGCAGTGGGAACTCATGAGATAAATGAACTAAATACTATGAAACCACGGTATCAGGAAAGGAGAGAAGAAGATGAAAAAAGTAAGAGGGAGAGGACAATTATTGTCTGATTTACTTCTGATGTCACAATCCTGAAACAGAAAGATGTTAATTGGCTGACGTAGTCTTCAATCAAATCACAGTCCAACCACTTGATTGGCTTTTCTGAGAGGCAGAAGAGCAGGAAGGCAGGAGTGGTGAAAGGACAATGCTGGTAAGGTCAGCATACGTGTGGGTTCCCAAAATATTTTAGGTATCATAGAACCAGATATTAGCTATGAAAAAGGCCTCTCCTTCCAGTGGTGAATTATGTCTATCTTGTCCAATGATTTCTCCAGTTATCAATGATTCAGGTGATAAATGTGATTCCATCACTTCTGTTGAAGAACTATTTCATATATTTCATAGTATAATACAGGGGTCGGCAACCTTTCACAAATGGTGTGCCGAATCTTCATTTATTCACTCTAATGTAAGGTTTTGCATGCCAGTAATACATTTTAACAATTTTAGAAGGTCTTTTTCTGTAAGTCTAAAATATATAATTAAACTATTGTTGTATGTAAAGTAAATAAGGTTTTTAAAATGTTTAAGAAGTTTCATTTAAAATTAAATTAAAATGCAGAGCCCCCCAGACAGGTGGCCAGGACCCGGGCAGTGTGAGTGCCACTGAAAATCAGTTCGCGTGCCACTTTTGGCACGCATGCCTTGGGTTGCCTACTCCTGGTATAATAAGATCTTACAGGAAGAAAATAGTTGTATTAACTCCTAATTGTACCTGTTTGACCCATCCTAAGAAATTTTTCTATTTTGCTGGTTTTAACAACCTTAACATATTTTTGTTATTAATTTGGTCAAGATACACATTTTACATTATTTTTTCTTCTTTCAATCTAGCCTGTTAATTAGTGTGGTTGAGTTCCCTCCAGTTTGTCTAAGTTGTCAAAAAACTGAGCAAGGAACAATGATCTGAAGGGTAATTACCACCTTGAACATTCAGCCCCAAAAACCAAACAAAAGGAAAAAGAAGAAAAACCTAAAAAAACAGTAGCTCAGGAAGTACATTCCTTTGGAAAATAAGAGTTTGTTTAAACACCCTTTTGTTTAAACTAAAACAATTTTTTTAAAAACCAATTTAATTAAACCTGTAGAAACGCTTAAGTGGACAAACTTAAATTGGTTTATCCAATTTAAATTATTTTACTAAATTAATTAAACCAGTGGAACTTTTATCTGTAGACAACAACTAAGAAAGAAAAAACAATTATTCACCTTCTGGTAACTGTTGTTCTTTGAGATGCGTTGTCCATGTCCATTGCAATTAGGCGTGCGCATGCATGTGTGCAAGGCAGCTGGAAGATTTTTCCCATAGCAGCATCTTTTAGCACCATCTATTCCCCTGGAGTTGCACCTCCATGGTGCTCAATATAGAGTCCTGCTGACCCACCACTCCCTCAGTTCCTTTTTGCCGGCTACTCCCACGGAGGGGTAGGGGGTGGGTTTTGGAATGGACATGAAGAACAACAGTTACGAGAAGTCAAGCAATTACTTTTTCTTCAAGAGCTTGTTTATATCAATTCCAATCAGTTGACACAAGCCCAAATTCAGCAGGTGAGGTTGGAGTCATCCACTGATTGAAGCACTGCTCTTCCAAAGGCCGCATCATTTCTGGCCTGCTAGGTGATTGCATAGTGCGTGTTGAAAATATGTATGGAGGACCATGTCGCTGCTCTGAGGATTTCCTGGATGGGAACCTGTGCCAGGAATGCTGCTGAAGAGGCCTAAGCCCTGGTGGAGTGTGCAGTGATTGAAGGAGCAAGCACCCTTACCAGGTTGTAGCACTCATGGATGCAGGACGTGATCCATGATTAAATTCATTGAGAAGAGACAGGAAGACCTTTCATTTTGTCTGCCACTGCCATGAATAACTGGACAGACTTTTGGAACGGCTTCGCTCTCTATATGTAGAAGGCTAGTGCTCTGCAGACATCCAATGAGTGAAGCCTTTGCTCCCTGCTGCTCGAGTGTGGCTTAGAATAGAACACTGGGAGGAAGATGTCCTGGTTGATGTGAAACTGGGAGACAACCTTAGGGAGGAACACTGGCTGGGGTCTGACCTGAACCATGTCCTTGTAGAACACAGCATAAGGAAGCTCTGATGTTAAGGCCTTGAGCTCAGACACTCTCCTGGCTGAAGTTACTGCTACCAGAAATGCTACCTTGCATGAGAGAGAGAGAGCAGCAGCCTGTCGCCAAAAGTTCAAAGGGCGGTCCCATGAGTCTGGAAAGGTTGAGGTTACAAGCCGAGACAGGCTGTTGGACACACTGGTATAGCCTGTCGAGACCTTTAAGGAAAAAGCTGACCATAGGGTTAGCAAAGACCAAGTGGACCTCTGCGCCTGGGTAGAAGCCAAGGATGGTGGCCAAGCCTCAACTCTAAGCTGGACTGCCCTAGAGACCCAAACAGGAACTGCTATAGCGTACTTTGAACTGTCAATATTTAAACCTCTGAACCTAAGGTATCTGCAACCCTTCCCTTTCCCTCCCAGCTCTAGCTCTTAGCCGTGTCTGAATGGTTACTGGGACCCACCAAGGCTAACATATACAAGGCCTAGCTGCAGTAGCACCTACAGTGTTTATCTGCGAGTTGTGATACACCTGACATAACACTGGAAACCTAGGGGTTTGGTGTACTGAGCAGCTCCAATCATTGCAAAACTAGCACTATATGAATACTAAATATAACTAAGATGGAGAGCTATGGGATAGCAGTCAGACAGTGTGGAGATTCTGTCATGCTGCTACAGGAATTAAAAAGGAACTGAAATGGTTGAGTTTGCTCTGCTGTTTATGCCTAAAGGTGTGTGTGAGGGTGTACAGGGAACAAAATGCCCTCACCAAACACTGCTGGGCAAAAGAATCCAAACTTGCATGTGTATGCAGAATCAAATGGTCACGTTGGTTACTGTGGGATCCTCGGTCTCTTTGCTCTTGAGGCAGGAGTAATAAAAGGTTGTTATTCTGGTTATGTGAATCAAGGACAGTAGAACTGTACTTGGCATTTTATGACCAAGGGACTCACCCTCAACTAAGCAGCACTCGCTAGGCAAGGGACATGGGTTCCAAAGCCCAGTGAATTGAGAGAGGTTGGGGACAGGTATTTGCACCTGGTAGTGTGAGGCCCTTCTGAGGGTCCTAAACACCACTTTGACCCTTCCTCTCTCCACTGTGTAATAACAAAGCTAATTTAGACTCAATTAGGAGTCTTATTACATAACGCAGAGCTGAAATCACTGATACCTAGGTCTAAGTATTAGACCTACTTTGGGCTAGTAGTTCTGATGCAAGAAGACTATCTAGGTGCACGAGCAGTGAGGCTCCCCTACTAACAACTGAAATCACTGAGAGCTGTGTTAAGTGCGTGTGTGGGGGAGGGGCTGAAGACATATTATTGAGTGGCTAGCAAAATGGCTAGTGGAAAGGCTCTGGCGGAGAGGTGCAGCTGGCAGTGAAGATTGGAGCAGAACCCCACAGAGCTGTGTGACAATCAACCCACAAGGGCCCGAGCAGCGGACCATGTGAGGTGCCTCCATACCTCCACCCCTTCCACCCAGGCTGGGAGGTAAAATCTGCAGCTGAACTTCTGAACTCGGGCTGCACTGATCAAGGACATTTGGCTGGCTGGACTCAAGAACCAAAGGGAAAGGACATGGCTCGGTCTACTTAGGGATGGGTCTTCTGGTTCATGTTTTGTGTTTATGAACCCTAGTTGTGGTGTTTTCTCAATTTAATGCTGAGTTGTTTACCTTCTATTGGTAAATATTTTTTGCTACACCGAGACTATGCTTGTGAGAGGGGAAGTATTGCCTCTTTGAGGTGTGTGTGTGTGTGTGTGTGTGTGTGTGTGTGTGTGTGTGTGTGTGTGTGTGTGTGATCTTCCCAAGACACTGGGTGGGGGCTTGAGCTGGTTTTGCATTGTATTGTTGAAAGGAAACCCCTATGTACTGAATCTGGCCCTTGATGCTGTCAACTCTGCCTGACAGAAGGGTTCTCTAGGCCTGATGCGCATGTGCACCTACAGTGGAGCCTAACTACAGTGGAAAAATACTTCAAGAAGTGTTGGACTGACATGAAAAACTCACTTTGTTGTTGGCAAGGTCAAATATTTGTGCCTAAAATTGGACAGTGAGATGATTTAAAATTATTAGGAAAGTTTGTACAGTATTGTCAGTATTATAACTATAGCAATTACAGTGCATATAGCTACTATGTACTATATAATTGATATAGTTGAATACAAAATTTTAAGATCATTAGTAGGGACTTTGGGCCTGATTCTCCTTTCACTCACACCAGTTTTTACAGTAGTGAAATTCCATAGACTTCAACCATGAACTGAAACAGATCCATGCTGCTACTTCTGTCTTCTTGGAAGTTGAGTTTTAAGTCTCTGTACTCTTTTCCCTCCATTAGTTGGGATGTTCTTGAATGACTTACCCTTCCAAGGATCTGTCCAGAGTCCAATCAGGAGATCGACGGAGGGAACGTTCAGGTGATGATGATCTTATAGTAGAGTTTAATTGGTACGAAGTAGTAATACTCTGGCGACGAAGCTCTTGTACAGCACGTTCCCTAAATCAAAACGGTAATTGATTTTAAAGGAGACATTATCAACTAAGAAGCAAAGCCTCTCTACAAGACTCTACTTTAGACCCAAAGTAATCTTATTTTATAGTATGGTGTGCAATAAAAAAAGAGGGTGCATATATGTTTTGTCAGCACAGTTCAATGGATAGCACTCAACCTCTAAACCAGAAAGTTGCAGATAAAAATACAGTAGAACCCTGTTTATTTGACCCTCCATTATCCAGTTCTCCGTATTATCCGAACCACCAGAGCGCATAGGTCCAGAAGCAGGTGATCTCTTCTGTGGCCATTAGACAGTGCTGTGGACTCACACTTTCTCTGGATCATAGGTTCTCAAACTACGGTCTGTGGACCACCAGTTATCCGTGAGCTCCATTCAGGTGGTCCGCAGATAGTTCCCTCTAAATTGCACCCCTGGACAGCCACACACAAGAGAGTGAAAGGCCACCTTCCTAATTAGTGGAGCTGCGTAGGCATGGCTCTACTAATTTGGTGCCTTGACCCTGGAGAAGACGCACATGTAAGGTAAGGTGATGACCTTGGGGGGATAAGGGGAGAGGTGGGATGGGGCAGTGGGGTGAGAAGAGGGAAAGAGGGGAATTTGGGATGTGCAGGGCTGAGGTGGCCAGAGAAAGAGGTGACAATCCAGCTCCAGGGCTGCGGCTGCCAGGGAGAGATGGCCCTCCTTCCCAGCCCCAGTTTGGGGGTTGCTGCGGCATGGGAGGAAGGGCACATCCATCGCATTAAAAAAGTAAGACTATTGATATTAAAATATAAGTTGTTTTATTTGTAAAACAAAAAAAGTTTATTATTATTAAGGTTTTTTTATATAGCAGTTTTATCCAAGCACTTAACAATAGTTAGCCAACATACAAAGAACATGTAGAAAGATCATTAAGTGGTCCATCGAGACTCTCAACAATTTTCAAGTGGTCCTCAGGGAAAAAAGTTTGAGAACCACTGCTCCGGATAACCTCTAAGGTTGGAGATTCCTAGATAACCCAATCTGGTGCTTCACCACCCTGCCAGTGAAATATATTTCCTAATATGCAACCTAGACCTCCCACACTGCAAATTGAGACCATCACTTCTTGTTCTGTCATCTACCACCACTGAGAACAGCCTAGGTCCATCCTCTCTCGAACCCCCCTTCAGGTAGCTGAAGGCTGCTATCTAATCCCCCATCACTTTTCTCTTTTGCAGACTAAATAACCCCAGTTCCCCCAGCCTCTCCTCCTAAGTTGCGTGCCCCAACCCCCTAATCATTTTCGTTGCCCTCTGCTACACACTCTCCAATTTTTCCACATCCTTTCTGCAGTTGGGGGGGGGGACAGACAAAACTGGACGCAATACTCCTGATGTGGCCTCACCAGTGCCGAATAGAGGGCAATAATCACTTTCCTTGATCTGCTGGTAATGCTCCTACTAATACAGCCCAATATTCAGTTGGCCTTCTTGGCAACAAGGGCACACTACTGACTCATACACAGCTTCTTGTCCACTGTAATCCCCAGATCCTTTTCTGCAGAACTGCTGCTTTGCCAGTCAGTCCCCAGCCTGTAGCAGTACATGGGATTCTTCCATCCTAAGTGCACGACTCTACACTTATCCTTGTTAAACCTCATCAGATTTCTTTTGGCCCAATCCTCCAATTTGTCTAGGTCACTCTGGACCCTATCCCTACCCTCCAGCATATCTACCTCTCCCCGCATCTTAGTGTCATCTGCGAACTTGCTGAGGGTGCAGCTAATCCCATCATCCAGATCATTAATGAAGATGTTGAACAAAACCAACCCCCGGACCGACCACTTGATACTGGCTGCCAACTAGACGTCAAGCCATTGATCACTACCCACTGAGCCTGACAATCTAGCCAGCTTTCTATCCACCTTATATATCCAGCCCATACTTCTTTAACTTGCTGGCAAGAATACTGTGGGAGATCGTATCAAAAGCTTTGCTAAAGTCAAGGTATATCACATCTACTGCTTTTCCCATATCCACAGAGTCAGTTATCTCATCACAGAAGGCACTCAGGTTGGTCAGGCATTACTTGCCCTTGGTGAATCCATGCTGACTGTTCCTAATCACCTTCCTCTCCTCCAAGTGCCTCAAAATAGATTCCTTGAGGACCTACTCCATGCTTTTGCTGGGGACTGAAGTGAGGCTGACTGATCTGTAGCTCCCTGGGTTCTCTTTCTTCCCTTTTTAAAATACGAGCACTATATTTGCCTTTTTCCAATTGTCCAAGACCTCCCCCGATCACCATGAATTTTCACAGATAATGGCCAATGGCTCTGCAATCACATCAATCAACTCCCTCAGCACCCTTGGATGCATTAGATCTGGACCCATGGAGTTGTGCATGTCCATCTTTCCTAAACAGTCCTTAACCTGTTCTTTCACCACTGAGAGGTGCTCACCTCCTCCCCTAATTGTGTTGCCCAACGCAGCAGTCTGGGAGCTGATCTTGTCTGTGAAAACTGAGGCAAAAAAAGCATTGAGCACTTCAGCTTTTTCCACATCATCTGCACAAGGCTAAGACACATACACAAAGCACTAAAGAGAAATTGTTCTAGACTATTAGAAATATTTATCTGCTAGAAGAAATACTAAGCAGAAGATTCTTTTGCACTTTTCTGGTGGTTCCTCAGACCAAAGCTAAAAATTCCATAATACTGAGGGTAATCCCAATCTCTCTCTTGGCCAATGTTCTCTTTCTAGTATTCCTCAGAGTTCTGCAAGAGCTATTACAAAGCATATAATGGCTGCTCCAGTTCCCTACAGACAATGCAATGTGTCTCTAACACATCACTTTATAAAACTACTTAATTGTCTGGATTATGAAAAATATTATAAAGCCCAAATGTTATTCTATTTACTTTACTGTTGCCAAAATTCAAGATTTCCTGACATAAAATATACTGCTGGCTGTGGTACACAAGGAACAGAAAACACATGTAGATTAATGCAATATAAAATAGTATTAGACAGGTATTGGAGATAATGTTGTTCACAAAATGATTTATTAAAGCAAAGATTCTGACTGATACAGCAAATCAATAATTTTGATTATGATTATTATGGACTCAAAATTATCCATAATTATGGACTCTAGGAGAATTCAGAATAACTGTATTAGAGCTAGTTTACGATACTATCCTCATTTTATCAAATTATAATTTCTTCTGGAACAGTGGTCCCCAAATTGTAGAGCACGTCCCCCTAGAAAAGCATGGAGGAACATTCAGGGGGGTGCATGGTAGTGCCAAAGCTAGTCCCCACAGGGGGCAGGGAGGGAGCTACCCAGCCCCTCTCTGCCTCCACCCAGCTCTGCACCCAGCTGCAGCTTCACTCCACCCGCCCTCAGTTCCAGCCACAGCGCCACTTCACCTCCACTCTGCCCCCTGCTCAGCTCAGCTCCATTCCCAGCTCCCCTCCATCTCCTTTCCATTTTCAGCCCAGCTCTGCTTTCATTCCCTCTCCGCTCCCAGGCCAGCTCTGCCTCTTGCCTCAGCTACTTTCCCATTCCCAGTTCTGCCCTCAGCTCCACCTTCAGCCCCAGCGCCTCTGCTGAGCCAATTGTGCAGTATGGAAGGGAGGTGCGGACAGATTCCATTACTAGAGTGGGGGAAGAGGAAGCGACAGGAAAGCTATAGGCACCACTGTTCTGGAACAACAAAAACTGACTTCAGAAAGTGAAATTATGCAAGAATACCAACATTTTTTCAGATAGCTGAGGCACATGATACAACTGCATGACCTGATATATTGTCATTGTTTACATAAATGAATTTAAATAAAGCTGTGTGTCTTAGAAGGATTTTATTACTGTACTGATGTTTATCATAACAAGGGACCATGTATTTCTGAGACATTTCTATGTTTCTTTGTGTGTCAAGCTCATGTCCCCAAATCAAAAGACAACAAGCATATTAAAGACATGTTTTACTACGGTAGCATCAGCAAAAGTAATAAAAGCCAATTCTTTTCCTTTACTTCCAATTTAAAAATGAGGTTAGCCCGTGACTGTGTGTTTTGAAAATGTATAGTCCATGTTCAGTTATAACTTTAATTTATAAAGAGATAAAATAAAAAAAAAATATCAAAAGGTTGACAACTGCTATTTGCCACACATTTTTCTGTAGAAGAAGCTGATGAATCTTCATTGTTTTTGAAGGTTTTTTCAAAACACTTCAGAATTTCCTGTATTTCTTCCTCACCCCTTTGTATCCCCATTACGACTAATGTCTTTCCTCCTTCTCTTCACATTCCTACTCTTCTTTCTCTAGCCTCCTTTCCTTCACACTCCTTTTTCCTCTACTTTCTCTCTTTCTTCTTCTTTCGACTATCTTTGTTCAGATTAGCTAGCACTTCCAAAATAAAGATGGGGAGGGCATCAAAAAGAAACTGAGAACTGTTAGGAGGTTGTTTTGTTTGAAAAGCACTGGTATTGATTGATTAGGATACAAGTATTACAATCAGATCTATTTTACATAACTATAGGAGCATTACAGGTAACAGTTTTTCAACTAACATTTTCCACGTTTTAAACTAACTTCTTGCAGATTTTGCCATGGCCTCGGTACCAAAATAAACACGGACCCTGATTTGACTGCCTTTAATTAATTAATTAATTGCACAGTGACAGCGCACAGGCATTGAACCTACATCCCAGGGTAATACCTTAAATACCTGGCCATCTTTCTTTTCAATTAGTCTAACTAAATTAATCTAACTACTATATTATACTTTATCTGAAATACAGGGAATTAGGAGTAGTAAAAAACATACACTTGCCTTTCAAAACGTTCTGTCCCGAGCTGCCTTTTGGTGATATCTAATTCAGACTCTAGCTGTGTTGTTGTATTTCTGAGCTGCGCAAAATCTCGACTCTGGATAGTACTGTGAAGTACATAAAATAGTAGTTTGATTCAGAAAAAAGGGGCGATTATAACCTCCCAAATATATCAATATACATAACTGATTAGTTACCAAGGGCAGCATTCAAGTGCAGTTCACATAAACAGTTTTAAAAAGGAGTTAAATAAAAATCTAAAGGGGAAACATTGTATGGTACAGCTGCTCAATCAAAAACAGGTATCAGCTCTTGAATTTCTTCCATTTTTAAAAAGTTATTCAGATGCTCTAACTGCTCAGAAATGGAAGTAAATAACCAACACACACATATACATCCAGTAGAGAGACAAAAATCACTTCTGCACACATAATCAAATAGTTTTATCTCTTGGTCATTTACTCACAGCTTATTCTCAGCCAGAGAAAGCTGCTCTTTAAGAAGCTGAATTTCAGATTCCTTTTCTTGTTTGGCTATCTGAGACTGAAATTCTTTCTCTCGGTTGGACACCAGCAAAGATTCCAGGTTTTTCATAGAGATTCTTTCATTAGCTAGTTGTTTCCTCAGGAGTTCTACTTCAGAACGAGAAGACTCCCATTCACTCTGCAGCTGAAAGACAATGATTTACAGGTTTTCCATTTATACCTATTTAGCCTATTGACCATTCTTTAATATTTTGTATTAATTTAAGATTGCAGGATGGCTTCTGAAACCTAAATCATCTTTCCAGATCTCAAATGCCCAACTTTCTACTACCCAGCAGTCAAAAACTCCAGTTCCCTCTCCCCTCAATAACTTTCACAATGCAGTTCTATATAGGTCAGTACAAAAATCTGCAGCACACTGAAAACTGAAAGTTTGGAAGCAGCATAAACTTAATATGAAAAATGGAATAGGTATACTGTAATATGAGGAATACTGTAATAATATTATTCATGATCATTTTAATTCATAAAAATTTCCAATTTTGAATATACTTCATGCTGCCATAGAATTTCCAGTTAGTTGCTGGTTTTTGCAATGGAATGCTGTAGAAAGTAAAAGCCTATGTGGCAGAGTATACATAGCTTTGGGTAAAGTGTATGTTAAACCATGTGCAAACTACAGACAATTTCCCAACTTCTGTCCTTCCTCCAAAAACTCTTCCCAGAATCCAATATACATTCAAGTTGCTTCCTTCTTTTCTGCAACTTTTCTCCCTCTCGACAATTACCGACATCCCTCCTACTTGATGAGCTCATGGAAGAATCCAGCAAGTCTGGTAATCTCACATTACATCTCAGACAGCTTCAGTCAGACCTCATATAGAGAGGGTAGTCAATAGGCAGACCGCAGGCCTAATTTGTAGAGTCCTGAAAATCCACAGCTATCTGCATTATATCTGCAGTCCAGATTGCGGATTGGATGCAGATATAGATTTTGTTTATCTGCATAGGGCTTCACTAATCTAGACAGCAGATGCTTTTGAACAGACCCTAAAAATCTTTGTTTAGATATTATCATAATTTTTTAAATTATTATTTTCTCTGGAGTCTGGACCTTGACCAAGAAATTTGGACCTTGACAAAAAATAACTGACTACCCCTGTCAGACAATATAAGGCTTCCCCTGCACATCATATCTGAGTGTCCACTTTGTTCTTTTGCTGGGGGCTTGAAAGACATTCACCAGCTCACTGCTGCAGCAATGTGCTGGCTATCAAACTTAGATATAGATTTGTAGTTGTTGCTACCTACCCAAGCCATACAAAAGAAGAAGAAGGTGGCTTCCCCTATCAGAAGCATCTCAGAATGTACTCTAAGGTGCTACTGGTTAGTCTCTAAGGTGCTACAAGTATTCCTCATTTTATTCAGAATGTACTGCACACTTATGGTATGAAAAGCCTGCAGAACATGCAAGATTTGACTAGAACAATTGACCTATAGCCCAGCAAAGAGACTACCAGACCTCACAATGTTATCTTCAAAGCTAGAGGGCCTATTATGGAGGAGAAGAAAGATAAAGAATACTGGAAGCCAGGAAAGGAAAAGAGCAGTGGTTCTCAAACTTTTTGTACTGATGACTGTAGCAGGGCGGCTACTCACCCTGCAGAGCCTCCTGCTGGTTGTCCAGGGAATCAGCTCTTTCCAGCTCCAGAGCACTCTCTGCAGGCTGTAGTCCTGCTTGCCACTGGCCCCATGTCCCTCCCTGGACCCCAGTGCCCTCTTCCCTGGGGTGCTGCACCCCTGCAGTACCCCCACAGTCTAGCTCTGGGTCCCCCCCCTCCCCCCGGGGAACCCTCACCCACTATCCCCACCTTGCCTCAGTCTAGGCAACTGCCAGTCACCACTTGCCCCCGTTCTCTGGGGCAGACTGCAGTATCATTGCCATTCATCATTAGCAAGGAGGGTTTGGCCTGCTGCTTCTGCCTCTGTAGCCATGGGCTATCGCCTGCAACCCCAGTACCCCTTTGTTGGGCCGTTCACTAGGCCCTGGCCTGGAAACCCTCAGGCTGCAGAGCTTCCCCAGCTCCTCTTGCGTTGCCCCAACCCTGCACCACTCTAGGTACTCTGTCAAGCTCCCAGCAGCCAGGCCTGTCTGCCTCTACAGACAGAGGAGACGGTCCCTCTCAGGCCCCAAACTCTGGGCCTTCTTATAAAGGCCTGCTAGTCTGTTTGGGGCGTGGGCCTCAGCTGAACCTGCTTTCTCAATCAGCCTAGGAGATGCTTGCTGTCAGCCACAGCCCTTCCCAGGGCTGTTTTCAGCCCTTTTTTGCAGGAGTGGGGCAGCTGCCCCACTATAGTGACCCATTTCAAACACCGAGCCTCTGAGCGCGACCCCCTTTAGAAATTAAAAACACATTTTTGATATTTAATACTGTTAAATACTAAATTTAACCCCTATTGCCTAAAATGAATTTACCTTTTCTCACTGCTTTTAAATTAAGCCTAAAACACATTTTCATTGAATTAAATGTAAGTGGAAAAGTTATTAAGTAAAATTTTATTTTAATACTTGACAGCAATTAATGACCTGACGCAGCCAAAAATCAGTGAGATGGATGTCATCCTTCGCATCAAGCCGGTTTTGAGATTTTGTCTTTATTATGAAAAGGCTGAAGAATCCACTCTCGCATTCGTAGGTAGTGGGAAATGGCAGAAGGACACTCAGGGCCCTTTCAGATACCAGTGGGTATTCACTTGCAACTGAACACCAGAACTTGTTTGGAGGCAGTTGTGTGAATTTTGCTTTCACTTCATCATCATTGATCATGTCGATAAACTGTTCCTGTGTGTGAATCTCATCAGTAGGTAACTGCTCAGCTGTCACACTGAAAGGGTTCTTCACCAGGGAATGAAGTGCTTCTGGCAGCACTGGGAAGTTGTGTGAGAACTCTTCATGAAGGGCACTCAAATGTTCACTGATTGCAGACTTGAGAGCACTATCAATGTTAACTTCTTCCTCCTCGTTGAACAAAGAAAGTGTCGGAAACATGCCATATCTGTCTGTGTCCAGCTTCCTGCACCACAGATCCAACTTCATCTGGAAGGCTTTGATTTTATTAGTCAGGTCTATCAATGCTGAATGTTTTCCCTGAAGTGACAGATTGAGATCATTAAGGCTACCAAAGATATCAACTAGGTATGCCAAGCAGAGAAGCCATTTCTTGTCACTGAATATTTTGTTCAGATCTTGTTTCTGTTTTCACAGGAAAAACTCTGCCACCTCTTCACGAAGTATAAAAACGTGCTTTAACGCACGTCCCCTAGACAGCCAGCGGACTTGAGTGTGGAAAAGCGGAACTTCATATTCACCACTCATTTCATTGCAGAGCTCTTGAAAAAGACGACTATTCAGAGCATAAGCTTTAATTTAGTTATAAAAGCAGTGAACATCATCCACCAGAGCATTAAGGCATATTGGTAATCTCTTTGCAGCTAGGACTTGATGATGGATTCCATAATGAGTGACAATCACATTAGGTGAGACACACTACCTTCTACTGAAAGCCAGGCTGTGCACCATCATTGCTGGAGCACCTTCAGTACAGATACCACAAAGATTTTTCCATTAAATGCCATTGCTTTTTGTTAAAAATGTCCAGTGCAGTTGTGGTTGTTTCAAGCTGTTCATAGAATAAGAACTCATCCTTAACATCTCCGGCATTGACATACCTTACGAAAGCTATCAGTTGTGCGCAGTGAGTAGCATCAGTAGTTTCATCAAGTTGCAGGCTGAACATATTGAAAGCAGAATGTTTAATTTCGTGCACAACTTGTTTTTTGATATCTTCAGACATCTCACATGTTCTGCGTTTCACAGTATCATAAGACATGGAAAGCATATTCAGTTTCTTGGCAATATCATTGCCAATCATAAGTGCCACAATATCTTTGCATGCTGGCAGAATAAGCTCCTCATCTACTGTATGTGGCGTTTTGGTACGGGAAATTCACAGTGACACAACATAAGAGGCCTCCACAGCTGAGGACATTTGCTGTCAGAAACTTCCATCAGTATCAAGCCTGGCCTTCTTTGTTGCTTCTTCTCTGCGTTTGAAAAAAAAACCCACGTTTCGATTTTTATGCTCAGGATGTTCAGTTTCAGGATGTTGCTGCAGTTTGCATGGTTTCATTGAGTCAGCAGACAAAACTTCACTGCAAATAACACATTGCGGTTTTTCAATACTGGAGGTGATGATACTGGTAAAGCCAAGTTTAATGTAAGACTCAAGATACTTTTGTTTTCTAGCAGTTTTAGTAGTATAAGTGGCCATTATTTTCAGCAGAAAGTTTGCACTTGTGTGTCTGACTGTTAATAAAGTACCTGTTCAGCTGCGAATTAAGCCTTCTAATGTTGTCTCAGTACCAGTGTCAGCCATTGGAAAAATGGTGCCTGGGCAAACTTCTGTTTGGCGCCCTTTCTTTGGAGGTGGAGCAGGACTGGAGGTGGAGTGGAGTTGGGGGTGGAGGAGCTTGGGGCCAGCAGCCCGCCACAGGGGTTGGGGCCGGCATCCCGATGCAGGGGTCGGGGCTGGAGCTGGTAGCCCACCACAGGGGTCGGGACCGTCAGCCCACCGCACTGCCCGAGTCCTGGGATAGCGGGTGAGACAGAAATGGGAGTGTTTTTCATGGATGCTCAGTCATGCTGAGGTGGTAAGGATACCATGGTTTGGCAAGACCACGTTAGTAGAATTACTGTGGCCCATCCAGCCTGATCTTGTGGATCACTCGGTTCAAGAGAGGAATAGGAGGGAAGGCATACAGAAGGGGAGTGTTTCACTCGAGGAGGAATACGTCGTCTAACAACTGCACACTGAGACGTGCACTGGAGTGAAACAGAGGGTGTCTGGTATTTTGTGCAGTTAATGAAAGGTATACAGTGGGGAACCCCCAGGTTGAAATACATGCAGGAGTACTGTGTTGTCGAACTTCGGTTGCAATCCTGAGAAATGTCTGCCGAGTATCTGCTGTGGTGGGATGGATATTGTGTCTGATGCACCATCATCAGGGTTTTATGGCTTGCATACAGAGGTACTGTGAATATGCTCCCCCTTGTGTGTATACATAATACATACAAGCTAAGGCTTCAGATATCCTCGTTCTTGATGAATGGCAGGAATTGGGAGCAAGCGTTGCAGGCAGCTTGAAGTTCCAATAGGTTTATATATTGAAGGGATTCTGCAGGGGACTAGCAGCCCTGTATAGAATGTGGGTGCAGGTGTGCTCTGCCTCGTAGGAGTAAGGCATTTGTGGTCTGAATGAAGGGTGCTCCTGTGCCTACCAGAGAAGGGGGGCCTTTATTTTGCCTGATATCGTGGGGTGCTTGTTCATGCTGTACCCGTGTGGAACAAAGTTGATACGTAGCCTTCTGTAAGCGGGTAGCAACTCACCCCTGCGGCACCTCCTGCTGGTCATCCAGGGAATTAGCTTGTCCAGCCTCCGGAGCGCCCTCTGCAGGTCAATGTCCTGCTTGCCACTGGCCCCATATCCCTTCCTGGACCCTGGTGCCCTTTGCCTAGGGTGCTACCCCCTGGCAGTATCCTCACAGTCTAGCTCTGGGTCTCCCCTCCCTGGGGAACCCTCAACACTCTGAGCCCCACCTTACCTCAGTCTAAGCTACTGACAGTCATCATCAAGCCCCCACTCCCTGGGACAGATTGCAGTGTAACAGCCACTCATCATAGGCAATAGGGGTTTCGCCTGCTGCCTCTGCCTACCCATGGGTTGCCCCCTGCAACTCTAGTACCCCTTTTTGGGCCACCTCCTAGGCCCTGCAGCATGGGGAGTTGCCAGCCTGGAGCTCCCCAGCTCCTCTGACCTTTCCTGCCAGCCTTCTCCTCTCCAGGTACCTTCTTAAGCTTCCCCAGCAGCCAGGCCAGTCTGCCTCCACAGCTAGAGGAGACTCTGTCTCTGAGCTCTAGACCAGCAGCCATTTTAAAAGGGCCAGCTGCCTCCTAACTGGGTCTGGTCCCAGCTGTGGCTGACTTCCCAGTCAGCCTGGGAGCTTGCTTGCTCCCAGTGACAACCCTTTCCTAGGCTGTTTTAAGCCCCCTTTTTCCTGTAGTGGGGCAGGCGCCCCACTACACCTTCCTTGTAGGCAATGGATGTTTAATCTGGTGTGTCCAACAGCAAATGTTGTGGCTGCCTTGTGATCAAGGAGTTGGGGGCAAGTCCTGGCAGATACCTGTGGGCTATTTCACAAAGTGGGTATGAGGCTGGTGAGAGTAAGAAAACATTGTCTCGGCAGTGAGTCTATAGCCTCGATAGACTTGAGGTGGACCGCAATGAAGTCCAGCTCTTGCACTTTTGTTAGAGTGGGCTGATCAGTATTTATTAGGAAGCCCAGAATGGTGAAGAGGGTTTCCACCTCTTCAGTGGCTTGCAGTGCTGTCTGCTGGGTTGACGCTTTTAGCAGGCAGTTGCTTACAGTGTGACCATCTTGAATTGTTGTGTTTCTAACAAACTTGTTGAATTATAGGAGATTGAGCATTGGTCTCCATCCACCGGAGTTCTTGTTAGGGGAAGTTGATGGCTGGGATGCAGCAACTTGAGAAGTAGATTGTTGTCCCCTGAGGGCCTGTGTCTGCGATCCTGTGACTCAAATCACCTCTGTTGTTGTGAATACATTGGTGGGTGGTATCATTGGGATGTAAAGTAATTCCTCTGTTTCCTCTTCGGTTTGGAATGATAGGTTCCCAAGGATCGGAGAGTCGCTCATGAGTCCATGAATGGAATTAGCTGTCTGTCTTTTTGGCGAATAATTTGGGCTGGAAAGTCTTCCACCATAGATTGCACCTCTGCGGGGAAGTCAGAAAGATAGAGCCGTGAGGCTGTTCTCATTACAACCACAGTCAACACAGATGTTGCAGCCTTGTCCTCAGAATCAAGTGCTGCAAATTGTTCTCCCTTGTCCTTGGCAATAAAATTAATCAACTTGGACATTTTTGTCTAGTTTGTATAGTTGTATTTTGTTAGTAATGTCACATAGCTGGCTATGCGGAGGTGAGGTGTAGACAAGGAGTAAGCCTTATTTCCAAAACTGATCAAGTCTTTTCCAGTCCTTATCATGGTTGTGTTTCAGGGCTGTTGTTGCATGCCATGCCACTGGATTGCATCTATTACTAAGAGATTAGGTGCTAGATGCAAAGTCCATGCCCTTTGTTGGTACACACTTCCTAATCGGACCTCCTGATAGCTGGAGGGGCAGTCGCAGGGGTCCACAGAATGACCCTTACAGGGCCATTCATTCATTTCATTTATGTGAAAGGCATTTTTTTTTTAAACGAGGAGAATGTATGCAAAAAGTCCATTAGCCCATGCTGTATTACAGGGACCTCCTCAGGAAGATGTCCAGAGAGGGCAACCCTCTCAAATAAGCCATGGAACAGTTTGAAATCATCCCCTATATTAGGGAGAGGAGGCATACAGGTGTCTTCTGTGCACAATGATGGCAAGTGGGTAGGTGATGTCCCCTGCAGTGGCGGAGGTTCTTCCTTCTCTTTCCCTGGTACCACTGAGGGTGCTGGTACAGAAGCTGTGAGGAATTACTGTGTGCTCGGTCCGGCCGTGGTGGGCAGTCCCTCCTTGTGTGGTGCATATGACTCAGGGAGTCCAGTGGGATGGGAGCGATATAGGGGGTCCCCAAACCATTGTTAGTACACAGGGACAGCATAATATGCCGCTGGAGAGACTCCTGGGTTGACTGACTCCTGATGGATAGGCGCTGATGGGGGAATAGCTCCCTCATCTTCCTCCTTCAAATAGGGAGCGAGACAGTGAGTGAAGTTATGGACATAGGCCGACTTGGTGCCAAGGGTATCACTCTTGTATCAGTACCACAGCGAGAGAAGAGAAGCTGCTTTTGTAGCTGAGATTTTGAATGGCTAGCTAACTACAAAAGCAGTTTCTCTTCTCTCGCTATTCACACCTCCAGTTCAGCTGCTAGAGGAACACCTCACCCTCCCTGATTAGAGATAACAAGCTGGTTCAGCCTCATTGGACTAACCTTGTTATCTCCCACCTGGTTCTTGCCTACCTATTTACACCTGCCCCTGGATACTTCCACTGCATGCATCCGACAAAGTGGGTATTAGCCCACGAAAGCTTATGCTCTAAAAAAATTTTAGTTAGTCTTTAAGGTGCCACAGGACTCTTTGTCATTGTCAAAAGTGACTAGTGATTTTAGCTGCCTCCATTTCCAATGTATCCAATTTAAGATACCTCAAGGGGCCTGATTTTCAGAAAGTACTATATTTTCAGAGCATTTTCCTTCTCAAAACCACAAGCTTTGGATTTGCTTTAAGTCATCGCCAGTCCTTTTGAAAATTTAGACCAAAAAAGGCACCAAAAAAAATTTCTCTCTTATAAACTGAAATGTAATTTTCACATGTAAACTGTGCTTCCAGTATATATTATTTTACATACCCTTTCTACTTCTTGTGCTGTAGAGTTTAGCTGCCGATTTAGTAGCTCTTTGCTAGAGTCTAATTTAATACAAAGCTCTTGTGTAGATGTGAGATCTGCAAGTACAGAGACTTTCTCCAGTTGCACATTCTGAAGCTCCTCTTCCATTTTCATAAGAGACTTGTTTATGGTAGAAATCTGTGACTTGTAGGCTTTTTCTGTTGTTAAGTGCTGCCAAAACAAATAGTCCAAGTTAAGAAGCAATTTGTACTGAAAATTATTTAATGCTATCCAGAAACTTGATCTTATAAGAGAACAATCCATACTGTTTTTCATTTTCCATGGGAAGTTTCTCAAAAAAACCCTGTGCATTCTTTTGTAAAACGTCAGAACTTCTGAAAAATTCTAGAATAAGTTTTTAAATAAACTTTTCACACCTCTTGTATTGAATAACTAAAAAAAAAAAAACCTCGTTTTTGATCATAAAGTTGTCACTGATATTTTGGAATCCTTGTTTGGGATTTTGCAGTGCCTGTGAAGTGGACACCTTCAAAATTCTACTTTCAGCCCCACATTCAGTTTCATAACCAAATCGCTATCTGAACAATAAAATAAATCTCATCTTTCTATGTATAGAAAACAGACTGAAAAGGAAAAAAAAAATCAATGAGTATCTAGATATTGTGAGTAATATTTACATTGCTGTCACTTGTAAAATGAGGCACTACTATGGAAGTGACCCAAAAAAAAAACAAAAACAAAAAACAACTCACACCAAAGCAGCATTCCCAAGATGACAGCCACAGGTCTTCTCACTAACATCCTTGTTTAGGTAGAGCACATCCTGGTTTACAAGGTATGTTGATGGGCGGTGAACCAGCCGCCGGCTCAGGGAGGCTAGCCCCCCAGCCCCGCTCCTTCTGTCCTCCGGAGGCCCTGCCCCTTCCAATCCCACTGGAGCCCAGAGTGCCCCCCCCAGACCCAGTCCTGCCCCAGGCTAGCCCTGGAATGCTCCGAAGACAGGTGGCGCGTGGCCCCAGACTCCCTAGCTTCAGAGCATGGGTGGCGTGCAGCTGCAGTCCCCCCAGCTCTGGAGTGTGGGAGGGTAAGTGGTGGTCACAGTCCCTGCAGTCCCAGAGTGGAAAGGCAGGTGGGGTGCAGCTGCAGTCCCCCCAGCGTCAGAGTGCAGGAGGGTGGGCAGTAGCCGCAGTCCCCCCAGCCCCAGAGCACTGGGAAGGCACGAGGCCACAGGCTCCCCAGCTCGGGAGGACAGGCAGCCCCAACCCTCTCAGCCCCAGAGCACGGGAGGGCAGACGGCGCGCCATCATGGCCTCCCCAGCCAGAGAACTGTAGGGCTGGAGCAGGACTGGAGCTGCCACACACAGGGAGCAGGGGCTGAGGCCACACCTGGCTGTTTGTCCCAATCTGAGGCGGCAGTGCCAGTGTGCTGTCCAGTTCTAGTGGAACTGGGGTTTTGTCCCAGTTTAACTGGATCTCTCAAACATTTCTTCCCACGTTGTAAAAGGTATTTAGATGTTGCTACACTCAGCATTGCAACTCCTAACTGATTCAGGAGCCTAAATCTCATTTTCAAATAGGAATTAGGCACTTAGGAATCTAAATTCCATTAACAGCCTCCTAAATCGGTGGCTAACAGAATTCCAACCCATGCTACTATAAGATACAACGTGATCCAGGATTCTTCATAAAATTGTGTCTTTTATCTCATCTGTCTTTGCAGTATGCAGTAGAAGCAGCTATTATACCAAATCTTTAAACAACTGCAGAGTTAAGATACTGCCAGGCATTGTTTAGCTTTGGGTGGTTTATTAAGATACTATGCCACCTACTTGCTCAATTTCTGTTTCAAGGGACTCCATTCTTTCTTTCAGCCTGCGGCTCTCAGACTCTGTATTGAGAAGCATCAATCTGAGAGAGCTGCAATCTCCCTCCACTTGGTGGAATTTTGTTTCCCAGCTTTCTGCCTGTTCACTGGCTCTGTGGTAGCTCTCCGACAGTTCACGGTTCTCTCTCCCCTAAAATACAAAATCTGATTTTTTTAAAACTGATCTTCTATACTAAATAGAACAAAATAAATATAGGAAGCATAGTATCCAAAGGGATGACACAAAGTCTGCCCCTTCAGCCAAGACAGCAAATAAAAGGTTTCTCAAGAGGTAGAATGTTTTGTATCTACTTACATTTATCTACTAGATGCATTTTTAAGTTAAATAACAAAAGTGAATTTCTTCAATACAGTGACATGCCTCATTCATGTTTTAAATTAAAAATTCCTGAACAGACACAAATGAATGGAATAATTCCTTATTCCTGAAGATAAATAATTTTCAACTCTGTATACTAAATGCTAGAAATACCATTAAATTACAAGTTCTAATATTTATAGATATTATTGAAATATACTTGGAATAGTTCATAGTGAGAAAAAAACTGTGATGAATTGTTACCACTTCATGGACTAGTGCCAGCACTATTACTAATGAGAGTTGTGTGCCCATTCTGTTGTGTACAGCACTCCCCAAAACAACTGAGGCAAAAAATACCATTGGAGCAAACAGGTGATTGAGTTCGAGCATTCACATAAGTCCCTGGACAGTGATTAGATGCTACATGTCAGTCACTATTGATCCAATCTGGTATTAAACCAAAGACCTGGAGATGCAAGATACCCAGTCCTTGCATCATATAGTACCCCATCTTATGAACTTTAAAAATACCCGAACAAACCATGAAAAACAGTAAAGTAAACTTCTTCCTTGCTTGCCTAATGCAAAAGTAGTAAGATTGCAACTCAGCTTTTGTTACCTGTGTAGCTTTTTCTATCTATCTCACCTACCTACAAACACTTACTATAGAATTCAGTGTGCTCTTCAATCTGGCAATATCTGAGCTTGAATCCTGCTCTTTCAGCTTCATATCGTCAAGATCATTCTGAAACTTTGCATGTTTTTGGTGTAGAATCTGTGAAGAAAGATAGTTTTTCCACAAGGATAATGCCTTTAGTTCTTTATTACTAGCAGGTAAATAGTGAATATTGCTTTGATGCATAGTTTATGGTTAAAAGTTGCAAAAAAAATTATAAACAAACATTTCAGCTGTGCAAACACATATCAGAAAATATTAACATGATGAATAGACTTCTAGTTAATCTTCACAGATTAACTTTTATAAAAAGTTGTAAGAGGACATTTGAATCTGTTACAAAACACAACGTTCTGCAAACAACATAGTTGGCTAATGTAAAACAAAAACAACGATTTACAAAAAGGTGCAGAGATAACTGGTTCTAAAGCTCTTCAGCAAAAAAGTAGGGGAAAAGAGGTCAGCTCTTTGATAGGATTTTAAAAGGTTCTGATTTATTTGTGAGACACAGTCCAGGATGAAACTGTTCCACAGGGCAAGAGCAAAACGATTAAAGCTACAAAGCACTTCCTGTTGGTCCAATGAAAGTTGACCAACTACACGATGCTGGCTTTCTTCCTTGCTTCCAACTACATCCACGGGCATCCTGACTCATCCCTGCAAAGAAAAACCTGGAACCCTGTAAAAGTAACTAGAAACAAGCAGCAGCAGCAATCTTTGCTGTCTCTCTCAGTTGGTCTACACACAGAAATTACACCAATTAACAACACTAACACCACAGACATTTAAGAATGTCCAAAGGAGGAGTGTCTGCACTAATATAACAAAATCATTTCAGAAATATATTTAATATATTTATAGTTTCTGTGGGCAGATCAGGCCAACAATAAATCACTGCCACTTAAGAGAAGAGGAAACAGGAGCCTCTTTCAGCTCCTATCTATCAAAGCTATCTAGCACAAGCAAAAATAACTTTGCAGTGAAGGGGAAGAGGAAAATACTGAACGCTGGAGACGTCCTCTCAGCCATGGAGGAAATGGAGTTCCAGAGATTCATAGCCCCTTTAAAGGAATCATTGGAAGTTTACAGGTGTGAGCAAAAAGGCAAGAAAGAAGCAAGGAAAGACAAAGACAAGAAGGCAGACTTTGAGAAACAAGACAAGAGTAGGGAGAAGGAGGACGGGGAGGAGGATGAACGGATGGAGGAATAAAATGATGAAGAAGAGGAGGATAACTGAGCTTCTTGGAGAGACAGACATGCACATGGGTTGGGCTCTCTTCCTAGGGATATAAATATTGTAAATAAAAAGAAAGAATGTCAACAAGAAAAAAGAATAAGACATTCAGGACATCAGATGGAGAAGACCGCCAGATGACTGGGCAACATGCCCAGAACAGCGAACCAAGTTGCAGGAAAGCATCTGCAGAGCAAAGAGGATAACCAGGCAACAGGGAAGAAGACGACCATACATGAGAAAAGCATGTGGAAGAAAGAAGAGGAGTGAAAGGAACAGAACACTTGGAGGGAAAGAAAAAGAATGAAAGATGACAATGTAATACTTATTTTTAAAAAGACAAAACATTTGTCACCTCAAAGACGATTAAAAGACTAAATACTTTCTTAGTATTACTTTTCCATGTAAGCAATTGGTGTAGTAGCCTCTCAAGATACCACTCTGGGATCCACCCTATGAAAAAATTTGAGAATTTCTGACCTAGAAACTCTTTTCACACCACTTGCAGATGAGGTGTAGGAGAAAACAGGACATGACAGGACAGAGCTGAGATTAGAAACCAGTCAGCAGATCTGAGTTTAGCTCTTTTGCATATAATAGCACATAAATTACATGCAACACTTTGGGAAATATGCAATTTTATCTTTCAGCCTAGGTTTTCATACATAGATATACCTGATTTTCCTTCTTAACTCTATGAAGTTGCTCCTGCAACCTGTCATTCTCCTGAGCTAATGATTCTCTGTCCCTGCCAGTCTGAGCAAGTTCATCATTGGTTTCATCCAGTTGTCGACGCAATCTGGTGATATCCTCCTCACAGATGCACAGAGCTTCAGTAGACTGTCTATGCAGCAAATAAGACAGGATGTAACAAGCATGTCAATATAACAATAATAATTAACCTAACAAGAGGGATATATTTTCAAGGAGTCAAAGAGTTTACAAATAAACATTAAACAAAAACGGTTATAAAAAAAGCCACATCTAATAACAAATAAATTATTTGTAGTTTATTATCTTAACACATTTAGATTTCAGTGGCTAGTGTGATATAGCAGGGCCAGAGAGCAGCAGGAGAGTGATTTATTTTTTTAGCAGCTCCACATCTGACAGGAGAGTGATTTTATTGGGTGCTGAGAAGTAAGCAGGCACAAGCCTGCCCACTGCTAAAGGCCCTGCCCCCAGCCTGGAGCGGAGCTACGGAACCCAGTACTCAACTAAATACAGGGGACAAGAAAAAAACAAAATAGGAACAGGTGTGAAGGTCAAAGGGCCAAAACTAGGGAACCAGAAGGAGACAATGAGCAGAGAACCCCGAACAGCGCCCACTGCTCCTCAAAAGTGTCTAAGGAGCCAGCGGACGCCACCCAGAGGAACTCTGCCCCAATGCATGAACCGATAAAGGAACAAAAACAGGCCCAAAAGTTGCAGAGGGCCCCCTAGCCAACCTCCCCTCTCCCTGGTGTTATAAATGGACACCATGGTCATAGCTAGTAGGAGGCAGACAAAGAGGTCCCTCGACTTGATGGGGCCAAGGATGGGGTGTGCATAAACAGGTGCAAGGAAAAGTGCAGCCAGAACTTCAACAAGAGGTTCTGGAGGAGCCGGAAGAGAGGCTGCAATCTGGTGCATTGCATACAGACATGCGCCAGGGTCTCCCTCACACCACAGAAAGGGTAGGTGTTGGGAGCAGGGGTGAACCACGCTAGGTATACACCCATGCTCACAACTCTATGAAGGAGCCACCAGCTAATGTCCCTAACGGGCCGTGGAACCACAATGGGATACAGACTGGCCCATCAGGGTCCCTCACCCTCTACAGCTGGGGCTCACGGGGCAGGGGCCTGATGAAGAGATCCGGAGGGCCTGGGATGAGGTGCTGGCGGGGGATACCTGCTCATAGAACCTTCCTGAGGAATAACTGAGAAGCGGGCAATAAGGCTGCCTCCACCTCCCAAAGTACGCATTGGGGGATACCAAGGTCAGAGAGCCCCACGGGCCAGCCAAATGCATAGGGATCCACCCATTCCCCCCAGTCATAGTCCAGGTCTCCGATCCTGATAACTTCGCCAAAATCAACCTCGGACGCACTGAGGGTGACTCCACCACCTGCACATGAAGATGAAGATTGCGTAGCAGAGCTCTGTGTGGAGATCTGCCCCCTCCATGGCCACCACGGAGCTGGTCGCCAAAACCAGCTTCCAGGTCCGGAGAGGTCCTAGAAGAAGACTGGCAGCTCCCTCCCACCCATGCTTCAGGCTATTCAGTAGGGCGAGGGTCTACTGCTTTATCTCGGTGTTTAATTTTCTGCTCCGGAGAACCGGCATGATTTGAAGGTCAGGGTGGTTGAGTGGTTACGGAGGTCGGCAGGACTGTCTTTCCCTTCGGGGGAGGTCTCTGGTGCTCAATCAGCTAGTCCTGTCCATGCTCTGGCACCGGCTCGACATTCTGTGCCCACCCCCAGGGTTCTTGGCCCGACTCCAGAAAGAGTTCTTTTGGCCAGGGCTGCATTGTGTTTGCGGGGATTCTGCATCTTCCCCTGGCGGCGGCAGTCGGCAGCGGGCTCCTCCATCAACTCCAGCTTGCGCCTCTTGGTGAGCTGGAATTCCGGAATCGACAGGGGCGCCATTGGCGATCGATTTATTGCATCTTAATGAGACGTGATAAATCGATTGCCAAAAGATTGGTCACTACCCGCTGATCTGGTGGGTAGTGAAGACATACCCTTAGTTATCCATAGCCCTGACTGGGAGACACACCTAGGGAAAGTAGAAGCGGTGCTAGATGCCCTTAAACAGATTGACTTCACCACCAACCCTCCCAAGTCCATGGTGGGGCTAGCCGAGGTCAGATACTTTGGGTACATAGTGGGAAGGGGCTTGTTGAAACCCCCGTGGAACAGAGTAGAGGCAATACAGGGCTGGCCCTGACCAGTCTGCAAAAAGCAAGCCAGAGCATTTTTAGGGATAGTGAGGTACTATCGCAGATTCATCCCTCACTTCACCATGAGAGCCTGGCCATTGATGAACCTGATAAAAGCTCGGGGCCAAGATACAGTAAAGTGGATCGATGCAGCAGAAGACGCATTCACAGAGTTTTACAGTCATCCAGTGCTCATAGACCTAGGCTCAAGAAGGAATTCCTCCTATAGAAGGTTGCCTCGGAGGTAGGGCTAAGGGCCATCTTTTCACAGATGTGGGGGAGGATAAACACCCAATCCTGAACCTCAGCCAGAAACTCCTCCCCAGGGAGCAACAGTAAGCCATCGTCAAAAAGGAATGTCTGAGGGTTAAATAAGCCAGGAAGATTCTCTGATACTACCTGCCAGAGTGGTGGTTCACCCTCATGATGGGCCACACTCCACTCCAGTGGATGCACAGAAACAAGGAGAAGAATGCAAGAGTGACTAGATGGTTCCTATCCCTGCAACCCTTCCATATCCAGATACAGCACAGGGCAGGACGCCAACACAGCAATGCTGATGGCCTTTCGTGACAGCACTGCCTCTCATCCTAAGTAGCCCAACACCGTGGTGTTGAGCGGGGGAGAGGGGTGTTGAGCAGAGGGCAGCAGGAGAGTGATAGATGGAAGGTCCCAGGATGATCAGAGCCTTAGTCCCTGTGGTCGGAGGAGAGATTACTACAGGTTAATCAGAGCACCTGGAGCCAATTAAGATCCTGCCAGAGGCCTAATAAAAACCCTGCTTCAGTCAGAGGAGAGATGGGAAGGAGAGCTAACTGTAGTTTGGAGGAATACTGTTGTTGACCAGAGGATCAGAGCACCAGGAGAAGGGAAACTCTGCTCAAGCAGAGCAGAGAGACTCCCCAGGCAGACTCCTAGAGGACTGAGAGAAACCCTGCCCAAAAGGAGAGAGGTCAGGAAGCCGAGAAGCTGAAAGGGAAGAGCAGGAACTAGCCCAGGAGAAAGAATTACAGCTTCAAGTGCTTAGTCACTGTCTTTAGAGCCCCTGGTCTGGGACCCAGAGAAGAGAGCAGGCCTGGGTCCCTTCCCCACTCTTCTTCCCTCCCCCACCAGGGCACTAGGGGAACCACTGATGACCAAAAACAGGGGCAAGAGGCCCTGATCTATCACACAAAGAAAAAGCATGGGACCCACTATAATAGCACTAACCAGTTGCCACACTAGGCTAACAATGCAATATTTTCATGAATTTTATAGTCAAACTAAAACCTCTATATGCTATAATTGGAATCTGAGACTTACTTTGATGATTGCTCCATCTTAGAAATGAGATCCTTCAATCCCAAAATGGTCTCTTCCTTGAAAAGAGATAAAAAGTTCAGTAACCTTTTTCTCCCCAGTTAATAAATGAAAAGGACTGAGCAAAATCAGAAATACTGCTTTTTTTCTGACTCAGCTCTCCAGTATTTCAGTGCTTGATGTAATTGTTTACATTGAAACTCATTCTGGTTTTGCAAAATTTCACCATACATTTTATAGAGAATCACTATGCCAATAGTATTCAGTACTTTGACTTGGCCAGAACTTGTAAAATTATAATCACCTGCTTGCCACTGGAGAGTGGCGAAACCAATAATATTAACTTCTGCAGCATCTAAACTTTCATATTTTTTTTAGAACTTACATTTCTTCATCTTTCATGGTTACAAAAATAGCCTTCTGAATGTGAACCAAATGATAGTGGACACACTGCTGTCTTCCTAAGACTGCTGATAATTAGATCTACCTTCTCAAAGCTTTCCTATAGTCCAGCTAAATGAAAACTAACTAGAGTGTCAGCTTTTACTGCTGTCATTTAATTCTGCTGACAGCCCAGAAAGCAGGGATACCAACAAGAATCAAATAAATTTAGTTCTGCTGCAGAAAGAGGCAGGCTGCGAAAGAGGACCCAAAACTGGATGGAGACACTTTCTCTTATTGGAGCAAATCATGATGATCTTGCATGCTAATTCACTGGTATAAATTCATTCATGATGCAGGTGCCCCATTCTCTTAAGAGAGAAACAAAATTCTTTTTCATAAACTTTAATGCCTGGAAAGTTGTTGCCTATGCTGGCTATGCGGTTAGCTTACGGATCATTCTGCAAGATACTGAACATCCTTAAAAATGATTTAGTTAAAACTGGTGCAAATCCATGTGTAGACAACTTTATTATACTTTAAGAGTGATTTATTTCATTTTAGATTAAACTGATGCCAAATTGACTTAAACTAAACTGAACACTTCAAAACTGAAATAAGAGAGTCCACTCAGCGGTCTGCTCCAGTTTTAATTAAATCAGTTTAAATTCATACCTTAAATTAAACCAGTGCAACTCTCTCATGTACACAAGCCCTTAGGGTGCAAAGGATGTTGTTATTCAGAACCACCTGCAATAAAAGAGGGCAATGCAATTTTGGGCTGAATAACCAAAGCCACAATTCATGGGAGAGGGAGGAAATAGACCATTTCAGCATGGCTCTGGTATAAACAAAGCAGGAATAAAATGTTTAGCTCATCCATCACCTTTCTGGTAATGAAGTGTCCAGAGCTGGAGGGAGTTTAGAAGAGAGCAATAAAATGATCATGGTGCTGGAAAAAGTTAGAAGGAAAGTTTAAAAGAGATAAATATGTAACACTTGGTTATGTAAAGTTGAGGGTATGTCATTGTAGTTCAGACATACTCATGCAAGCTTTACCTGAGACTAGCACTGGTAAAAGTAATAGTGCAGAGCCAGTAGTATGGGTTTCATTGCCCCACCTGGAAAAGAGGATTACTCACCTTGTGCAGTAACTGCGATTCTTCAAGATGTGAATCCCAGTCGGTGCTCCGCTTTAGGTGACTGTGCGCCCTGCACCTATAGTTGGAGAATTTCAGCAGAACTACTTGGCTGGGCTGCACATATGCTCTCCCTGTCTCGCACCTGCAATGGCAATTAACTAGTGCTGTGCAGCTCCCACCCCACACCCCAAGTTCTCTCTCTATCACAATAAAGAGAGAGGGGAGAGTAGTGGAGCACCCACAAGGATTCACATCTTGAAGAACCTCAGTTACTGTACCACGTGAGCAAGCCTCTTTTTTTTCCCCCCCGAATGGTGTCCCTGTGGGTGCTCCATTTTAGGTGACTGTAGAGCAGTGCCCCTCAGGGGAAAGGAGGGGCTTCAGAATTAGGTCTGAATGGATGATATGACCATGTGTCCCAACCGAGTGTCAGAGGCTGAGACCTGACCAATGATGCAGTTTTAAATGAATGTGTGAAGACATGTCCAAATAGCTGTGTTCCATATGTTGGTAATAGGCACATCATGCAGGAAGGCAACTTATGCGTTTACAGATCTTGTGGAGTGTGTTCTAACACATGAGGGGGGTTATACGTCATGTTGTTGGTAACAGAGCTGAATGCAATCTGAAATCCATCTGGAAAGTCTGTGCTTAGAGATGGAGCGGTCCCTGGTAGAAAAGAACAATCTAGGAGTTTTTCTGAACAACCTGATCCATTCAAAATAAAAGACTAGCGCTCTTCTGATGTCCAGGGCATGGAAAATTGCTTCTTGTATGTCCTTGTGAGGTTTAGGGAAGAATGTGGGAAGATGGATAGGTTGATTGATGTGGAAGGAAGAAGAAACTTTAGGCAAAACTTCGGGGTGAGGTCACTGACCTTGTTTTTGGAAAAAACTGTATAGTAAGAGCATCAATTTCTCCCATGTCTCGCAGACGTGATGGCGACAACGAAGGCCACCTTCAACGAAAGATGTAGAAAAGAACACATGGCCAAAGGTTCGACTGGGGCAGCTGTGAGATACTGGAGCACTAAAGTCCGGTCCCATGGGGGCATTGGGGCTCTGGGTTCTGGGCAGAGGTTTAATACTCCCTGGAGGAATCTTTTGGTAATTGGGAGAGCAAAGACTAAAACCTCATGCACTTTGTCATGGAATGTTGTAATAGGTGCCAGATGCACCTGCAGTGAAATCAATAAAAGGCTCGATTTCTTAAGGTAGAGCATGTAGCCAAGGACCACTGGTATGGTAGAGGTGGTGGTGTTGATTTGTTTATTTAGGCACCACCCATGGAATCTCTTCCATTTGTGGAGGTATGCAGCCTGTGTAATGGGCCTTCTGCTGCTTGCAGGATGTCTTTAACATCCTCAGAACAAGTTATCTCCTGGCCCAGGAATCACTGAGGATTCAGGCTGTGAGATGGCGCGACTCCAGGTTTGGATGCAGAGTCTGACCCGTGTACTGAGAGAGGACATTTGGAAGAAGCAGGAGACGACACGGGGGGCATGGTGACATCAGTTTCAGGTTTGCGTACCAGGTTTGTCTGAGCCATGCTGGTGCTATCAGGATGACTTTGGCTTGATCAATTCTGAGTTTGTGCAGGACCCTGGACAGCAATGGGGTGGGGGGAAAAGCATGTAAGGAGAGGTGTGTGCCGTGAAATGAAAAATGCATGGTGGCTGGATCCTGATCCCAGTCCCACTCTGGAGGAAAAAGCTGGACATTTGCTGGTTGCATTTTTTTCTGGAAAATAGGTCTATCATGGGGAACTATGACTGGATCACGCAGGTGTTGATTTCCCACTTGTTCAAGATCCTTCGACTTAATCGCGATATTCTGAGACTGAGGCAGGGAGGTGGCTAATATGGTGACATTGTGTTGTATGCACCATGTCTATAATTTTATGGCTTCCGTACAAAGGGAGTGTGATCTCACTCCTCCCTGTTTGTTTATGTGGAACATGTAGCTTACAGTGTACATCATGATCTGTATGTTTTTATTTTTGATCAGAGGCTTAAAGTGTGCACAAGCATTGCGAACTGAGCGTAGTTCCAGTACATTGATATGGAGTGTTGATTCAGAAGGAGACTATCTTCTCTGTACTGTGAGCTTGCTTAGGTTGGCACCCCATCCCAGTAGAGAGGCATCTGTTGCGATTATCAATTCGGGAGGAGGCTGAAGGAAAGGGACCCCTGTACAGATGTTGTGTGGGTGAGTCCACCATTGGAGCAAGTCCTTGACCTTCACTGGCATGCTCTGAAATTTATTCAAAATTGTATTTGTGTGGCGTGAACACTGTCTTGAGCCAACTCTGCAAGCAGTGCATGTGCAGTCTGGCATGTTTCACCATGTATGTGGTCGCCATCATGTGACCTAGTAACTCAAGAGAGGTCCTGACCGAAATCCTTGGGCTGCGTACCGTGGTATTGATGACGTTCGTTAGAGCAGTGAATCTCTAAAAGAGTAATGATGCAGTTGCTTCTAAAGAATTTAGGTGCACGACGATAAAGTCCAGTTTCTGGACTGGCATTAATGTGGACTTTCGGATGTTTATTTGTAGACCGAGACCAGTGAAGAGCAACAAAGTCTGGTGCATAGCTGCGATGGCTTGAGCCTTGATTAGACAGTCATCTTAAGTAGGGGTATATCATAACCCCGTGCTTGAGAAGGTGAGTTGCTGCCACAGCAAGGACTTTAGAAAATGCCCAGGGAGCCACGGAGAGGCCAAAGGGTAGTAGTGTGTATTGGAAATGGTTCTGTCCCAGTACAAACCGAAGAAATTTCCTGTGTGTAGGGCGTATAGTAATGTAAAAATATGTGTCTTGCAGGTTGAGGACTGCAAAGCAATGTCCTTGCTCCAGTGCTGGAATGATTGTAGCTAATGTAACCATCCTCAATCATTGTGTTCTGATTAATTTGTTTAGTTTTCTGAGATTAAAGATGGGTCTCCATCCTCCACACTTCTTTCAGGTTAAAAAAAATAATGGGAATAGAAGCCCTTCCCTCTGTGATGTACCAGAGCTGGCATTACCGTGCCCATTTGTAGGAATGTTCCACTTCCTCTCTCAGGAGGGGCTCATAAGAGGGATCCCTGAAGAAGGATGGGGAGACAGGGTAGGTAGAAGGGATAGAGAGGAACTGGATTGCATAGCCAGTCTAAAGGAGTTTCCAGTACACATCTGTTGGAGGTGATGGTTCACCAATTTGGACAGAATGGTATTAGACAATTGATAAAAGGATGGTTGGCGGGAGGTAATGTTGGCAGCAAAAATTGGGGGAGGTCTGGCAAGTCTCAACCAAACTTCCAGTTCTGCTGTTAAGATGTGGTGGCTTGGGAGGAGCTTAGTCTGCATCTGGATGGTCTCTTCCTGTGCCTCTGGTTATCGTATTGTCTCGGTTGCTGTCTGTATGGGGTCTGTCTGGGATGCTGCGATGTGTAATACTTGCCTTGTTTACATTTTGTTACAGGTGTACAGATGCCAAGATACCTGAATGTGGCCCTCAAATCTTTCAACGAATGGAGAGACTAGTTGGTATTGGTGGCAAACAGTTTCGGACTCTTGCACAGAAGGTCTTCTACTGTGGCTTGGATCTCCCTAGGGAAGCCTGACAGATGAAGTCAAGAGGCCTGGTGCATTACTATGGCGGTGGAAATGATCCTTCCTTCTGTGTCAGAAGAGTCCAAAAGAGGTTTGGAGGGCAGTTCTGGCTAAGAGGTGGCCCTCAAAAATGAATGATGTAAACTGCTCTCTTTTGTCCTCTAGTATGTCGTCAATAAAGTCAGAAAATTTGGAATAGTTTATATGGTCATACTTCACCATAAGGGCTTCATAATTGGCGATCTAGAAGTGGTGTCGCTGATGAATAGACCTTGTGGCCAAGTCCAGTCTTTTCCACTCTTTATCATAAGGTGTAGTAATGCTCTTTGCCCCATTTGTTAACTGCATTGATTGCCAATGAATTCGTCTGAGGGTGTATGAAAAGAAATCCTATCCCTTTTGAAGAGATGTAATATTTTTTGTCCACTCTCTTGCATGGGGCTGGGATGATAGCAAAAGTCTGCCAGATATTTGTGGTGGGTTCCATGATTGCTGAGTTAATTGAAAGGGCAATCTTGGAGGAGGTGGACATGTGGAGTATGTCCAAGAGCTTGTGATGTGACTCAGAGACATCCCCTACGGTTATCTAGAGCATCTTCGCTATTCTTTTGAAAAGCTCCTGGAAATTCTTGAAATCATCTCCAGAAGTAGGCGTAAGGGGCATAACAGTTTCATTTGGTGAGAATGAAGTGCAGGAAGCTGCCTCCTGAGCTAAAACTTCTTCTGTCTCCTCAAGGCTCTATTCAGGAGGGGCAGCTGGTAGCACTGTGGATCTTGGTGAAGAGTGCCTATGTACCACCGCAGTGCCACTTAGGGGTTTGGGGTAAAAAACTGTCTATAAGCTGTCCCTGGGTCCCAGAATGCTCACTGAGGGGGTATGGGCATAGGTGGGGGCTCCAAAGGGTGACCATATCCCCCTCGCAATTCAGACCCTGCAGGAGGCTCAGGCCACTCCTGGTGTGCAGACTGAGCTCTGCCTTGCATAGGTGAAGATTATTTGGAGGAGAAAGCCTCCCCTTCCCTTCTTCATCCTCCTCACTAGAGAAAGGAGAAGTGGTTGGCGGAATGAGCAGTAGTGAAAGTACTGAAGCACAATCAGTACTGAGGAGAGATGATTCCAGTACCGGGGAAATTTTCAGGTCCTTCAGAGCAAGGAACTGTTGAGGCTGTGGTACCATTTGAGGTACCTGTGTGAAAGGTGGCAGAGAGAGTTGCGGTGATACTAGGGGACCTTGTGGTATTGGTAGGAAAGGAGACGACAGACAGCGAGCCAAGGACAGTATGGCAATGTGTGGTGCAGTGTCTGTGCTATTCAACATAGGGCCAGCAGATGGTGCTGTTGCGTTTTAGGCTGCAGAGTCGCTCTGTACAAAAAGCAACAAAGAGTCTTGTAGCACCTTATAGACTAACAGATTTTAGGGATCATGAGCTTTCATGGGCTAAGACCCGCTTCATCAGATGAATGTTGTGGAAATCTCCAGAGGCAGGTATAAATAGCAGGCAAGAAAGCAAGGTAAATTCAATCGGGGGGGGGGGGTGAAGCCCACTTCCAGCAGGTGATCTGGAGGTGTGAACACCTAGAGGAGAAACTGCTTTTGTAATTGGCGAGCCATTCACAGTCAATATTGAGTCGAGACCTGATGGTGTCGAATTTGCAGATGAACTGGAGCTCAGCGGTTTCTCTTTGAAGTCTGGTCTTGAAGTTGTTTTGCTGAAGGATGGCTGTTTTGAGGTCTGCTATTGTATGTCCAGGCAAGTTGAAGTGTTCTCCTACAGGCTTTTGTATATTGCCATTCCGAATATCTGATTTGTGTCCATTTATCCTTTTACGTAGGGATTGTCCAGTTTGGCCGATGTACATAGCAGAGGGGCATTGCTGGCATATGATGGAGTACATTATATTGGTAGAAGTGCAGGTGAATGAACCAGTGATGGTGTGGCTGATCTGGTTAGGTCCTGTGATGGTGTTGGTGGTGTAGATATGTGCGCAGAGTTGGCATCGAGGTTTGTTGCATGGATTGGTTCCTGAATTACAGTTGCTATGGTGCAGTGTGTGGTTGCTGGTGAGAATCTGCTTCAACCTATCCAGCTACACACTCAGACTGGTAGAAGAGTCTGTCCTATCTCGAGGACTCTCTTTCTGCCCCACCACCCCCACAAACATGATACAGTTCTGCGGTGATCTTGAAGCCTACTTTCACCATTTCCGACTCAAAGAATACTTTCAAGACAACACTGAACAACGCACTGATACACAGATACCCTCCCATCAACAGCACAAGAAGAACAACTCCACATGGACTTCTGAGGGACGAAATGACAGTGTGGACCTACATATAGAATGTTTCCGCCGACGTGCGCAGGCAGAAATTGTGGGAAAACAACATCGCTTAGTTCATAACCTCAGTCATTTAGAACGCAATGTCATTCACAGTCTTAGAAACAACCCTGACATTATAATCAAAGAGGCTGATAAAGGAGGCGCTGTTGTCATCATGAACAGGTCTGACTACCAAAAGGAGGCTTCCAGACAACTCTCCAATACCCAATTCTACAGGCCATTTTTCTCAGATCCCACTGAGGAGTACACTAAGAAACTGCACCATCTGCTCAGGACACTCCCTACACAAGCACAGGAACAAATCAACATACCCTTAGAGCCCCGACCCGGGTTTTTCTATCTACTACTCAAGATCCACAAACCTGGAAATCCTGAACACTCCATCATCTCGGGCATTGGCACTCTCACTGAAGGACTGTTTGGGTATGTGGACTCTTTACTCAAACCCTACGCCACCAGCACTCCCAGCTATCTCCATGACACCACTGATTTCCTGAGAAAACTACAATACATTGGTGATCTTCCAGAAAACACCATCCTAGCCACCATGGATGTACAGGCTCTCTAAACAAACATCCCACACATAGATGGAATACACGCTGTTAGGAACAATATCCCAGACGATGCCACAGCACAACTGGCTGCTGAGCTCTGTGACTTTATCCTCATGCACAATTATTTCAAATTTGGTGATAATATATACCTCCAAACCAGTGGCACCGCTATGGGCACACGCATGGCCTCACAATATGCCAACATATTTATAGCTGACCTGGGACAACGCTTCCTCAGGTCTCGCCCACTCACGCCCCTTCTCTACCTATGCTACATTAATGACATCGTCATCATCTGGACCCATGGGAAAGAAACTATGGAAGAATTCCACCACAATTTCAACAGCTTCCACCCCACCATCAACCTCAGCCTGGACCAGTCTACATGAGAGGTCCACTTCCCGGACACCACAGTACAAATAAGTGACGGTCAAATAACCACCACTCTATACCGAAAACCTACGACCGCTTTGCCTACCTTCATGCCTCCAGCTTCCATCCTGGACACACTACACACTCCATTGTCTACAGCCAAGCACTGAGGTACAACCGCATTTGCTCCAACTCCTCAGACAGAGACCAACACCTTCAAGATCTTCACCAAGCATTCTTAAAACTGCAGTACCCGCATGAGGAAGTAAGGAAACAGATAAACAGGGCCAGATGTGTACCCAGAAGCCTTCTGCTGCAAGACAAACCCAAGAAAGAAACCAACAGAGCACCACTGGCCATCACCTACAGTCCTCAGTTAAAACCTCTCCAACACATCATCAGTGATCTACAACCCATCCTGGACAACGATCTCTCACTTTCACAGGCCTTGGGAGGCAGGCCAGTCCTCGCCCACAGACAACCTGCCAACCTGAAGCAGATTCTCACCAGCAACCACACACTGCACCATAGCAACTTTAACTCAGGAACCAATCCATGCAACAAACCTCAGTGCCAACTCTGCCCACTTATCTACACCAGCAACACCATCACAGGATCTAACCAGATCAGCCACACCATCACTGGTTCATTCACCTGCACTTCTATCAATATAACGTACACCATCATGTGCCAGCAATGCCCCTCTGCTATGTACATTGGCCAAACTGGATAATCCCTACATAAAAGGATAAATGGACACAAATCAGATATTCGGAATGGCAATATACAAAAGCCTGTAGGAGAACACTTCAACCTGCCTGGACATACAATAGCAGACCTCAAAACAGCCATCCTGCAGCAAAAAAACTTCAAGTCCAGACTTCAAAGAGAAACCGCTGAGCTCCAGTTCATCTGCAAATTCGACACCATCAGGTCTCGACTCAATATTGACTGTGAATGGCTCGCCAATTACAAAAGCAGTTTCTCCTCTAGGTGTTCACACCTCCAGATCACCTGCTGGAAGTGGGCTTCACCCCCCCCCCCCGATTGAATTTACCTTGCTTTCTTGCCTGCTATTTATACCTGCCTCTGGAGATTTCCACAACATTCATCTGATGAAGCGGGTCTTAGCCCACGAAAGCTCATGATCCCTAAAATCTGTTAGTCTATAAGGTGCTACAAGACTCTGTCGCTTTTGCAGATCCAGACTAACACGGCAATCCATCTGATACTAGACGCTCTGTACCGAGTGCTTTATCTGTGCTGCCGGTGCTGAGGTGAAGAAGGCGGTCTTCTGCCTGCCCTCCTTTTTAGAGCCTGCCCTGTTAGGGTCTGCAGCTGTAACGGTCAGGACCAGTACAATGATATTTCACACCCTAGGCAAAACTTCCACCTTGCACTGTGCCGCCCTGCCCCCACCGCATCCCCACACCTCCGCCCAGGGAACCCTGCAGCAGCTCCCCGCCTGGGATGCCCTGGAGCAGCTCCCTGCCCTTTCCCCCACTCGGCCCAGGGAGCCCTGTGGCAGGGACCTCCGGTACTGGTGGTACCATTACCAGCCCTGTACCATTACCACCAGTACTGGAAGTCCCCGCTAATTCAAAGATACTAAGCTATGGGGCGGCTGGTACCGATGTAGTGGACAGTCGGAGAACGTTTCCTCTTTGATGTGGTCTTGGTAGGGTTCGTATTAGTTTTCCTCTTTCCAAATATTTTAGGAGACAGGTCCCTTCCTCGTGGTGTGAAGGAGAGGGGTCTGTAAGAAGCCGCCTATGGTGACAGGGGAAGTTTGCTAGCCCGGGTCTGAGGCGGGACGGAGGGACTTCTGCAATAGGATAAGTTTCAGTTTAAGGTCCCTCGCTTTCTTAGTCCATGTCTTAAGATTGTGGACTAGCAATGGGTGGACTTCTGGGACACAAGTTTCCCCCAGGCACTGAACACATTGTGTCTGTCAGAAAACAGAACTGGTTCTCAACAGGAGAGGCAGCATTTAAAGCCAAATGACCCTGGCATTCTGAGGAAAAACAACATCCCTTAAGGGGACAAAAGGAAAAAGGTTTGTTTTAAATGGGAGAGAAAAAGAAATAAAAGGTTCTTAACCAACTAGCCTAACTACACTAAACTACTTGATTAAACTAAATCTGAGGTAAAGCGAGTGCACACACTGCTGGAGCTCCAACTCAGACTACAGGAGGTTGAGAAGGAACAGAGGCAGGGGAGTAGCTTCACATCACTAGCCGCTGCAGGTGTGAGGCGGGGAGAGCACATGTGTGGCCCAGCCAAGTACTGCTCTCAAAATTCTCTGACTAGAGTCGCAGGGTGCACAATCACCTAAAGTGGAGCACCCACAGAGACTCCATTCAAAGAAGAATTCTGGTACCTACTTGCATTGCTGACACATCTACACTTCTACTTTTAGCAATGCTAGCATGGGTATATGTGCCTGGGTTGCAACACACTTTGGACTGCAACATCCCAAAGGGCGATGTTGAATGCTTGAGCTCTGTGAAAGGCCCATTTGCACTACAAACTGGAAATACACTGTAACCATTTCAAGGGATAACGAAGTTGTAATTACATCACCAATTTGGTTGTATTTATTACATAAATGGACCATAGAAGAGAAAATTAAGTCTGAATTTCAAGAAAAAGTTTCTGAATGTGAAACTTATTAGCCTGTTAGTTTAGTCTGCTTCACCCAAGGAAAGTGGTGAAAATCTCATCCTTTGGCATTTTCAAATTAGACTGTACAACACACTAAGTATGGGGATCTCGACTCAGTTGCTGTTGAAGTCAACGGGAGTTTTTTATGGACTTTAATGAGAGCAAAATTTAGCTAACACTGAGCACTTTTGAGAATCCCAATGATGAAGTGGGGGGGTCCTAATGGTTCCTTTGCATATATAACTATGAAAAATGTCTTAAAACTAATGAATCAATAATAAATTATATAGGAATTTCCATGTAAGAACATACTTTAATTGCCAGGGTTTCTTGAAAGGAAGAAATTTTCTCAGTTTTTTCATCCACACATTCTTGTAAGGAGTCCTTTTCTGTATCCAGTTCAGCAATAGTTTCTTTGAGAATACGAATTTCTTCTTGTTGTGTAAGATTTTGTTTCAAAAAGTTATCTGCACATATAATCATAAAAACCTCATTTTTATTAACTCAATTTAAAATAATTATTTTCCATTTCACATAGCTTGATACACTTCTAAACCATAAGAAAACACAACTAAGGTCCAGAACCAGCAAAGCACTGAAGCATGAGGATAGGAACAGAAATAGTCCCACTAATGTCAATGGAACTACTCATGGTGCTTAAAGCCTGCGCTGGTGTTTTGCTGGGTCAAGACCTAAGTTACTAAAGACTCGATGCACATTTACCCCTTTTTAGGGTGTTTTAAATTACAAATATTAAGACTATTAAGACAATTATAACAACACAATAATGTAAATTGAAGTGCCTAGGAAATAGGTTTAAAACAGAGCAAAGGAGAGTGCAAAGTACAATATGTAAAGTTGGGTATTTTTAAACTTTCTTGTCCGTGCACAAAACATTGGTCTTCGCTGCTACGTTAAGAGAAAGATGTTTACTTAAGAGAGAAAGATCTATAAATGCTAAATATAAACCAAAAAAGGACACTAAGTGTTCCACACAAGAGTATTTAGAATGAGTAAGAAAATTAACAAATTCATGATAAAATGTCATGTAAATACTGCAAAACACTTTTAGTAGGCTATTACTGAATTATAGGACACTAAGGATAGGTCTACACGGCAGATGTAACAATGCATCCCAGCAGATAGACAAATGCTACTCAACTTAGTGCTCTAAAAATAGCAATTTGGCCACAGCACCATGGACTAGCTGCCCGAATACAAGCACACCAGACGCCCAGGGTATGTACTCAGGTGGCTAGCCCACATCACCTCCTGTGATGCTGCATCCACACTACTATTTTTAGTGCGCTAACTAGAGCGGAGCTAGCATGTCTCTCTATTAGTGCTGGGAAGCATGCTCACAGCTGCAATGCGGTTACACACATACATACATACATACTCTATGTAAAGCAAACATAGATCATGCGCTATCTGTAAGTTGTGAGAAATTATCAAAAGTTTTCGTAGTTAAGAAATAACTAATGAAATGTTTTTGACACAATGAATGCCTATACGCATATGTATTACACACAAGGCAACTACATTAAATAGAAAAGAATTGAGGTTGCAAAGTCAAGCACTCAATACTCTGTTGGGAATCCTGCGCCAAAAAATGCAAAATTCTGCATATTTTATTTGTCAAAATAATGCAATATAATCACATCAGTTCCACTTATTTTGGTAAACTACAATTCAGGGGGGAAAAAAAAAATCACAGTAACTGTGCAGCATTTCCTAAACACATGAAGGTTAAGTTACAAATACTTGGTCACCAAGACCCTGCATTCCAGTTATAATCCTGGATATTCATTTAAATTACATTACTTCTATTTTGGTGTTCTGTAAAGTAGAAATGTCGCTTTAAATTGCTCAGACTTTCACACAAAATCGTAAAGTTTTGCTAATCATTGTCCTGCATTTTTTTAAATGGATAGTAAAATAGATCTTGAGCTATAATCTAATCCCATTGTGCCTCTCTGGCAAAGGAAAAAAAAAAAAAGCAAGAAAGCACTTAGACTTTCCTAGTTGAGGATTCCGTTACTGTCATTTAACATAAGTTTCCTTTACACCACTCTGGCAAGGTAAAGGAGCCTTAGGATGTAGCCTTGCAGATGTAGAGGGCTTTGAGTTAAACCAGCCTTTGGAGAGCGCAGTAAGGAAAGCACCACAGTCTGTCCACACGGATAGCTGCAAGCGCACTGGTATGGCCACATTTGCGGCACTTGCAGCAGCATTGAGAGCAATGCATGACGGGCAGCTATCCCAGCATTCAATTGGCTGGAGTGTGCTTTCCAGTTGCGAGAGGTGGGGTCGAGTGTAACAGGGAGTGTGCTGTATGTGTGGGGAGAGAGAGTGGGTTTTAGGAGTGCTGAGAGTGTGTCAGCATGCTGTCTCATAAGTTCAGACCCCCTTCTCTACCTCCCCCAACCTCTCACTCACTGAAAGCAAGCAGCATTCCTCATTTGTTTGCCTTGTCCCAGAGCAGATAAGCAAGCCGCATGTCAGAAACGGAGCTTTGAAAGGGCATATCTGCATTCCTACAGCCAGTTCAAAACAATGACAAGAGTGGCCACTTGACATGGGGATTATGGGACATTTCCAGAGGTCAATCAGAGCGCAGTAATACAACACTTCATTCACGCTGATGTGGGGCGTCTCAGCCAAGATGCATCAGACATTATTCTTCTTGCCGAGGTGGAATACCAGGAGCGCTCTAGCTGTGGAGTCAGAGTACTCTACGTGCCTTGCCAGTGTGGACAGGGAGTGACCTAGAGCGCACTGGGCGGCTTTAGTGCGCTCTAACTTCGAAGTGTAGCCAAGCCCTTAAATGACTAAGAATGGGAACAATGGGAACATTAGAAGCCTGCCTGTTTAGTAGTAATATTTCTGCTCTGCCTCAGGGACAGAGCCTGCTTCACGCAGCTCCACACCTCCAAACCCAGGATGCAGCAACAGGGACGAGAGGACAGAGTGAGTCTCTCTCACTCATTCACATGCAAGCAGGTGCCCAACCCCACCGCCTTAACGTGCACCCCCAGCATCCCTCCTCTCCCCTGCGGTGATCTGCTCTCTGCTGCCAGCTTCTCCCAGCCAATGCACCTGAGTTGCTGCAGAAGGGGCGTGTGTTCCCCAGAGATTTCTTTGCTGTCCCATTTTTCTGCGGGGGAGCCAAGAAATCTGCGGAAGGTAGGAATTCTGCACCCCCCACAAGACGCAGAATTCCCCCTGGAGTAACTTAAAAGTTATGATAGACCAGAATTAAGGTTGCCTGTGCTACTCTAGTTCAGTCTCCTTATGCATACACATTATCATACATCCTTTAGTTATATTATCAGTTTTTCACCTGCCTCATTAAGTGTACAGAATAAGACATGCTAACTCAGTGAGCTGCTATTCAAATATTTGTTTTCTCCTTATTGAACACATGGCCCCAAGACTGAATTACTGCATACTATTCACACTCTGCTTTGAAGAAATTGTTATTAACTTCCTCCTGAGTTTTTCTATGGTGCTCATCACTACAGTATTCGAATGCTTCAAACATTAATTTATTTTTACAACAGCCCTATGAGATGAGAGTATTATCCCCATTTAACTGACAAAGAACTGGGGTACAAAAAGAGATTAAGGTCAAAAGTATCCACTAATTTAGAGTGACTAATCTGAGACACTTAGAACCTGTATGTAGCATTATATAGCACTTTATATATTCAAAGAACAACTTGCATTGAATTCCTTTGCAGCTGTGAATCCTCATCAATTCAGCAAATCAGGTCTCAGGGCCTCAAGTTTGGCACCCAGAAAATGAGGAACAAATAATTAGCGACCACTTTTAAAAGATGTGGTTTATTGATTTTCCTAGCATCACACAGGAACTGTGTGGCAGAGGCAGGGATAGAATCCAATTCCCCACAACAGCATTCAGCTGCCTTAACCATGAGACCACCCTCTCTGCAATCCCCTACCTCATTCATCTACACCTTCCAACAGGAGGGAACCAAATGGCTCAGGGGCATGACAATTATACACATGTAGGCCCTTGGGTTTTAGAGAGCATGGCCCCTTTAAATCTTATTCCTAAGGAGCGAGTGCAGGGGGAAACTCCACGTGGTGGCTCTGGAGCTCCAGAGAGAGAGAAAGTGAAGTAGCAGGCTCTCAAAGTGAAGCAGCAGAGAACCTGCCTGAAGCCTGGGAAGGACAGGGTGACCGATCAGGGACACCCCAGGACAGGAGCCAGGATGAGCACTGTGCCAGGAAACAATCACCTGAGAAAGACTGGCCAGACCAGAGCTGGACTCAGTATCACTGCTGCCCAGAGCTGCATGGGGCTGAGAGTACTGGGGCTTGTGACTCTGCATTGGGAAAAAGGAGGGAGGCTGCTAGATAGTTAAGTGGAGGTGACTGCTCTGTGTGGCTTTGCAGAAAGCAGCAGAAGAGGGCACCAGAGGGGTTTGTTGGGGAAAGTTCACTGGTGCCAAAGATGACTAGCAGCACCCAAGACTCACCACTGGACTGGAACTTTGCTCGGAGTTCCTGAATTCTGCGTGCAGACACATTGCTCAGTGTCTGCCCTTGCAAACTGCTACCACTGGTCTGTGGGGCCTTGGTTTGGATGCAACCCTGTTTTACTGTGCTCCCTATATTTCCCCTTCTTGTTTTTCTCCTCTCATCCATCTGTAAATAAATATTTCTCTTTCTTGTATCCATAGTTAATGGTCCCTGAAATGCCCCATCATTCCCAGGGGCTGCAGATTTATAGAAATTTTGGTGGTGTCCAGAACCTACCCACCCCAAACTCCGTCCCCCACCTGCTTAAGGCTCTGGGAGGGAGTTGGGTCGGGGAGGAGGAATGTGGTGCAGGGCCTGGGCTGAGGCAGGGGATTGGGGTGCAGGGCAGGTGAGAGGTTGGACTCTGGGAGGGAGTCTGGGGTGCAGGCTCTGGGATGGAGTTTGGGTGCTGGGTGCAGGCTCCAGGCTGCAGCAGGGGGTGGGGCTGTAGGAGGGGGTGAGGGGTGCAGGCTCTGGGACGGAGTTTGGTTATGGACTCTGGGAGGGAGTGTGGAGGGCTGGGGTGCAGGCTCTGGGAAGGAGTTTGGGGGCTAAAGTGGGGGTGCAGGCTCTGGGACAGGGTGTTGGGGTAAGGCATTTACCTCGGGCTGCTAGGCTGGACGGGCCAGGAGACTCCATGTGCTGCTACCCCCAGGCAGTGACCCGCAGCTTCCCACTGGCTGCAGGGGGGCTTAGAGCGGGACATAAACCCACCCTGCCCAGAGGCTGCAGGGAGGGACCAGCAGCCATGTGGAGTGAGTAGGCAGGAAGCCGCTCAGCTCTGTTGCGCTGCCGGTGGTGAGTGGGGGCCCTGGCTGTTTTAAATGGCCTGGGGGGCGCCCGGGGCAAGGGGCAAACAGGCCAGAAGGTGAGGTTGAGGGAGAGACCCAGCCTCAGACAGTGCTGGAGCTGCCTGGGCCCTGGCATCACGGGTCCATAGAACTTGCCGCCCATGACCATTCCTGCATCCATCTCTTTTACTCCTGTCTTGAGCATATTGCTCTGTACTGCATTTGAAAATTTATTCTGACTACTTACATCCTTAATTAAAGGAAGAGTCCCAAGAAGTGCTATCTCAGCACCTTGCAGGATTGGGAGCTACTGTTTGTTAAGCAAATATTACTGATGAGCCCAAACAAATCAAATGCATAACCAAACTTATTATTCAACTAATAGCATGAGCAGTTTATCAGGAAAAACTTTAGTGATAACCATCTTAATTATGCTCATCTGAGATAGGGAGAAAACGCCTTCTAAAAATAGAAAAAAAGTTATTTACTTTTTGTCAATGAAAGTAAAAAAAAAAAGTTTTTTGATGTATCCATATGCTTTCCTCTAGCTATAAAATATAAAACTATTTTAATTTTGAATTTTTGGTGATGAATTAATTGTTTTGCTTTTGTACTACTGGAACCCTCAAAATAGTATAAAATAAAATAGCTAAGTAAACATTACTTTTTATATAACAAGGAAGAAGTGAGGGAGAGAAAGCAATATTACCATTAATTTTAACTAAATATCTAACTCACCAATTTTTTCATCCAAAACCATAATTTTCTCTTGGGTAAGTTGTAATTCATATTTTTTTTTAGCAAGATGTCGCTGCGTCTCTGAAAGACTCTGTTCTGTCTTTTCATTTAATAAGCTGTAGAAGTATTGAGAATGACAGCTTTAATGCAAATATTGTATATTAATATGGCTCTTCTCACATTCAGTAATGTCACCACAACTGCCCAAGGTAAGTAAATCAGCATTTCTTGAGCTATTTCAAATAATCTTGAATATTGCACCAACATTTATCTTAGTCTATCTTTAATTATGAAGGCTGATCCATTCCTGTGAAGAATCCCACAGAATTAGAGGGGTTTTCAGAGAATGATAGCTCAAAGGATTAGAATTAGATAAAAAAAAAAGCTTTTAATCACCTATAAGCTCTGCTAGAAAATGACTAAAACTGGGATGGGCAAAGTTACAAACTGTTATAAATCACTACTGCGGTGCACTGATAGAGTTAGATAGTGAAGCTTATACCTGCTCTTACTGTGCATTGGAACTGGAAAGAGCTATTAGTGCTGTTTGAAGGTATAACAGGAACAATCTTAAAAATAATTGAAATTAAGATAAAGAACACAGATTTATTTATTTTTTTGATGGTGCTCATGAAGCTGAAAGGCAAACAGGAAATACCAGTAACTTTAGAGCAGAGTTTTTCAGATGCTTTTCATAATATGGGCCACATCTTAAAAGAGAGAGAGAGAGAGAGAGAGAGTATTGTGGGCCAGCCCCACTCGCATTCACAATTCTGTGGAGCAGCAACCTTGTCCCTCACAGACCTATTTGTAAGACAGCAACATTCACATGGCAACTACAGCATGTATATAACAATTACTTGTATATAACAGTACACATGTATTTGAAGTATGTTTTAAGGGATAAGATTTTTTACCATCATGGAAAAGAATCACAATATCTTCCCTTCAAGTGTGTTCCCCTCTCTCCTGTACATGCTTCGTTGCCACACTGTCCTCTTCTTGCCCACTTCTCTGCACATGCTTTCCTTTTGTTGATCTTTCTCCCTAGCTACCTGGTTCCCTTCTTCCCTCCTGCACATGCTGCCTAATTGGCCTTCTTCCCTGTAGTCCTCTCGTAAGGGTGGCTCATGGCTCTTGTCCCACTAATGGCTCTTAGTAGTGGCTAGAAGTTCCAGGCTGGTAGCTCCAGTCCTTGAAAAAAGCTCCAATATAATTTCTTCCTCTTGGAGCCTCTCTCAAAGACAGAGAGAGGGCAGCTTGAGCAGGCTGAAAACCTGGCTATTACACAAAATGTATGTTTGTTTCTGTATTTACTTCAATTTATAGAAGTAAAGAAAAGTCTTAAAGAAGTTACAAAACTTAAACATAAAATTAGCTGCAGACTCAACACTATCCAACAAAATGTAACCATTAAACACTCCTAGAAAAATCCTTAGCCTCACAAACCTCAACACCCATCAAATTTCACCTTTTGCAAAAGCCAGAGAAAATAGATCTGCCTTGCAGCATGCTCTGAAGGTCAGCAAACCTAGGCTATATCAGACTAAGGTGAAGGCTGGGGAAGGGAGGACAGCTGCTTACAAATCTGAGAGCCCCTCATGAGAACACTCTGTATAAGCTCCTTCTCCTTTAAACAAACAGAATCGCTTTGAAAAAAACAGTGGATATAGGCTTATTTTATATTTGCAGTAGTTTTTATATATATGCTTTTATTTACCTTAGTGAAACACATTCTGCTTTTTGTCTGCTGAGCTCACTTTCTGAATCCAGTGCCCTTCTTGCCAATATTTTCATCTCCATTTCCACAGAATCTATGGTCTCTTTCATCAGTGCTATCTTTGATATTTGTTCCAAACGTTCGCTGTCAAGCTAGAGGAGAAAAATGACTAGACATTAAGAACCTCAGAAAAAAAAAGTTACTAACCTTTTTGTAACTGTTGTTCTTTGAGATGTGTTGCTCATGTCCATTCCAATTAGGTGTGTGCATGTGCATGACAGCTGGAAGATTTTTTCCTTAATAGTATCCGTAGGGTTTGCCTGGACACCCCCTGATCCTGGGGTTGCGTCTTCATGGCACTTGATATAGGGCCCTGCCAACCCGCCACCCTCTCAGTCCCTTCTTGCCAGCTACTCTGTCAGAGGGGTAGGAGGGTGGGTATTGGAAAGGACATGAGCAACGCATCTCAAAGAGCAACGGTTATAAGAAGGTGAGTAACTGTTTTTTCTCTGAGTGACTGCTCATGTCAGTTCCAACTAGGTGATTCCCAGGAGGTGGGGTCCGAGTTTAAATGTTCGCTGACTGCTGCACCACTTACCAAAGGCTGCATCGTCTCTGGCTTGCTGGGTAATGGCATAATGCGATATGAATGTATGAACAGAGGATCACGTCGCCGCTCTGCTTATTTCCTGAGTTGGAACTTGTGCTAGGAATGCTGCTGATGAAGTATGTGCCCTGGTGGAGTGCGCTGTGAGCAGAGGGGCAGGTACCTTCACCAGGTCATGGCATTCTTGGATGCAGGACATGATCTATGACAAAATCCTTTGGGAGGAGCCTGGAAGCCCTTTCATTCAGTCCACTACCACGATGAACAACAATGGACTTCCAGAATGATCTGGTTCACTCAGCTTAGGGTAGAAAACTGGGAGAAAAATGTCCTGGTTGACGTGAAACTGGGAGACAACCTTAGGGAGGAATGCTGGCTGTGGTCTGAGCTGAACCATGTCCTTGTAGGACACAGCGTAAGGAGGCTCTGATGTTAAGGCCTTGAGCTCAGACACTCTTTCAGGAAACAGCTGACCATAGAGCTGGCAAAGACCAACCACCCTTTTCCATCTGGATGGAAGGCAGAGATAGTGGCCAAGTGAATCTTTACTGAAAACATGCACAGCTTAAGATAGAGAAGGTAGTCTAGTATAAGGGAAATAGACATGAGCGTCAGAGACAGATGATGTTGCACTGACCAGATTGAAAATCTCTTCCATTTGGCCAGGTAGGTAGCCCTGGTGGAGGGTTTCCTATTGCCAACAAGGACTTCTGTGACCGGGTCCGAACAGAAGAGCTCCATCAGGTTCAGCCATGGAGCTACCACACCACGAGGTGCAATGACTTCAGGTTTGGGTGCTGGAGATGGACATGATCCTGAGTTACCAAATCTGGGAAGAGGGGCAAGGTGATTAGGGCTTCCACGGATATTTCCAGGAGAGATGTGTACCAATGTTGATGGGACCAGGCTGGGGCTACCAATATCACTGAGGCCTTGTCCCTCTGAACTTTGAGGAGCACCTTGTGAATGAGTGGGAAGGGAGGAAATGTGTAGAGGAGGTGGTCCCCGCAAGGAAGGTGGAATGTGTCCGTGATGGAGCCTGGGCTGTGATTCAGGAAGGAGCAGAACTGCTGGCACTTCCTGTAGCGTCGCGTGACAAACAGGCCTATCTGGAGAAACCCCCACTGTTAGAAGATAGAGTTCATGATGTCCAGGCGCAGGAGCACTCATGGCCATGGAACGATCTGCTGAGATAGTCCGCCAACTCGTTCTGTACTCCAGGGACGTAAGATGCTTCCATGTGTATCGAATGTGCTATGCATAAGCCCCACAGCTTGAGGGCTTCTTGGAAAAGGACAGAGGAGCGAACACCCCCATTATTTGTTTATATAAAACATCACTGTGCTGTTGTCCATCATATCACTGTGCTGCTGTCCATCATTACCAACACACATTACCCTTCCAAATGAGCTTGGAAGGTCTGGCATGCTAGGTGGACCACTCTCAGTTCTCTGATGTTGATGTGGAGAGCGAGTTCCACCTGGGACCCGAGACCTTGAGGTCTCCTAGATGTGCACCCTATCCCAAGACTGATGCATCTGTCACTAGTAAGAGGGATGGCTGAGGCTTGGTGATGGGGACTCCCACACACACTACCTGTGGGTCGAGCCACCACAGGAGGGAGTCAAGGACTGGGTGAGGTAGAGTGACAACTCTGTCCAACTTGTCCCACACTGGCCGATATGAGACTAGCCATGACTGGAGCAGCTGGAGTCTGAGCCTGGCATGTTGCACTACGTATGTACAATTGGCCATATGTCCCAGGAGTTTCAAGCTATTAACTGCTGTGGTGGAAGAGAACTGTTGATTTCCCCAAAATCAGAATAAGACCCAGTTCGTTGAATGTCAACTTGTGCCTCCACTTGAAGCCTGGAGCGGCCCTTTATCAGCCAGTTGTCGAGGTACGGAAACACCTGCATCTGCTTCCTGCACAGTAATGCAGCCATAACTGCCATGCATTTGGTAAACACTTGACGCACCACTGACAGGCCGAGCAGGAGGACTGTGAACTGGTAACGGGTGTGGTTAACCACAAACCTGAGGTACCTTCTGTGGGACGGTGTGATTGCTATGTGAAAGTACGCATCCTTCAAGCTGTGAGCGGCATACCAGTCCCCTGGATCCAAGGAATGGATAATGGAGGCCAAAGAGACATGCGAAACTTCAGTTTCTTCATGAACTTGTTGAGATCTCCCAGGTCTAGGATGGGCCCAAGGCTGCCTTCGGCTTTAGTATTAGGAAATAGAATCCCTTGCCCTTCAGCTCCTGAAGGACCCCGCCACTGCCCTCAGCAATAGGAGCGATTGCACCTCCTGTAAGAGGAGTTGCTCGTGAGAAGGGTCCCTGAAGAGGGACGAGGAGGAGGGTGGAATTGTGGGCAAGCAGAGAATTGGAGGGAGTATCTCTTCTCTACCGTGGGGAGCACACAATGGTCCAAAGCGATAGGAACCCATGCAGGGTAGAAAGGGAATAGTTGGAACGAAAAGGTAAGGTGGGATGGATCCAGTCTTTGTACTGGTGCGCTATTCTCAGTCGCACCTTCAAAAGGCATGCTTCTGGCCTGATAAAGGTTTCGATTTGCCAGACCCCTGACCAGATGAGGGGTGTGGTCTCTTCCTGGAGTTCCTATTCCTCCTCTGCAAGCTCTTCTGCCTATTCTGCAGCTGATAAAACTTTGGCTAGGGCTGCGGTCTTAAAATGTTTCTGCTGCGTGGCGGAGTGTGGAGCCCAAGGGACTTTATGGTGGCCCTGGAGTCCTTCAGGCTGTGTATCCAAAAGCCAGTCTTCTCTGAAAACAGGGCCAGACCCTCACAGGGGAGGTCCTGGGGTCGTCCCCCGCCTCACCTGCACATACACACACACCTTGAGTACACTTTCTTCCCAAAAAAGACCAATTTTTTGGCCTCTCAATTTTTTCAGTGATACACCTGGTAGCCCTGGCTGGCTACATCCAAGGCCAGGAGAGTCAATGTGCCAACCACTGCCTCATGTGGGGAGGAAGGGGACGAGAGACTGACCAGAGCCAAAGCCAGCTCTCTGCCGTTGGCCCCTCTGGGGTCCCAAAGAGCGAGGATCTCTGGTGCTGAAGCCGATGGGAAGGTTCCTGGAGCAAAAGTGCCGGCACCTCAGATGGTATCAGTGCCGGAACTCTCAACACTGGTACTGTGATCGGCTGGGTTACTATTGGTGTCCCTGGTGCCAAAGCAAGCGGCAGGTGTCAGAGGGCGGTGCGCCGGGATGGTGCATGTAGATCCATAATTGCCAGCTTGCCCACTGATTGCACCAAGGCCCGAACCAGTGTCAGCGACCTCTCCCGCCATGGAGAGGAGGTTGGCGCCATAAGCACCAAGAGACCCAATGTAGCTTCAAACGCCTTCGGTGTGGAGGGGAGCTGCAGGTCTTCATTGTGGCGGGCCAGCAAGTGATGGGAGTCTGTACACAACTGAACCTATGCTAGGGCAGGAGTCAACAAAATCCATGGCAGTTGGGCACCAGATGCGGACCCTCCAGCTGCCTGGTCCTCAGGCCTGGTTGGGGAATGACCTGTGTCAGGTTTCTTCTTCTGAGGTACCAGGGATTGTGACCAGTGCCTCACAGAGGTCTGTGGCATGGCTCTGTGTGTGGAGCTGTGGCAATGCTGAGGGTCTCTGGAAGAGTCCTTCCTCAGCACCAGCTCGTGGATGCTGGTGCACTGCAAACTAAAGAGGAGGTGCTTGGGTCTGGCTCCAGCATGCCGGGGTCTGACTGGAGTCGAAGAGCTGCCTCCATGAGTAAAATATGGAAGCGCTGATCCCTGTCTTTTAGGGTCCTAAGACAGAACCCTCTGCAAATTTTGAAGCACTCCCTAAGATGACCCTTGCCGGAACACTTCAAGCATGAAGTGTGCAGATTACTTCTGGGCAGGCCTGCCACAGTCTACACACACCTTGAAGCCTGGGGACCGAGGCATGCTCTGGTGCCAGGGGATTGTTGGAGGGGAAGGAGGTGAACCGCCAAAGGAAACTTAAACTACCACTAACTACAACTATGTACAATGGAGAGAAAGAACACTGCCAAGAAAACGTGCTTGCCAAGGCAAGAGCTATGGGACGATCCAGCTAGCCATCACTGGTGGTAAGAAGGAACTGAAGGGAGTGGTGGGTCGACAGGGCCCAATATCGAGTGCCAAGAAGCCATGACCCCATGGGTTACCCAGGCCGATCCTACTGATACTGCTAGGGGAAAAATCTTCAGGCTGTCGTGCATGTGGCGCACGCATACCTAATTGCAATTGACATTAGCAATCACTCAAAGAAGAATATGTCTTATATAGACTATTTCTTCTGCTATTTCAAATTATACTTTGATTTGTACTGTAAATCTTTTATCTGAAAGGCAGATCTCCATAGCATCTTCCATGCTCAGGGCCTGATTCAAAGCCCATTGATCAATGGAAAGAAATTGGAGTGTGCATCTTATCTTTCTTGTAGTATATCTATGTACCTGACACAGAGCAGCACTGGCAAAACTATACCATTTGCCTGAGACAGATCAGAGAAAAAGTGCGAGTTACTAGGTCATATCTTTTGGCTCTAGTAGTAGGTTGCCCTGTTAGTGGAAGTCTTGATTTGGTGCTTATGCCCAACCATAAAAGTCATATGGTACCTAAAAGAATTAAAAATCGCAGAGTTGGAGGTTATAGCACAAGGTATTGTAACATGATGATAATGAGTGAAAGAATCAGCGTGCAGTAAAATCACTGCATCAAAAATGCTAGATAAGCTCTCTCCTGAGCAAAGACACCAAGATAGGTTACTGTAGAACATAAGGCTCCAATTTAAGTCTTACTAAGTTATCCCTGTAGTTCCCTCAGTTCTGTAGTCCTGAAACAATTTTGGATTCCCTGCAAACCAACATTAAAATCAGATCACTTCAAAAAGATATCAGCTTGATTAGTAAAAAGTTTCAGTTTAATATCCAAATAAATCACTTGCTCTAATCTATCTAAAGATTTAACACTGTAAGAAAAAAAACCCAATCAAATTCTCCATCTTCTTCTCTCTCCGAGTTTACTGATTCACTAAGTTACTCTGATCAATGATCAAACCATTTTGGAGCAAATCACTAGGACTCCTGTACATTCAGCAACTTCCTCAACATTAAAATGACAAGACCTGAATATTGAAGTATCAACCTCCATATTTATCAAGTGAGTTGCAGAAAGAAAAGGGTGTCCATTAACCAAGGGAATTCCCAAGAGAATGCAGAGTATAGAACAACTATTTAAACTTATAAATCAGGGTTTAAATTCTCAAGAATTATTTCCTGGAGCTTCCTTGCCCATCAAGAGGGTTCCCGCAGGTCTGAAGCTCCGAGCCACAAGGCTCCTGCGGGTTTGAAAATATTTACCAGAGCTCTGCTCCACTGGGTTCTGGATGAATTTAATCCCTACTTGTAAGTAAATGTTCAGCTACTGGTATATTAGAATCTCACTTTGAGAGCAATACAAGCTTCGATTACATTCTTCAATGTTGATGCACTCAGGTTTTTACTTCAAGCACAATAACCTCTGAAACGATATGTTTAATATGTACATTTCCTTTACTAATGTTTTTCTTTTATACATTAAGGGCTCAATTCAGCAAACACTTTATTCATCTGAATAATCAAATTGACTTAAATGGGACTATTCAGGCATGTACAGTTACTTATATGTGCCTTTAGAAAAGCAGGCCTTAAAACTATACCTGTAGGTCATTAACCACAAATGTCATCTTTAGGACATTAATAACAAATCTATATGTAAACAAGACATATTTTCCTTACATCTTGAACTGTTGATTCCAGCTCTTCAATTCTCTGTTCCAGGTGAGCCTTCTCATTAAATGCAGTCTCCTGGGCAATCTGTTTCAAACAACAACAAAAAAAATGCATGCAAAACGTTACTTTTAAAGTTTACTGCATACCTTTAGTTGAACCACATATTTATTAGACTGGATACCACATCATAAACTTAACTTTATTACGATGCTATAACAAGCTGGGATAAAAATCAAACCTTTAACCTCTCCCTGAGGCTATCTCGTTCTGTGGTCATTCTTCGGAAGTCTGAAAGAGCCGTATCCCTTTCTGTCTCCACACGTCTTAAGATAGCCTGGGCTGTCACAGTTGTTTTAGGAGTCTTGGGGGGTTTGATAACATCTCGGCGAAGTCGGGATATTTCTTCCTGTGCCTGTTATTTTTAAACACAATTGAAATGTGAAACAGATAATGTAATGTATTATGCACTATATATTTTACAAACAGGGCTGGTCAAAAATTTTCTATTGGATTTTTCACTGAATGTTTTTGGAAAAAAAAAAAGTCTGCTTTCTGCAGAAATTGAGATTTTTTTCATTGAAAAACCACTAAGCACCTGAACATTCCAATCATCTGCTCTCAAGACAGACTACGGTGCATCATGGGAAATATAGTCTGAACAGGAAGCTTGGTCTATAGAAGAGAGTAGAAGCATGAGGCACCAAAACTACAACTCCCATAAGATGCTGCAGTGGCATGTCCAAATCAAACTATTTACATTATTGTTTTGTAAATATTTCGTTGGTGAATTTTTCAAAAAGTCAATATTTTCAAAAAAAAAACTCTCATCAACTTTAATCACAAGACATGTGACTAGTGATATAAGTTCACCTCAGCAAAGTTGTGGGTAATGATGTCAAAATCTGAATGCAATGACTCATGTATGTATTCTTTGATTCAGGAAAGCAGTCCTATTCAGGACAGCATTTATGAATGAGCTTAAATTGAAGTCCAGGGGACTTAAACACCTGCCTAAGTGCCATCCAAAAAGGGATAAAATTCAACCAAAGAATCTTCCAGAATACATGAGACCTGAATTTCTAATACAAAACGAGACTAAAATATTTTTTCCTTTAAAGTGTTGCAAATATTTCCCCCCCGCACTGTCTTTCACGTTCCTGTTAATACAATTACCTGATCATAAAGAATGATGATTTTGTCTCTCTCAGCTGTTAGAACCTTGATGTTACCCTGAATTTCTGCCATGTGGCGCTCATATTTTTCCAGCATGGACTTAAGTTCTTCACGTTCTCTGAATATTTTCATAACTTCTGGATCTGAACTCATTCCCTTAAAGATGTCAAAAAAGTTTAATGATGAGAAACAAATTTCTACACATTTCCTACTACACACACACATACATACACATAGAAAGTAGAAAGCCCACCACTGAACAGATTAAATACAAAACTAGATGCATATGCATTTTTATCAATATTGTGTACTAAATAAAAATATTAAATGGAGGTTGGAATCTCTTTCATATGCAAAAACTCAGTCTCATCATTCTGACTCAGTACTCTCTATTCACTTTATACCATGGAACTAAAGGGTTTGATTCACCTTGTTTTGAGCTAGTAATTGCCTAACTATCACAAAACTATTTTTATTAAACACTTTAAGAAGTATTTAAATGTAATCACAGTAAGCCTTAAGAAGTGTTTAAGGAGGTATAAATCTTGAACAAGGTTGTGCTTAGCTACATGTGAATTGCCTGAGGTTGTCATCCATTTTCATAACTAACAGACTATCTTATTACTGAACATGGATTTGGAGCCAAGTCCTGTGTTAGGTATTTCAGTACAAAATAAATGCATGACTGCTATACTATAATATATTCCAAGCTTACCTGTATAGGTGAAGAATGTTTTGAAATGCTGCTACGAGTGGGGCTGTGCTTAGGACTTGAAGATGTGTTTCGAAACATCTTCCTCAAATTCTCAGCTTCACTTTTATAATAATCTCTGTCCTTTTCCAATGTCTTGATAAAGGTATCAAGTCTTGAAGGAGACTTCCCTAGTGTTTTTTCAGATTCTGTTTCTAAAATAACCTTTTAAGAGCCAAAATGAAAAGTGTGTTCATTGAAATACAACATTTTAAAATGTAATGCACTTATATTTCAACAAAGTGGATAAACATACTCTTCAAAATATTAAAGTGAAGTAACTGCTTGTGGATAATTTGCACATTCACATTTTGAAACATTTTCCCAAGTACGAATATGTAATTCTACACTTGATCTAATAGGATGTTCATGTGATGGTGTGCCCTATAAGGCTTTATGGGGGGTGCCTATAAATATATGTATGACATTACTGGAATGTGGTTTTACTACACATGCCATGTAAAATATCTATATAAAGGTAATGATCTGCTGGATCTATTTATCCTATTTGTATGTATGTGTCTGTTTTGTATTCAAAGTTATGAATATTGGCTATGTGCTTGGTTAGTTGTAAGTAGACTTTAGAAAGCAGCTGAGCAGCTCTCTGAGAAAAAACTATTCTCAGTGAATCCCAATCAAGAACCAATCAAGCTAACAATGAACTTTGTAGACGCCCGTCCACACCCGAGCTTCCCCAGGAATGTGGCCTGGCTGGTAACCAATGAAGTCTGGCTCACACATGTGAGTGGACCATGTGCTCTGAAACTCCATTTTACAACTGGATTCTGCATAGGAAGGAGGCGGGGGTCTCCACCCACAAGAGGATGTCTATATAAACCCTGGGGAGACTCCTCCATCTTGTCTTCAGCTGACTCAAAGAACAGCCTCTCCACCCCCCAAGGAGATCTGAAGCAAACTGGAACAGAGAACAGTGACTGCAGGGGGTGTGTGAGTAATACCTGGACCCAGACTAATAGGAAGATTAGTCTGAAAGAAGAAATTCATTGAAAAAGCTGAGGGTGAGGTTTTTTACTGTATTAGTGTTAGATCTGTGTTTTCTTTTTTATTTTATTTGGTAATTCATTTTATTCTGTCTCTTACTACTTGGAACCACTGAAACCCAACTTCCTGTCTTTATTAAAATCACTTTTTACTTATTAGTTAACCTGGAGTACGTGTTGGTACCTAGGGGGGCAAACAGCTGTGCATATCTCTCTATCATTGTTATAGAGGGCAAACTATCTATGAGTTTGCCCTGTATAAGCTTTATACAGGGTAAAACAAATTTATTCAGGGTTTGACCCCACTGGGAGATGAGCATCTGAGTGCCAGAGGTAAGAATACTTCCTGACTGTTTCCAGGCAAGCCCACAGCTGTTGGGGGATGTGGCTCAGACCTGTCAGGGTACTGAGGTCCTAAGCTGTTTGGGCAGGAAAACAGAGGCAGGAATAGCCTTGGCACATTAGGTGGCAGCTCCTAAGGGGGTTTCTGTGATCTCAACCCGTCACAGTTCAGTTATTTAGTTTCTTCCATCTTTTCTCTTAACTACTTTTCCTTTTACAAAAGAGTTCTCCTTGAAACTTTTAGCATCTTAAAAATAACAAAGATTGCGTATTTAGATGGCAACTTGAGAATGCTTCCTGCTTAAAAGGTAATCCTGAGCTAAATAAACTCCAAGACAAAATGGGGAAGTGATGATTAACACTTGACACATTACCACCAAGTTAACAGAAAGCACCACTAAATGACTGACTTATATAGAAGTCAGTAATTATATTACAACTAGGGCTGTCAAGTTATTAAAATAATTAATCACAATCATTCGACTAAAAAACCCCACAAATAAAAGAATACCATTTATTTAAATATTTTGGATGTTTTCTACATTTTTAAATATATTGATTTCATTTGCAACACAGAATACCAAGTGTACAATGCTCACTTTATATTTCTGATTACAAATATTTGCACTGTAAAAAACAAAAGAAATAGTATTTTTCAATTCGCCTAATACAAGTACTGTAGTTCTCTCTCTTTATCATGTAAGTTGAATTTACAAATGTAGAATTATGTACAAAAAATAACTGCATTCAAAAATAAAACAAAGTCCACTCAGTCCTGAACCGTGCTTGTTCAGCCAATCACTCAGACAAACAAGTTTATTTACATTTGCAGGAGATAATGTTGCACGCTTCTTGTTCACAATATCACCTGAAAGTGAGAACAGGTATTCACGTGGCACTGTTCTAGCCAGCATCACAAGATATTTACATGCCAGATCTGCTAAAGATTCATATGTTCCTTCATGCTTCAATCATCATTCTGCAGGACATGCATCCATGCAGGGCTGGTGCAAGCACTAGGCGACGTAGGCAGTCTAGGGTGGCACCTTCTTTTTCAGGGTGGCATTGTGGCGCTTTTAGCACCAACTCTCACGGCTGCTGCATGCTTCCTGGTATGTCTGCCGAAATGCCGCTGAAGCGGACAGGGCCGTGCGCGCTGCTGCCGAAATGCTGCTGCCGCCTAGGGCAGAAATAAAGCTTACTCCGGCCTTGCATCCATGTTGATGACAGATTCTGTTTGATAACAATCCAAAGCAGTGCGGACCAATACATGTTCATTTTGATCTTCTGAATCAGATGCCACCAGAAGAAGGTTGATTTTCTTTTTTGGTGGTTCGGGTTCTGTAGTTTCCACATCAGAATGTTGATCTTTTAAGACTTCTGAAAGTATGCTTCACACTTCGTCCCTCTCAAAGTTTGGAAGGCACTTCAGATTCTTAAAACCTTGGGTCGGTTAGAAATCTCACATTGGTACCTTCTTTGCGTTTTGTCATCTGCAGTGAAAGTGTTCTTACAACAAACGTGTGCTGTGTCATCATCCAAGAATACTACAGCACGAAATATATGGCAGATGTGCGTAAAACAGAGCCGGAGACATACAGTTCTCCCCCAAGGAGTTCAGTCACCAATTTAATTAACACACTTTTTTAAGAAGTGTCATCAGCATGGAAGTATGTCCTCTGGAATGATAGCCAAAATATGAAGGGGCATACAAATGTTTAGCATATCTGGCATGTAAATACCTTGCAATGCCAGTTATAGAAGTCCCATGTAAACGCCTGTTCTCACTTTCTGGTGACATTGTAAATAAGAAGTGAGCAGCATTATCTCCCATAAATGTAAACAAACTTGTTTGCCTTAGCAATTGGCTGAACAAGAAGTAGGATTGAGCAGAATTGTAGGCTCTAAAGTTTTGCATTGTTTTGTTTTTGAGTACATTTATGTAACAAACAAAAAAAGTCGACATTTGAAAGTTGCACTATCAGGACAAAGATTACACTACAGTACCTGTATGAGGTGAATTGAAAAATACTATTTCTTCTATCATTTTTACAGTGCAAATATTTGTAATAAAAAATAAAGTGATGAGTGTACACTTTGTATTCTATGTTGTAATAGAAATCAATATATTTTAAAATATATTTTTAAACATCCTAAAATATTTAATAAATGTCAATTGGTATTTTATTGTTTAACAGTGTGATTAAAACTTTGATTAATCACAATTTTTTAGTTAGTCGCGTAAGTTAACTGCAATTAATCAACAGCCCTAATTATTACTACTACTAGGAAAAACATGAGGCTATCATGTCTGATGTGCGTAATGGATGGTGAATTATGAGGATGGTAGTAAACTGGAGTGTAGGTAACTATGTTAATTAAAGGTCATCTGCAAAAAAAAAAAATGGTGTGTTGTTGAGGTTTTTTTTGTGATACGTAAAGAAGATCTACCCATATTTTTCTGCTTGGTTTTTTTACTTTAAAAATGCGAGGCATGACAAGTAACATCTTCCACATCTTCCTCACTATTGAGAGGGAACTCTTTGGAGTTCTCAGATGTGGAGTGCAGGAGTTAGGTGGGTGTATCAAGCCTTTATTTGATCAAGCAGAAGTGCTAAGTCTTTAACAATGATCTCTTTTCTCCCAAAGATTTATAATTAATTTAAATAGATGTTAGTGATTCTTAGTCAGTTTTTCTCTTTCACTCAAGTTTGACCTGATTAAAATCCTAATAGGTTTATATTGCATCAAGTTCTCCAGTCATCCACAGAATCTTTCAGGAAAAACAGGACAGACAAAACCCAATTTTCTAATGGAAAAGAAACAAAGCAGGGAAGAAGGCCTGAAAGGGCTTTTTTAAAATATGCACTCATTGCTGTTGGATGACAAACCAAATGCTTAGTTTTTTACAAGTCACTTTTAAAAATTGTTGTACTCATGAAATAAGATCAGTACACCATTTCTGTGTTTTGGCAGAGAAAAATCCCATTTCAATATGAGTTAATTTTATCACACAAGTAGATGCGTGATAAAAAAGTGCTATAAATACGTATCTCAATTTAGCACAACTATAACACCACAAAAAGGCTATTTTGCTTAGCAATGTTCAATGACAAGATCACAGGAAAATGTTTCATGGAGCCCAATTCTCCAAGGCTCTTAATTCCCACAATTCCTACTCCCAGGATCAAAGCCACTTAAGCTTAATCTGGCAATGAGATCTGCAGAGGGGTCCTTCCACAGGGAGCTTATTAAAGGACTGGGGTCTAAGAAGCAAATGTAATTACTAAAAGCCTTATACTGTAAACATGGAAATTTGTGAAAAATCTTAATACTGTAATATGGTAAGAGGTCTATGTGATCTTGAAAAGTTCAAAAAATTACTTCCCATTTAAATGAGGGAGTCTATTAATTATAGCAATTTAACCTGGAAGCAAATAATATACATCCATTTTGTAAACCAGAAGTTTTTCATGTTGATACACTGTTTATTAGACTGTTATACAAGTTTGTGTATATTTCCAAATGTCATTGTTCAATCTTATGGTTAAGAACATTTGGGAAAGTTAGAATATTAAAATAAATATTTAAAGCATAAAATACTGGCTGTGTGTATTCAATATATATACAGAATTCTGTTTTAGGAGTGTTCAGAGCAGTCAATCATTTTGGATTTTGTGGAAAAGCTGATGAGACTTTCAAAAACAAAAAAATTCCAAGTGAGTTGAAATATAAAGGATATACTACAATCTAAAGAATGAGAATTACAAATATACACCAAAATGGAAATATTTTCCATAATCTTTCTATTCTATTGAACCAGGAAAAACCAAGAGACAAATTAAATGCACATATACTACTATTAATTGCTCTTTGAAAGCAATAACGTACATAAATACATAACTGCAACACTAAGAACACATATTTAAACTTACAGATTTAAGAATTTTGATTGTGTGCTCCAACTTTCTAATATTGTTTTGCTGGCCTTTAATTTGAGTCTAGAATAAAAAGTAATGAAGATTACATTTATTTATTTACAGGGAGTAAACTGAAAATACAGTATTTTTTGTCCCATTCTTTTGAAGCATCTAATTGGAATTCTCTTCCAGGTTGCTTGGACTGGAGACACGCTATTTAAGAAGATGAACCTTTAAAGAATTAACTAGAACACAAATGTGCAGTCAATTAGTATTTTGCCTGCATAAACAGTACAGGATCAGGACAAAGAAGGAGCAGTGTCTGTCTGGGTGACCAAAAAGAAAGTGCAGGATCACCTTTTACCAGATCTGCATTTTCAATAAACTTTTGGAAATCGGACCAGTATTGAGTATTCCAAGGGACTAAGAAGAGAAGCATGTAGTTACATTAACCACACATGCATAGCTCAACCTAGCTTTCTTCTGAATAGTGCTAATATATCACACTAAATGTACTCTCCATGCACAAAGTGATTTTTCATCACTTTGTGAAATTAAACGCAATTTGCACTGGAATACTCAAAAGCACTTTTCAACTAAAACTATTACAACTTTCATCCCTCAACCATTTTGGCACAGGAGTGGTCATAGTAAAAAAAATAGCAAGGATGCATGCTACTTTCTTCCTCTCAGCACTCACCATACAATGTTCATTCCAGCCACATTAAATGGCAATATTCCAGTCATTACTGCCCCAATCTTGCAATCAGTTCCACACAGGCAGACTGTTCAATGCACGGCACTGAACCCAACAGGACTTTTTACAAGTACAAAGGCCTGCTCACATGGATACGATGCACAACTGGGGCCATCACGGATTTTCTGGTTCTAAAATAAATTACAAAATCTCAGGTTCTGGATGTCTTCTCTCATGTGAGATATTCTTTTTCTCCCACCAGATGGGCCCAAAATTTAGTTAAATATTTGGGACTACTTCATCGAATTTATTACAAAAATTCATTCTCTAAATATTCACCTTAAGATAGATCTTCAGCTTGTGTAAGTTGTCATAGCTCCACTTATTTCAGTCGATCTATGACAAATTTACATCAGTTGGGGATCTGGTCCTCCTTTTAATAAATTCAACAAGCTCTAGAACACTAGTGTTCTCTCTTACTCATATAAACAGTTAACTGAAATGGTACTCTTTCCTCATCTGCTGAATAAATTCAAGATACAAGATCTCAAAAGGTTCAGTCACATACTTGAATCATTTATTTAGGGTACGGGAAGGGTTCTTGAATTGCTCTGGAACAAAAAAAGTTTTTTATTTTGAGCTCAGAAAAGCCGTTTTTTTCAAAATTCAGGCTCTATGGCAGCACTTCCCAAATGTATCATATTGGCTATACAGTCTTAACAGATATAGTAGTACTTTCACACATCATGAGATGTGTGGCAGCCTCCTCTTGACCTCTCTTCCCCAATTTAAATGTAGCTACTTGTCCTCAAACATTCAGTTTAACCTATTATACTAGGAGCCCTTTTCAAGACTTACCAGGTTGAAGTGTTCCAATCTTCATTACCCATTACTCCCTCTTTCCTGTATTCATTTTTAAGTTTTAAAATGAGTAAGATTTTAAATTAAACAAACAAAAATCATTGACCTTCAGGCAGAGACCATGGTTATAAAGTTCCATCCCAAAAGGTTAAGTTTTATAAAACTTATTAGCTTCCCCTATATGTATTCTGTTTAGCATTTAATACCTTTGCTTCCTCAAGCTCCTGGTCAGCAGTATCCAAGACTAATTCTTTTTCTTTGTCCAGCTGTTCAGCTAGTTTGTCAACTACAGCAAGTTCTTTACACAGATACTCATTCTTATTGGTCAAACTGTCCACCTGACTCTCCACCACCTGCTTAATATCAAGCAGTTTCATAACATGTTGCTCTAAATTATGGTTTTTCTTCTTCAGATCATCAATCTACTAGGACCAGGAAAAACAAAGACATTTTACTTTTCTTAATCTTAAAAGATATAAATTGGAGACATTTTACAGCAGCAATATTTATTTACATTAAACTGAGTACAAAGTAAGAACATGACAAGCCCAAAATTTTCATTAATTTGCACTAGTAGCATTTTGTAGAGATGCAAATGACTATCCAAGGCAAAAGGCAGTGAAGAAACAAGATCCTAATTTCCACCCTAAAATTAAGCAATTTTTCTTATCCATCCTAATTGTTTTCCTTTGATCAGCAGCTCCACAGCTTCTTTAGCTGTCTTCTCTATGTGATGTATACACCATCTGTTGGTCTCCCAGTGTGATATGTAACCCCAGTGTCCTCTTGACCAGCCTCACAAACTGAGCTACTATAGTAGCATTCCTCTGATAGCACTGGGAAAAGAAATGGCTCTCACACTCTCCCTGAATATCAATTAGTCTTGCTTACCAAAGGCTTTGCAAGTGTCTTTTCCACCAGCTGCATGTGGGGTCTATGTGCTTCACATATGGTAAAACCCAGCAGGGATGTACTAGGTTTATTACTGGTGAAGACTGTTAGTATCCCCGTAAAGGGGAGGAGGACAGGGTACCTGATGTTCTTAAGGAAACTGCTTAAGAAAAAAACAACAACATGTCAATGATCTTGCCACCTCTCAACCTGCTCTGACACGCTAACTTTTGGGGAAGGTCCCTGAGAGAGTTGTGGCAGATACCCAAGCAATCTCTTGAGTCCTTAGATTTCAAAGGTATGGTATAAAAACTACACTAGTTGCATGGTGAATGATTTCATAGTAACTGATGAGGATTAAGTGTCCATGCTGACATTATTGGATCTGTCAGCTGCAATTAACACCAATGACTACAACATTTTATTGGGATATCTGCAAGCATAAATAGCAGTCAATAGACCTATTCTTGAATCTTTCTTATCAGGGAGGTCCCCAAAAGTGGCTTGGGACAAAAGTTTGTTCCTTCTGGAGGGTTCTGTTAAAATTGGGATTTTGCCGGGGCTAATTTTGTCACCTTGGTTGTTCAACTCATATACAATATTAACAGAGTTAACATGGAAATATGAGTTGTAACAGCTGATGAGACTGAGCTTCATATTTCCCCCACAACTGATCCAGCTGTTGCAGTGGAATGAGTAACCCAATGCAATTATGAACTTGGAGAATGGATAAAGGTAAAGTAGTTGAGCCTTAAACCAGAAAAAACCAAAGTAATGTCAGCAAGGGCAATATCTGCACACTTGGTTGAGGGAATACATTATTTTTTTAAAATGTCTTTCAAGTTATAACTATAACATTACCCACATTTAAAATTACAAAAATAACAAAGGTGAGGACAGCAGCTGCTCGACACCTTCATAACCTGAAATAATAACAACAGTAAAATAATTTCCTTTGCCCCACACAAACAACCTGTATCATCCCCTCTCTACCCAAAACCCTGGCTTAATAAACAGGCCTTAAAGCATGCTCAAAAGGTCACCATATTTAGGCTCTTTTGGGCCATGAAGGAAAGAAGTGTTCTCTAGAGCTGAGGGTCCTAACAGAGAACACTCTGTTGGCATCTTTCTTTCCTTTATATTAACAGGATTTGAATTTGAGAAACTGTGAGAAGGTGAAAGAGGCAGGCTCTCAAGTACACAGGATCCAAACCATTTAGGGTTTTTCAGATAAAAAGTAACACGTTAAATTCTACCCAAAAACCAAAAGGCAGATAACACAGATCACGGAGCACAAATGTCACATGCGCCTAACAAAATTCTGCATTCTGCACTGGCTTCATTTTCCAGGTTGATTGAGATATAGCCTCATGTAGAGCATGTTACTATAACGATCTTGAGATGACAAAGACACAAAAATTGTAGCAGTCTCCTAGCCACAGAAGAATGGAGAAAAACATTCTTGGGCAATGTTACTGTAGGATCATTCAGCAGCAGCCAGGAGTCCAAAAGCACCTGTAGATTGTGAACTCTAGAAACAAATATCAGGCACACATGCTAAATATGAGGGACAGATATAATATACACAATGTCTTCTTATTTCTTCTCATAAATGATCAACATCACTTCAGCCGTGTCCAATTTGAAGCTCAGCCAGCAAACTTTCCTCCATGCTCCAATTCAACCCAAGCACTGAGCCTGGAGTTCAACAACACTGGCTACTGGATCAAGTGAAACAGGGATATGACACTGGATATTATCAACATATCAGTACTGCTGCCCATACCTCCATCCAGCTCCAATATACGTTGAACAAAAATTAACACAAGATGGAGCCAACTGTGAAACTCCAAATGACATCACCCTAAGGGTTGAAGGGCTATTGCACTTCACAACCATCAGAGAACACTCAATAAGGAAAAGATAGTTGTCACAGAGTCCCCGAGGCGATACTCTAAAACTGCTCCCTATGAAGCCAGTCAGGACTCTGGGAGGAAGCTTCCGCTCTGTGTATAGCCTGTCTTCAGGGCGAGGAGCTTCACAGCTTACAGTTTCCACCTTCCTGGGTCTGATCTCAGAGCATTCAGCATCTTCTGCCCCTCCGTGCATTTCCCCAGCGAGCCCATCCAGGCAGGGTCCTGGGGAAGCCCATGGGTCTACATCCCAGTTCCACAGTCAGACGTGACTCTCAGCCAGCCAGTAAAACAAAGGGTTATTAGATGACAGGAACATGATCTAAAACACAGCTTGTAGGTAGAGCGAATGCAACCCCTCATCTGGATCCATTTTGTGGGGCAGAGAGCCAGATAGCTCCTCTGCCCTCCCCTGCTTGACTCCAGCCAGTTTCAGACTAACCCCCTAGTTCCTCCTCTGCTTTTCCTTTACCTCTTAGGCAGAAGGTGTTACCTCCTCCCTCCCCCACCTGGGCTCAGGTTACAGCCTCAGATATAGTCCAGACAGGGGAGTCACACATCCCCATACAATAATCAGAGGAACCATTAAGAACATTCCTACTCCATCACAATAGTATCATTTGAGAAACTGCTTGTCCATTTCCATTAGTCTGCAGATATGTTACTATAAACACTGTTCTATAGCCAAAATACTTCTGAAGTAAATGTAGTCAAACTTTACTAATTCTGGGTCACTGAGAACGAAAATGACACTTACAATTGTTGATTGGCTCTAGTTTTCAAGATATGCTATTGGGTCAGTATATACGACCCTTGACATGGGAATGGCGGAGGATAAGTGAGTTATAAAGGGAAGGGATCTCAATTTAAACCAGAAATGACTAAAATACATCTTTGACTGGATCTATGAATAAATCTATGACTGGGTTTGGACAGTACTTGCTTTTTAGGCAAAACAATGAAGGATGCAATCTGAAGCTGGTATTCCGTCATACATGATATGAATTGCATCATGTTATTCCTAGAAGTCATGGATGATGCAATCATAACAAAGCTTACATCACTCTGCTGAACAAATTGCCCTATATCAGCTCTAGAAATCATACAGTATCGTGCTCTCTTATTTGTCAGTGTTTGATTTTGCAAAGGGACACATTTCTGTTTAGCCAAAGTGAGCAGAGATGCCTCGTACTTGTGTGAACAGTGCAGATAACTTCTGCTATGTTTGTGGTGAAGTGACTTTTGCATCACAAAATCGCAGTATAACCACTATGGTTAAGAAAGCCTATCGCCTTTATTTTGGTTGCAAAATTGGAGATCAGAACAAGAGGTGGGCCCCACACATATGCTGCAACACTTGTGCAACAAATCTTCGCCAGTGGTTGAACAGGAAAAGGAAATCTATGCCTTTTGCAGTGCCAATGATTTGGAGAGAGCCAACAGATCATACCAGCAATTGTTACTTCTGCATGGTGCCTCCAGTTGGAAAAGGTGTGTCAAAGAAGAAAATGTGGACTGTGCATCATCCAAACAAACATTCCATCAGTTATATGCCCAATACCCCACGGAGAAGGACGGCCAGTTCCTGAGGCACCAGAATCACTCTCACTTGAGTCAGACGAGGAAGAGGAAGAGGATGAAACTCCTGGTTCTGAACCATCAATGTCACAGGACCCACATTTTCTCCCATCCTCCTCCTCTGAACCACACCTCATAACACAAGCTGAACTGAATGACCTTGTCAGGGATTTGGAACTACCCAAGAGTAAGGCACAGCTGTTGGGCTCCAGACTACAGCGGTGGAATCTCCTGGCAGGTGATCTTAGGGTTTCCGTGTTCCGTGACCGTCAAAAGGATCTTGTCCCATTCTTCTTCATGGAAGGTGATCTTGTAGCCTGCAACAACATCGATGGTGTGATGGCAGCCCTCAACATCGTTCACGATCCAGATGAGTGGAGACTCTTCATTGATTCATCGAAGACGAGTCTTAAAGCTGTTTTGCTGCATAATGGCAATGTTTTGCCATCAATTCCAGTTGGTCATGCAGTCCATATGAAGGAAACCTATGACAACATGAAGCAACTTTTGAGGTGCATAAACTATGACCAACATCAGTGGCAGCTTTTTGGCGATTTGAAGGTTGTTGCTCTCTTGCTTGATCTGCAGACTGGATACACAAAGTACTGCTGTTTTCTCTGCAAATGAGATAGTCGTGCAAGAGATTCCCACTACATCAAGAAAGACTGGCCACTCCGACAGTCATTGGAGCCTGGGAGGAAAAGTGTTCAGCATCCACCACTTGTTGAATCAAGGAAGATTTTGTTACCACCCTTACACATCAAGCTGGGTCTGATGAAGAACTTTGTCAAGGCCATTGACAAAACACAAGCAGCTTTCAAGTACTTCCGTGGAAAATTTCCAAGGTTAAGTGAAGCTAAGATAAAGGAAGGTGTCTTTGTTGGTCCTCAGCTTCGTGAACTTCTTCGAGATGATGCATTTGACCATGCACTGCGTGGCAAGGAAAAGACGGCATGGAAAGCCTTCCAGTCAGTGGTAATACATTTTCTCGGAAACAACAAGGCAGACAACTACAGGTTGTTGGTGGAAAACCTCCTCAAGTCATACAAAAGCCTTGGTTGCAACATGTCACTAAAGATACGTTTTTTGCACTGTCATCTAGATTTTTTTCCACCGAACTGCGGAGCAGTGAGCGACGAGCATGGCAAGCGATTTCACCAGGACATTGCAACAATGGAGAAATGCTATCAGGGCAAATGGAGCCCATCAATGCTTGCAGACTATTGCTGGACAGTGACAAGAGATGCTCCATTTAATGAATACAAGAGACAAGCCAAGAAGCTCCGAGTAGACACTGAATAGGACTAAACTATGTACATAATAGTTTTTTGCCTTTTGTTTCATAATACATTTTATTTATAACACCCTTTTGCTGATTTTTAAAGTGTTACATAAACAGGACAGGTGAAATATTATCATGTAAAGCAACCATGAACACATGAAAAGACCTAGGTTTACAATTTATGATTAAAACTCTACTATCTACACAATATACATAGACATAAAATGTAAAAACTTAAATATCTTAGAAACAGTAGCCAGTTGTTTTAATTGTCATATTTGAATTCAGCACACCAAAATACATACTAAATATCACATTTTATCTCTGAAGCAGACGACTTCTAAAAAATTGTAGACCAGAGAAATAAGTTCCTATCAACAGTATAGGAAAACAGGCAAGAGACCTAACAATATCAATATGAAGATCTCAGATTATCCATCAGTAGGAAATCTACCACCATCACTACCTCTGCAGCAGCTTCTATCTTGCACCAAGGCATATAGCTAAATTGACAAGGGTCAAGAACACTCAGGGCCTCTAGGTATTCTAAAGTTTGTCTCACTATAATATTCTATCTAATTTTAATCAAAGACAGAATAGATACTAAGCATCAGATAGATCATTACAACAAATGCTGTTTTCTTGAGAAAAAGCCAAGCAACAGCTTTCTTAAGAGACACTGGCATTCTACACTCTCTCATTTGACAATATCCACCAGCAACTAATCAAGTTCTCTCTCTTAGCCTTCCCAAACCAGGTAGGACATGTAGTAAGATGAGGCCCTGAACATAAACTCTTGTATCAGAGGCCTAGCATCAGGTCTGAGGCCTGAAGCTTGAACCAAAGCACTTCCAGGCATTGCTAAGCAAAGCTGGGCTGTGAGCCAGAGGCAGGCCCTAATTACAGAACTTGGCAAGAAAAGGGCTGCTAGAAAGTACACGCTAATGATATAAGTAGTTGTGCCAAGATGGCACCTGGACATCACGAGGACACTTCACAGAGACAACAAGGAACAGCCTCAGAGACAGGGTGAAAAGGACAGCATGATGGATTGATCTGTTTGTTTGAACCAACATGATCAACGGGGGAGACAGCACCCTAATGAGCCAAGGGACTGTACTTCAATGTGACAATAGAGATGAGTAATCGGTCCTGCACTGTATAAAAGTAGGAGCTGGGGGACACATCGTTGTCCAGCCTAGGGGGTAGTGGAGCATCCTGCCACTAACTGAGCTGTGTCCATTCTCTGGGGAGCACACAGGGACTAGCAGACCTGTTGATCTCTAATCCGGCAAAGCTAGAGACTGTGTTTCATTTGACAATAAACCTGGCCTGGGTGCCTTTGTACCTTACTAGAGTCTGTGGTCTTTGGGGGTTCTCTTGGGGTCTGCTGTATCAGCGATCTGCAGAGCTGAGACAGCACACAGAGGGAACACGCGTGCAGCCAACTGATATCATCGTTGAACAAGAGCAGAGCACCACAACGGTACCTAGTGACAACAGGACAGAGGCTCCAAAGACAGGTTGTGGGGTCCCAACTCTTCTAGGACCTACCTCAGTGACTGTTACTGATCTAAACTCGGAAAGAGAACGCTTAGCCTTGTGCTCTCAAAATACCATTTGTGATTCAAATTACTTATGATTCAAATTTGCAGTCTTGGAACCATATAAGCACCTGAGCTGTTTCTGAAAGATAGAACTTTTTTTTATATTACTAGTGCTAGTCTTTCACCTGTGCCTGCTAGAAGAGAGTAACCTTTCTAGTGCTACCATCAGCCACTAGATTGCTATAATGCACTGTATTATGTGCTGCCCCGTCCCTGAGCACCAGCTCTGCACTGCCATTGGCTGGGCTCTGCAGCCAATGGGAGCTGCGGGGGAGGGGGGACAGTGCTTGTGGGTGAGAGCAGCCATGTGGAGCCTCCTGGCCTCCCCTGTCTAGGAGCCAGACCTGCTCCTGGCTATTTTCAAGATACAGAGCAGTGCAAAGACAGGATAGGCATGGAGCCTGCCTTAGCCCCGCTGTACTGCTGACCGGTAGCTGCCCAAGGTAAGCCCGCACCCCAACCTCCTGTCCCAGCCCTGAGCCTTCCCCCAATCCAAATCCCCCTCCTGCTACCCACACCCTTCATCCCTGGCCCCACCTCAGAGCCCACACCCCCAGCCCAGAGCCTGTACCTGCTCCTGTATCCCAAATGCCTGCCTCAACCCAGTCCCCTCCCGCACTCCAAAACCCTTGGCCCCATTCCCCAGCCTGGAGCCCCCTGCTGCACCCCAAACCCCTCATCCCCGGCTCCACCCCAGAGCCCCTACCCCCTCCCACACTCCAACTCCCTGCCCCAGCCCAGATCCCCCTCCGACACCCTGAACCCCTCATTTCTGACCCCACCCCAGAGTCCATACCCCCAGTTAGAGCCCTTACCCCCTCTTGCATCCCAACCCCTTACCCCCGCCCAGTGAAAGTGAGGGTGTGGGGGAGTGAGCCACTGAGAGGGAAATGTAGTGAGTGGCAGGCAGGGCCTAGGGGAAGGAGCAGGGCTAGGATGTTTGGTTTTGTGCAATTAGAAAGTTGGCAACCCTACACCTGAGCTGGAGTGTCCTCAAGATAAATAAGGAATTCCTGGAAGCGTATCCTCCACTCTAGAATTAGCATCCCATCTTGATAATCAGACTATGAATTTGTAAGCATCCAGAAATGCTACAAAACCCCTCTTTTCTCATAGGCACTTAAGTAGAAGGGCTGGAGATTGAGGATGGTTTAGAATGTCTTTAGTTTTTGTGGGAGAGCATATTAACTGAAAAATATAGAATGATAAAATTAATGATTAGCTATGTGCATTAAATTTGGGGAAGTGCCTGCAACTCTACAGCCCAATTATATCAATCTAAATGCAACTTTGGTAACTACTTCACTGCTAATGATTTCAAATGAAACGTTTAGATATTTGGAACTGTGAACAAGTCTTGGGTGGACAACCATAATTTCCTCCTAATCTGGCCATTAGTGCTGGGAAGACTCCCCTCTCTCCCAATAACAGAGAGATGAAGGAATAACAGTAGTTGATCTCAAATGAATATACACAAAGTCACTAACTGAACTATGATGTTTTTTGTTTTGTGAAGTTCCATCAATATTTAAGGATGTTACATCACATTCTGACAAAAGGCAATGATGTAAATGATGCAGGATAGTGAGGATAACATGACAATTTATTTGGTTCTGCAACTCAGTAAGAAAAGGCTTGCCAGCTCTACAGACTGTGACACTGATTTAAATAACAGATGTTATTGCTGAGTTATCATTTCATTATATAAAATTATCAGAATTCCTGTTCCTTACAAACTGCCACCAAACCAAAAAAAAACCCCCCAAAAGTAGAAAAATAAAACAACCTTTAAATTCAGTTTATGGATGACTTTGTCTTTGTTCTTAGCTTTTCCTTCCAATTTACAAGATTTCTCACTGTCAGACACTGTATCCCTTATATCAAAATGTTCTTCTCTTGTTGTTACCTTTTGGGGGAATGGAAAATAGTATAAGCAGTACTTCTGTGGAATGAATTTTCGCATGCAGTCATGAAGTGTGACTTTTGAAAATGGGAGAAGACATACTCCTAAAGATATTTCATAACAATATTTCTCCTTAAACTACTTAACATTGACACTGAGAGAACATCTTGAGATAATACTGTTCATGGAGGCACCAGAGAAGCTAAAGATATATTTTGTCCATTTCATTTTTAAAAATAAACAAAAAGGTTTTAGATTAGTCTGGTAGTCTAGTGGAAATGTTCTACAATTCCATGCAAGACACTTAGATTTCATTACTGGTTTATTGCTCCACTGGCCGAGGAGGGTTGGGGGAGAGGGAGTTAGCAGTAAAGCATATAGATTTTCAGTCCCTTTGACAAATTTATAAAGCAAGAGTGGGGAGGATCTTGTTTCAATTAAGTCTGACATTGGCATCAATTTCATTATTAATAATATTATCTATCTTTCATAACTTATCAAACCAAAAATAAAATATAAAAAAATGTCAACAGCCAAAACCCAAAAATACATTAAGCAAAGTGGAAAATATTTTTTTGAATAAAACAAATGTAGGGCTCCACACTACAAAGGTCTGATATTTTGATGTGGAAAACTAGAAGAGAAATAATAAGACTCAAATCTGAAGCTGAGAGTAAATTGCAATAAGAATAAATAAAATCCTACAAATGAGTGAGTGTAAATATACAAAAAGCCTTACATTTAACTTAATTGTATAGGTTAGGTTTAGGTAGTGTAATGTCCTGAATAAAGCAGTAATAGAAGAACAAACATAATGAAACTAAACTTCTTATTTCTGAACAGACAGTACACCGAAAAGAAAAAGTAGGAAAGTTGGCAAGAAATCCATTATAACAGTCAAGTCAAGAAATAACTGAATCATACATCAATGATTTAGTAACGAAGACAAAAAATTACAAATATTAAAATCTATACATTTTAATTATTGACTTAATATGCAAAACAGAACAGTCAGAATGAAACCCAAAATTTGTAGAAATGGGAGCTTAGGCTTAATCCAACATCCAACAGAAGTCAGCTGGAGTATTTCCACTGACTTCAGAAGGCAATAGATCAGACCCTTAATGCAGAAAATAAAATAACTCAGTTTGGAAGCAAAAAAATTTTGTTAGCATTTTTGTTTTGTCCATATTAAGCAATAAAAGCAGCTAGTTACTGTCCTAAAACACTAAAGAAACTAAGTTAGGTATAATTCGCATATAAACGATACTTAAAAGCATCAGACTACAGGAAAAAAAGCAGTGGACTCAAAATAGAACCTTGCAGAATACCTACTGACAATTCATAGGAGAGAAACAAATTCCTTCTGTAAAACCAGAAGATTGATTACTGAGGTAAAACTCCAATTATGTGCACACCCTTATGTTGTATATAAAATATATATCTTGATCCTGCAAACACTTTCACAAGTGTGTAACTTTACACGTGAGTAGTCCCATTTACTTCAACGTGCACAAGAGTTTGCAGCACTAGACCCTCCTACATAACTGAAGTGCAATGCACCTATCAGTTGTGTCAAATATGATAGCACAAAAAAATAAAGAGAAGACAGCTGGAGACACTCCAGAGGGGAAAGGGTATAACACAAAAGCAAAGCGAACAATGTGATGGCAGAAGACATATTGGTTTTACAATAGTTTTTAATAGGGGTTCCTTCTGAAGGGATAAGCTAAACGGAAAGAAAAGGGAAGGGAATGGAGGTGAGGGGGATGGGGCAGGGAAGAAGTGGGTAATAGGAGTAGGCATGAAGAGACTGTGAGAAAGATGTTTGAAGCAAACAGCCAGTTAAAACAGGACAGAGGAGGTCCTGTCAAAACAACTGTAGAAAGTTCTCTAAATGTCTGAAGGTTCCTGCTTCTGCAGTTGCCCCTACCAGCTGGAGTAGTCCTGTAATAGCCACTGGATCTAGCCCTGAAAAAAATCAAAACTGTCTTGTCTGTTTAGATTGTAAACTCTTCAGGGCAGAGACAGTTACAGTGAGGCCCCATCCTTAACTGGCCTTAAAGCACTAACACAAACAACAAGATCAATAGTAACTAATAATAAATCCAAGAATTTCAAAACAGATGACAATTTGAGGCAGTAGTGGATAGATTATTATAATCTTATAAAACGACAAATTTGTGCTGTGTCAGGGTCGGGTGCAGCCTCAACACTGAGTCCATGTCCTGGAGGTGGGGAGGCTGCAGCGTGATCTCCCACCCTTGGTCAGCCAGTGGCCATGCTGGAGACTCTGTATTTATTGACAAATAAAACTTGCAGAATTTTAAAATACTGTGCACAGAATTTTTAATTTTTTGGCACAGAAGTTCTGAACATTACTCCTGAGGGCATTCTGCACCAAACAGTTTTTAGACAATCAAAGAAAAAAATAGGACAAATACTAGCAATTAAGGGTCTGATTCTGCTCTCATTAAATTTAATACGAGTTTTCCCAGACATTTCAAAGGAACAGGATTGAGCCACAAATATGGGTGGGACAAATTGGTTCAGTTAAAAAAAAAGCGGTCATGCTATGGAAGGAAACCTAAGCAAATACTGTAGATCACAGACAAAATGCACCCTGATCTAGTAATGGGCACATAAAAAAACAGAAATCAGTTAACTGAATGTAAAATAATACTATTTTATCATAGATTACAATGAAAGATATCAGATACAAAATACTGCATACAGGTAAGAGCAGGGGTGGGCAAACTTTTTAGCCCAAGGGCCACATCGGGGTTAGAAAATTGTATGGAGGGTTGGGTAGGGAAGTCTGTGCCTCCCCAAAGAGCCTGGCCCTGCCCCCTATCTGACCCCCTCCCATTTCCCTCCCCCTAACTTCCCCCTCAGAACACCGGACCCATCCACCCCTCCCCCACTCCTTGTCCCCTGACTGCCCACTCCAGAGACCTCCCACCCCTAACCACTCCCCCCAGGACTCCATCCCCTATCTAAGCCACCCCGCTCCCTGTCCCCTGACTGCCCCCTGGGACTCCTTGCCCCTTATCCACAGACACACACACCCTGCTCCCCACCCCCTTACCATGCTGCTCAGAGCAGCAGCCCGGATGGAGCTGGATGCACTGCCATGCTGCCCACAGGAGCGCGCTGCCCCACCCCGCAGAGCGCTGCCCGCACAGCTGCATTATTCTGGGGGAGGGAGGGACAGCGGGGGAGGTGCCTCCCCAGTCAGAAGCTCAGGAGCCGGACAGGACAGTCTCACAAGCCAGATGTGGCCACGGGCCATAGTTTGCCCACCCCTGGGTTAGAGTTTGTTGAGATAAAAATCAACAGAAAATTCAATGGATCCAGCAAAACTAGCCTTGCTCATTTTTTTTTAACTTAAAAGTATCTTTGAAAACTAATATATTTGGGATATAACAGAGCCTGAATATATATGCTTTTACCTATTTTTATAAGTCTACTATATCAGATATATTTGACTTAAATAAAAAACAGAAGTGAAGCTTTCATAGTCCACAGGGCCAGCCCACAACATTTTGGCACCCAAGGCAGAGACCTCAAATGACACCTTCATGCCTTCACTTGGGCCAAAACTTTGAAAGGTATCTTGTGCCCTCTTTTCTCCAGCACAGCACTCCACCATCTCTGTGCATCTCCAGCAGAGAGAATACATGTGCACCAGCAGCAGACACAATTTTCTACACTCTGGGTCCTAGTGCCCTCCTTCCCCAGTCTGGCACCTGAGGGCGGATGCCCCAAGTTTGCCTCATGGTAAGGCCAGCCCTGATAATCCCTTACAAAAACGTGCTAATTTGTTCCCTTGTGGGAAACATGCTACTCACTGTCTTTAGAAAGTAAATATATCAGAAGACCTTTGTGCACTAACCTTTCAGAATTAGCTTTGCCTGGGCAGTGGCGGGTGCTTGTGTGTGTGGCGGGGCGGGGGGAGTTAGGTTATTTTATGTACTGGTTTTCTCTCCATCCCGATAGCTGTAATGGTGGGCAAGTAGCTTTCGTGCCTGGGCTAGGAAACGCTGATATTCTGCAAAACCGGGGCAGATATGAAAATGGCCCTTTTTGACAAGTGAACTCCGCTATCTGCACAGCGGCAGGCGCCACGCTCCCTACAGCGGGCTCAGGCGTTTCTATGAAGAAAGGAAGCGACACCGCCGCCACGGGCACCAGGAGTCTCAACCAGCGTCTCCGCCTGGCCGCCGCAGTCAAGCCGTCGTCATGGTGATGGCGGGGCTGGCCCGGGGCCCCAGCGGACGCTCCGCGCCCCGAGGCAAAGGCCGCTGTGGTGCCACCCGCGGCCGGGGAACCCGCTCGCCCCCCCGGCCCGCGTCGGCTCTTACGGGGCAGGGCGGGGGGCGAGGGGTCTTCCCTGCTCAAGCTGCACGAGCCCAACCCCAGGCGTCAGGCGCCCCCCCGCCCCCGGCAGGGCAAGAGGGTCCCCGGCTCCCACCAGACGGGGCCGCCCCGCCGCCGCCGCCCCAGCTGCCCCGGAGTGGCGGGGTCTGTACCTGCGGGGGACACGCCGCCTTCCTCCTCCTGCGCCCCGGGGACTTTCTGACGCTCATGGCGGCGGCTGCCCCGGCTCTGGCCGGACTCCGCCGCCGCCCCCTCGCACTTACCCGCCGCGGCGCCCGCTTCTCCCGCTCCAGCCCCGCAGCCCAATCAGAGACCCGGCGCCGGCTCCCCCTGCTTGGCGGGGCGGCCGCGGCCAACCGGGCCCGGGGGCGGGGGGGAGGGAGGAGGAGGGATCCACCCCCGGGCTCCGTCCAGCTGCCCCTCCTGCTTCCCCCCACCCCCGCGCTCCTCTCGTTACCTGCTGCATTAACCCCCTCGCTGCCCTGCGCTCCTCTCCCGGCCCCGCCCCGTTCTGAGCCGCGCGCTCCATCCCCCCCCATCTCCCCCCACCCACCCACCCCCCAACCGCCGCTCGCGCACACAGGGAACGGTGAAGCGCGCGCGCGCCCGCCCGCCGAGCGCCCTTCTGTCCCCCACCCCAGCTTCACTCACCTGCCTCCGCGCGCGCGCCGGGCAGCGCAGCGCAGTCTCGGAGACGCGCTGCTGGGCAGCGTTAAACCCTGTGCCCCAAACCCCAACCTGATACCCCCCCCCCCACACACACACACACAATTGCACCGGCTGGCTTGGGGCAGCAGGGAATTGCCGAGGGAGTTACCACCGCAGCATCAATCCCCTTCTCACTGCGCCCTGCCCAGCACCCGCGCTGCTGCAGACTGGTTCAGATTGAGACGAGTTTTCTGTTTCAAGGACAACTCCTAAGTACTGTGAAATCCACCGCATCCTCATATTTTTACTTGAAATTTGCAGTCAGTTGTGTGTGGGGGGGGTGATGGGTAATGTTAGTGATCCAGATGTGGGGTCATTTGAGCAAGGAGCTCCTGAGATTCAGCCCTCACCCCAAAAAACCTCCAGCGTTTTACAAAATCAATAGACCGTTATTACAGCGTTTTTTTAATGCACATCTGGGGCTCAGATTATGCACATCTGGTGGTCCCCCAGCTGATCTCAGTCTCTTGACATTTATCTCTGCTAGCACATGATACCTATTGCCCCTTTCGGGGAACAATATTTACTAAGTTATCAAAGCAAGAGTTGGCCGTCCAGAACAGTACCCGCTAAACACTCACAGTCCAAAGGGATTGAAATGTGCATGTACAGCAAGACTAGGTAAGAGGGTCAGTGGTAAGAGAGATAGATGCATTGGCCACTGTTGGAATACAGGATACTGGGCTAGATGGACCATTGGCCTAACCCAGCATGGCCATTCCTCTGTTCTTATATCTGCCGGCAGCCTGTGTTAGTAAGTTAATGCAGGGGTCTCCAAACTTTATGAGACGAGGGCCATATTAGATTTTTGAAGGGGCTTCGTGGGCTGAAGCGACTGTGAAAAAAATTATATTCAAATACATGCACAATATATGTAAATCTAAAAAACCACTACTCTACTGTGTCAGTGTTACATTAAATTCTAAATCAGGTATAAAAGTAGCTGTATAATCAATGCAGGTGCTGTGAAATCATACAAAATATTTGTCAATACATTAAAAATCATTTCACATTATTTTTTAATTTTATTTCCATCTTCTTTACTCCATTTATTGGAGATGTAATTAAGCATCTGGCTTGTATTTTTACTCTAAGGCAGGGCTCCGTGCCTGCTCAGCTGCAGCAGCGACTCTCCCTTAAGTTGGCTCCCCTTTTTGGGGGACACTGGCTCCCGGGGGCACTCACCCCTCCACACAGCTCAACTGAGCTGCTCTCATGTGTGAGCTGCTGCCGGCAGCCCCTACCCGCTCAATGTGCCTGCTCAACTGCAGCAGCCTTTGCCTGCTTGCCTTGTTGGTTGGGGGGCTGGACAATTCAAAGCCGCAGGCTGGATCCGGCCCTCGGGCTGTAGTTTGGAGATGCCTGATTTAATGGCTCAAGGGGACATTCTGTGGCCCTTGAACCTGAGCTATCCCCGTTGGAGAAATCTGAGACTGATCTCTACCTTGCTCTTATCTGCCTTTGATGAGTTATTTGTTTTGTTCTTTACTTTTGAAAAATGTGCTCTGCTGCTTGTGCAACTTAGTTAGAAGGGGTTGTAACTATTCTCTGAAAAATAATAAATTATGTATCTTATATGCAGATTCTTACATCTTTTGGTGCAGAGATAGGGAATGGGGTAGGGAGATCAGAGCAGTGGAGGGTGTGTATGTGAGAGAGAGAGACAATACATGGGAGCATTGGCATTAGGAAAGTAAGGGGGAGGGGATTTGGGGCAGAGGATTTGGGGGGAAGAGGAGAAGGGATTGGGGCTGCAATGTGGAGGGGATACATTGAGATGGGAATGAGGACATAAGGGTAGGTGGTAAGAGAAGTGAGAGGTTTAGGAGTGCAGGGCCTGTCAACCCCACATTCTCCCCTCCCATATGTGTACCAGGATCAGGGGGACCGTAATGCTCTCTCAAGATGTCCAGGACTGTGAATCACCTTGGTAGCATGGGCCTCCAGCAAGAGGGAATCCTTCTTGTGGTATCTGGGTGTCAGTTCCCTGATATTGCCATCAGCTGCTCAAGCACCATCCTTTGGTCTCTGCCAGACCTTCCTTCACCTTGAAGAAGCTGTAGATATACACCAGCCCCCGAACTCCCTTTAAAGGTGTCTCCTGCTGTCTCCAGCCCCTGTCACTGGACACTCACAGGATTACCAGGTTTTCTGTCCCCAAAGGGAACAGAGTACACATCAGCTTGTTTGAAGCGGCTGAGGATTCAAACTTTGCTTAATACCACAGCACTGAGACGTATTTATAATAAAAACAAGAATAAGTTTATTAACAAAGAACAGAGATTCAAAGATTCTTTGAGTAAGAATATTGGAAGTAGAATGGTTTCATATAAAACAAAAGTATAACACATTTTTATATGCTAAAATTTAACTTTATCAGATTACAATCCTTGCCTAAAGTAGTTTCTGCTGCTCTTTTTCCACCCGCCCCCAACAGCAGCCCTGCCAGGTCCCTATTGGCAGGGCACAAAAGGGGCAGGGATGCTAAAGCGCTGCCACATCAAAACAACCCTGCTTAAAGCACTGCTGATGGGGTGTGTGTGCAAAAGAAGCAGCTACCCAGCCCTGTTGGTGGCCAGGGGCTGCAAAAGGGGCAGGGATGTTAAAGCACTGCAGTGTAAAAGAACTCTGCTTAAAGTGCTGTAGGGGCAGTGCTTTAGTGTCCCCTTTTGTCCCCTTCAACCCCCGTTGGCAGCCTTGCCACTAGGGACCTGGCAGGGCTGCCGATGGGAGGGTCCAAAAAGAGCAGCAACATTAAAGCACAGCTGTGGCAGTGCTTTAAGCCAGGTCCTTGGCAAGCCATGGCAGCGCATTAAAATAAGGCGGAAGGGGCTGGACAGGCTTTTTACTGGTACGCCATACCAGCCCATTCTGCCTTACTTTCACCCCTGCCCTCTCTCAATGTGGAGAGGAACATGCAACACCTTTTGCCCTTGAGTTATAATTCCCACACACTGGTTTAGATAAAGCAAAACCAAGTTTATTAATTACAAAAAGATTTTAAGTGATGATAAGGGATAGCAAACAGATCAAAACAGATTACCTAGCAAATAAACAAGGAACACAAACTAAACTTAATATACTAAATAGACTGGATATGGATTAGCAGATTCTAACCCTAACAGATGATACTAGCAGGCTGCAGATTCTTAAGTGGAAGCTGTACTTGTTTTGCAGCTTGGAATCCCCCAGGTGTTTCATTTACAGGTTAAAGTTCCTTTAGCCTGGTTCCAGCACTTCCCCAGTTCAGTCTTTCACCAGTCTCTCCCTTCACCTTAAGGAAGCCCACTAGCGAGACATGTGGTGCCACATCATTGTTGGCTCCTTGACTACAGTTCCACCTCCTATTCCATAAGAATCCAGAAGATTGTGAGAGCTGAGGAGTTCACAAACTCCTTGTTACCTTAAGAATCTTAATTTTCACTTTTATGTTTGTATTCATTCTTATTATTAACTGGGAGACATTTCAGCCTTTTTATTCTCTCAATTTTAGGATGTGTGAATGTATGTGTGAATGTGCACCCAAAAGGTCCATACAGGGAAGGTTCCAGAAAATACATTCCCCATTTTTAAACAGCCCTAAAACACAATCTCATAAAGATAATAAAGCGTCTTTTGTATTCTGTATTTAAAAAGCCCAAAGAAACTCACCGTCATATGTCAATTTTGGTACCTAAGAGTTGTCAAACTTCTGCTTATCAAAGTTCTTTATTAGTCTGTATTATAATATTTCTGCTGGGGATGGAGAGGAGGAAAGGGTTAGCCATCGCACAAAAAGTGAAATCTAAGGAGGAATCTTAATCATTGGCCTGGAGGTTGTGGTTCAGACATTAGATAATAATTGAGTTCAGTATCAAAATAGTTAACCATCTCCAAGTTAGGGATGCAATTGACTTGGATTAAATTCTTTAGTTGGAGTTTATATTCAAATAGCCAGCTACCTCCATGGACACCATATTAGAATTTACAAAGATTGATTATTTGTTATATTAATTTCAGAATTTAACTAATCAGATTATTTGATTCCAATCCATGAATGGGCCTGTGTGGATGCAGTCAACCCACTTAGCATTCAGGCACACCCAGATCGGAGCTGGAGCCCCCTGAATCCACAGGCTGGGACTCCCAACCCCAGCTGAGTGTCCATCCAGTGTCCGTCCAGCTGCGTCCCCCTCCTGCTAGTGCTGTATGCTTCTGCCCCAGTCTCCAACCCCAGTGCCTGGGGTGTGTCTCATGAGGGGCAGGTCTGGGCGGGACTAGCGCTGGGGCTGGAGAATGGGGCAGCAGCACATAGCACTAGCAGGAGAGGGAAGCAGCCAGGAGGATGAACACTGAGCCAGATTTGGGAGGGGTGGGCGGAGCTAGAGCCCGGTGGGGCCCCTTCTATCCAATGGGTGCGCCTTGCAGCCTCATCTTCAGGTGCCTTTAGAGTGGTAAGGGCCAGCTGAAGGGGATGGGGGAGACAGGTCCCCCTCCCTCCTCTCCTCTCCCTTCCTGTCATTTCCCCTGCCCCCTGCCCCCCAAAAAAGGCAGGGCACACCAAGTTTTCCCCTCCTAGCTAGGACACTGGTCTGACCTGGGAGAAAATTCCTTCTCAGTCCCACATATGGCGATCAGCTAGACCCTGAGCATGTGAGCAAGAACCAGCCAAACAGGCAGCTGAGAGAAAGAATGCTCAGTACCACTTAAGGCCCTGGCCCTCTGCACCCAATGTTCTGTCTCCAACCCTGGATATTACTGATGTTTCAGAGGAAAGAGATTAAAAGAACCCACCCTGAATACACTGAAGGAAAAATCCCTTCCAGGCACCTGCAGATGGCCAACTGAAATCCTAAAGCATGCTTTTAGGAACATAAGACACAGACTGGAAGTGAGTCCCAGGCCCTAGGGACTTCCCCCTACCATCACAAGTGTTAAGGGACAAGACGATTTGTCATTCTCAGGGGACCTGTTGCACCATTAATGCCTGGCCTTGTCCAGAAAAGGTGTGAAGGCGGAGTTCCTGACAGAGACCTCTTTGGAGATTCCAAGAGCTGGGCTGATGGAGAATGGAAAAGACATGCCTCCTCCATTTCCTCCTCCAGCAGGTTTTAGCACAAGAGTTTGTATATAGGAAACCCTGCTTGGCAAACTGTCTGCCACCAGCCACCACTGAGTATCTGCATAAATACATTTCTGTATTTAGACAGAGATCACTCCCTTCTGGGGATTAGGAGCTAGCAGCACCTTTGAAACACTTCTCCAACCACAGAGCACGGGGAAGCCAGAGCAACTAAACCTCAAGAATCCTCTACCAGCACCAGGAAGAGTCTTCCTTTCACTTTTTTTTGTCTCTGACAGGTCAGGCATCATCACTGCTTTTCATCTCTGTCAGCTGTAGCAGAAATAGTCATATAAGAAAAGCTGCATTATCTAACACATTGTCTAGTCTCTGAAATCGAGATGGAATTACAGGACAGGATTTCATATCCTTCCCCAAATTCTTCACTATGAAAAATTCATTGGTAGGGGAAAAGTATATATATTTTGTTGGAGCTTAATTCTTGTATTTTTGACTTTTCTTCTCTAAGTGAAATCTGGTTAAATGAATATCTCGTAAAGGAATAATGCTGTTAAAAGAAGGCATTTTCTGTGCACCAACCAATATGTTGTGAGAAAATGGAGATGGGGGTGTTTTCAGAAAGGAAAGAGGTGACAGCAGCACTTATGAAAGAGAGAGAAAGACACAGTGGAGATGGTGTGATTAATTGTGATTTGTGAGGGCTAGTGTCAAGAAGTAGGAAGCCAAAAATGAGATAGGTTAGGGGAGATGCTTTTGTTCACAGAGGATATGGAACATAGGGATGGCTTTGATCTAGCCTTCACATATGAAGATTGTATTAAGAGAGAGAGAGAGATTCATACAAAGTCCAGTCCCCTCTATTGACTGGAGAGATGTGTGAACTTTATAATTTGGGAAGGCATTCTTAGATGCCATTTGATGGGAGCTTGCTTCCCAGATGAGTCTAAAATAGCCTCAATTTGGCAACTTTTCTAGACACTGTAAACAACATTTATTGGTGAGCTTGTCTGGGAAGGACCGAGGGTATGTTTCCCAGAATGATGAAGAGGTGGAAAATAATATTTTTGTGAGTTTATTATTATGTTAAAATTGCTTGAGTTTTGTTGCTGTGAGGGCACCTAGAGCCTTATATATGCATATTTATATTATTTAAATATAAAATAAATAAGAACCTACACACATAAACAGATAAATTTAGTGGTAGGAGAGATTGAAAAGGTGTCAGCTTACATATGGGGTCAAAGAAGAATGAGGCCCTTGGATTCAAAACAGCACTGAAATAATACATATTACTGATTTTCCAAATTAAGAAGACAGTAAACTCAGTCACTCAGCAAAGAAAGGAATATTATTATTATTATTATATCTACTGGCAACCAAGTATGTTCTGGCTCATCCCAAAGCAGAAAGAAGACACAACCCAATCTGAGGAGTTGATAAGTCAAGGCCCAATCCTTAAATTGATCCCTTATTGATGTACATTGGGTTTAAATCAATTTAAGAGTATCCACACAGGGTTGTCCCACAATTTAACTAAATCAACTAAAAATACACTATTAGTTAAAATGATGCAATTTTTAATATAGGCAAGATGTATAGTGGATATTCTACATAACTCAGTTGTGAGTTCCAACTTGCTGTACATCTGTACCAGTGTTTGTAAGAAAATAAGTAAATCCATATTTCCAACACCATAACATTAATATCAATTAAGAATCAGATTTCTTTACTAGGTTTTAATTTATGTTAACTGAGTCACACCTCTTATTCTATTTTTTTTCCTAGTATTTTATCATTTTCTAATATTTTTTCTAATATTTTGCATAGGATTGTTACAACAATCGAGTTGAAGAAAAGCATCCTAAGTGACTCAAATCTTTGACTTTCAAGAGACTTCCTTGCATGTTCATATGATTTGCATTGTAATTGCACCATGGGCTTCTGCTTCATTAAATCCAATACTCCAGTATTCGTCTTACAGAATGATCCAAAAGTGGGTGATGTTGCAGAGGATTATTTGCGACAAAACACTGAAGGAATCCAGGTAGGAGTCAGGACTCACTTATTTCAAAATACAGAAAAAAATAAGTTTGAAGAAACAGAAAATAGCATTAGAAATAATGCAGAAACTCACCCAGATTCTTATTCTGATTATGCATTGCACTCTGTGACTTATGTTAAAGAAACTGATGGTTTAGAAATGACAGATGTGGAATGAGGTTTGATTATATAATTCAGGACTTGATCCAGCCTGAACAAATGAATATGGCATAAAAATATTCTATTTAGTCTACCAAATAACAAATAAAAACAAAATAATGTTTAATAGCTGAGTCAAATAACCATAATTGAATACACTTTCGAATTCAAGCTCTATTATTTGGTAATCTTTGGAGTAATTTTTACCATTGTTGAAAGTTCCCTCTTCCCATCCACCACAAATTAATTGTCTTAGAGCATATTCTTATTTCTGGGAAAATGATGGGATGCACAAACCCCACACTGGGCCTGAAGGTGTTAAAAAACAATACTGGGCATAAATAGCTCTGCTCCTCCACCCTGAAGAGCATGCTCCAACTGAAGAGGCAACTTAAAAGGGAGCAACTCAGTTCAGAAGAGGGAGGCTAGGGAGAAGACAAGGCTCCTGGAGAAGTGTACCAAAGAAGTTTCCCTGTGACGACTAAGGCCTTGCCTACACTACATAGTTTGGTCAGCAAAAGGCAGCTTTTGAGCTCTTTTTGAGCTCTTATTGCTGCTGATTACGGGTATAATTCATGTGACAGAGCCTCTCTTTCTCCAGCACAAGTGGGAGTACTGTCCCAGGCACTGGGAATCTGCTGCCTTCCCATCTACAGACATCACCTGTTTGTAGGCATGGCTCAGCGTTGTGTTGTCATGCTGCTCTTGGATGAAGCTTCCCTCTTTTTAGTAAGGTCTTGAGGTCCACAGCTCTCTGTCTCTCTGGTCCCAAGAACGTCGCTTCCTGAGGGTCTTTAGAGTACCCCAGCCCACTAGGTTGATAGCGTCCACAAGCCAGAGCCTGCCCTGGAGCTCAGTTGTGGCATGGATGAGATCATCCATAATTTGTGGAAAGGCAGACCAATCTCTGCTAGCACTACTATAATTAAGTCAGTGTGAGCCCTGTCTCAATGGGGGTCCACACTGACTTAATTATAGTAGGGCTTTGTTTCCATGCATGCACTGTAGGCAAATTATCCCCTCTGTGTCAACTGTCTAAGCCACAGGGCAGCTTACATCACAGTTTGGTTATACTGTGTCCATAAGCCCCAATACCTCCTTCCCTTGGACCAACAGCAGGATGGTCAATTTAGGGGGAATCCACCTATGGACCCTCTCTTTTGTCCTACAACCCTCTGTGTAGTTGCACTGCATCAATTGGCACTCTTTCCTCATGTGCCTGTGTTGCCCAAAGACAGGGGTGTGCACAGGAATAAAAATGTGGCTGCTTTTGGGAGAGATCTCCAGGGACCCTTCGACTGTGAGAAAATTATCCACCAGTTGCTTCGTGTCTGATAACAACTCAGGGCAATGCCAAAGAACCCAGCCCCACTCTGAAAGTATTGTCATGAGCTGCTCTATGAGGATCAACTCTGCAACTTGAGTACTGTGCTCCTCGAGGTGAAGCCATTGTCAGCAATGCTCTTTTAAACCTTGTACCACTAGGCATGCCCTCTTGTGGCAGGTCTGCCCTAAAGTTCTGCCAATGTGTTTCTCTGGTAATATCCAGATATTCTAAAATAGCAATCATCACGCAATTGCAGTTTCTAACCTGCTCTGAGCTAAGGTTATGGCAGGCCAGCTGTGCCTGTCTCATTAGGTAGGGAGCTAAAACTAATGCCTGATGCTCCAGAGGTCATTGAGAGGCCAATGCTGCCTTCTCAAAGGTGGCAAAGAATGCCTCCAGAGCACTATCGGGGCCCATCTTAGTTAACTCCTGGCACAGGTGAGAGAGTTCCTCCTGGTGTATTGGGCCCTACCAGGCCTCCCTGTGCAGGGGCTGGGGTTTTTAACTGTTGCAAAAAGTCTCTCTGGAGTTCTTGTTGGTAGGTCACAATCTCTCCTAGCAACTCCCGCTATGTTGACTGGGCCTGCTACTGGGTCATCCAAGCTGCAACATCTGCTGCTGGCATTGCTGTTGCTGGATGGTCTGCTCCTGTTGCCATTCCACCGTGTAGTGCTCAGGATCCATCTCTGCTGATGCCCCCACTCCAAGGACTAGCACAAAACCTGTTTCTCTCTCACGTCATTGTATCAGGCACAGAGCATCATGTCTGCATTCTTCACAACACGTAGTCAGCTGGCTCTCTGCCTGGGCTCAGCTGTCACCTCTTTACATCTCTTGTCCTGGGAGCCCGCACTTTTGGGCAAGCTCCCTGTCCCCCGTGGCAGTTGAACTCACTCCTAGGTTGCTTTCTAAGTCTAATTACTCTAGTCCCCGGCACCTTTGCTTAGGTTCAGTGACAGGGCCCAAGATGGAGAGCAGATGGCCAGAACCCCTCTCAGGGCTGCATGTCCATCTGCCCTACCCAAGGGGAGGGAAAAGCTAGTCACTGCCTTGGGCTGTGCTCTCGATGTCAGATATGGAGCAATCGCTTTGTGAGTAGTGTTCACCCATGGTGGATAGGGGGGTTCCTGTCTTTTATTTTTATTTTTTTTTAAGACAAGCCCCAAAGGCTTGTCTCTGACCCCAGCAGAAGTCAGTCCCGCGGAACAGACACTATCATCCCAACCCTGCCTTGTTCACAGAAGGACACGCACAGAGCAAAACCGGGACTTGTCCCGCGTCCTGACCGATTTAAGGTCGGGATGCCCTTCGTCCCGATATCGGGATTCCAGGCGTAGCGGCAAGGCGCCGCTTATAGCTAATAAAGGTGAGGGAAGAGCAGTGGCTTCAGCAGATGATACTGAGCATGCTCAGTTCGTGTGCACATACAAAAAACCTACTTTGATCAAATAAAAAAGTCTCTCACACCCCACTACAAACTATTTCTGCAAATGCAACCCCTCCCCACTTTGTGCCCCTTCCTGTGCTGGATTTTGCCCTCTGTCACTCTCTGCCAGCACCTCTCTCTGGGGCTTAACTCCTCCCTCTCCCCCCGGGGCCCCTGATTTTACCCTTTAGCCCAGGGGTGGGCAAACTACGGCCCACGGGCCATATTCGGCCTGCCAGCCATTTTTATTCGGCCTGCCAGCTATGTCCGGGCCGGTGCCAGTGGCCCTTTGCTCCCAGCCAGGGGCGCCAGGCGAGCACAGCTAGCCGCGGGCCTGCACTGCCGGCCTGGGGGCTGGGCTGGGAGAAGCGGGAGACGCGGGAGCCCCGAGCTCCCCAGAGGGGGCGCCAGGCAGGGAGCATGGAGAGCTGTGGGAGCCCTGCGCTCCCAGGCGGAGGCGCCGGGCCATGAGGAGGCGCGGGAGCCCCATGCTCCCTGGCGGGGGCGCCACACTGGGCCATGAGGAGCCGCGGGGGCTGTGCTCCCCAGCGCGGGCGCCGAGCTGGGAGCAACGTGGAGAGCCGAGCCACTGGAGCTGGCTGAGCAGGTAAGCCGCGGGCAGGGAGAGGAGGAGAGGGGGAGCTTAGGTGGGGACATCCAGGGTGGTAGTGGTTTGGGGGGGTCTCAGGAGGGGGCAGTTAGGGAATAAGGAGTAGGGGGCCTTAGATAGAGGGTGGGGTCCTGGAGGGGCAGTTAGGGTGGGGGGTCTCCAGAGGGGCAATCAAGGGACAAAGGGGGGGTTGGATGTGTTGGGGGTTCCGAGGGGGGCAGTCAGGGGCAGGGGCAGGCCAGGCCGTTTAGGGAGGCACAGCCTTCCCTACCCAGCCCTCCGCACCTTTTTGAAGCCCAATGTGGCCCTCGGGCCAAAAAGTTTGCCCACCCCTGCTTTAGCCCCTCTGCTAATCCTTTCTCCAGCTGCTTGACCCCCCCAGACCAATCCATTTCCGCCGGCTGCTCAGACCCCGGCCACCCATTTCCTCCGTTTTGTCCCCTTTGCCACTTTTTAAGCCCTGTAAATAGCAGTCAACAGAATCTTATGGATAATAAAGGGTGGGGTGAAGGGCAGTGGCTTCAGCAGATGTTACTGAGCATGCTCAGTACACCCTAAGTAGCACATTCGTACCAGGAGCACTATAATACACCGCACCGGCCCGCGGCAGGGCTGTGCCCAGCCCCGGGGCGGCGGGGTTTCCTGCTCTGCCGGCCTGCGCCCGGCCCCGGAGCGGGGGGCGCCCGGCCCCGTGGGCAGGCGTTGTAACGCCTCCTGCGCCCATGCTTCCCGTGGGGTGTGAGCCTATGGCTCCCCGCTACCCCCTTCCCCCCCATGTGTCCCCCATTCCTTGTCATCTGGTCACCCTAGCAAAACCCCGCCCCGCCCGGCAGAGCGCCCCGCCCGCGGGACCCAGGGCCGCTCAGCTGAGCGTGGCCTTGTCCCGCCAAAGGCCCCGCCAGCTCACGTGACCAACAGGGTCGCCTGGCAACCCCCTCCCCGCCCCCCACCTGTGCGTGGGAGGGTCGCGGTGTCTCCTCTTCTCCCTTCCCTCGTGTCACCGGGAGATTCGTTGCGGGAACTTCAAGCCCCAGCTGCGGCGCGGGGCCGGAAGGGTTTGGGACGCGCACCTCGGACAGACGGCCGATGTAACGGGCCGCGCGTGAGCCGGAGGCGGCTGGAGTTTCTCCCCTTCCCCCCACCGCCGTGAGTAGCGACCTGTCCCCGCCACTGGCACCGGCGCGCGGGGTTTCTCGCTCTCCTGGCAGAGCCGCCCCCTCCCCACGGTCTGCGTCCCAGCGCTCTGCGGTCGGAGGGTGCGTAACAGGAGGGCACGTCCCTCCCCGCCGACCTTCCCCGCCCCGCGCCCGCGCCCGCGCCCGAGCCGCTCTCACCCCGCGGAGCGAAAACAGTCTCGGGACGCGGGAGGGGCCCCTCCGTCCCGCCAGGGTGGGTAATTCCGGTACTGAGGAGCGATGGGCACGTAACTCACCTAGGCCCGCTCCTCTCTAGTGCGATCCCTGCGGGGGTGGGGGAGGGTAGCGACAAGGTGACGCGTTTTAGGGTCAAGGGCAATTTAAATCCCGCCCTGGTTAGCTGGCCCGCTCCCTGACTTCTTCAAACGTTAACCTGCATATTTCTGGTAGACTAGGTTGTCAAATATTTGTACTGCTCCTGAGAGAATTCTGTGCCAAAATTTTTTTTTGCACACATTTTAAAATCTTGCACAAATTTGCAATTTTTGTCAATAAATAAATGTGGAGGCTCCAGCATGGGAATGGGGAGCACAGGCCAGTGGCTGCCCAGAGGTGGGAGATCACCCTGTAACTCCCCCTTAAACACAGAGGTGAGGCTGCACTTAACACAGTTCAGGGGCTAGGCGTGGCCCCCCCATGCCAGGCATACCAGATGTGGGTGGGCAGGCTCAGCCCAGCAGGCTCCTAGCGTGGGAGGGATTCAAGTGCTGAGTGAGAGGGTTCTGTGTGGGAAAACCTAGCTGCTGGCAGCTCAGATACAGCTGTAGGGCAATCAGGATGAATAGAGGCTGGTTGGGAGGTTCTGGTTGCAGGGGCAATGGTACTCTCCAGTGGGGTTCAGGGGAAGGTGCTTGGCACTTTGTATGTAGTGGTGGGGGGAGATGCTGTGGAGTGGGGCTTAATGGGGTGAGGTACAGTATCCCTCCTATGGCTTTTTTTTGCTTCCTCAGCAGAAAATCATTTTTTGCAGAGAATCAAAGAAATCTGGAGAGGAGGGGACCATGAATTCTGCACATGCAGTTTCACAGAATTCCCCCAGGAGCAATGTTACTGACAGTATTGTAAAATTACATTGTCAGGGAAAAAACAAATACAATCAGATACTGTGCTTTGCAGGCTTCTAGTAATATGCAGCAAGTGGAAACAGCCTTCTGTAGCCTCATCACAGATATTGACCATACACCAGTGGTGGAATGCCCTCATCATATTTGGAAGAAGGAAATCTACCTTGTAAACACATTCATTGTGGTAGCATCACTATTTTGGTATCCTGGGAAGAAAGTGAGTACAGCATGATTGCCTTTAGTAATGTGTTTGTACTAAAGGAATGCAGATTATGAACATCTCATACAGAACTTTGATAGACCTGCCTCTCCTTTCACAAGTTATCTGATAATTTTATTAAAACCATGGTAATCCCATCATCCCTGAAGAACTATTTCCGGTTATTTTATGTCCTCAGGATTTCAGCATCTGGCTTTAAGTGCACAGCAAACAGAGGACTCATTCTACAGTCTGTTTCTAGTGATGTTTACCAGAACTTGGCTGTGGAAGATTGGATTCATGACAACATGAATTTAGAGAACAGACAGGTTCTCTTCCTTTGGAGAAATTCTCCCACGGTGGTGATTGGGAGACACCAGAATCCCTGGCAGGAGTGTAACCTCAAGATAATGAGGAAGAAGAACATAAAACTAGCTAGAAGGAGAAGCGGAGGAGGGACGGTTTACCATGATTTGGGCAATATCAACTTTACTTTCTTCACACCCAAGAAAAAATATGATAGAATGGAAAACCTAAAATTGGTTGTTAAGGCTCTAAAAGGCTTGCGACCGCAGTTAGACGTGGATGCCACTGACAGATATGATCTCTTGCTAGATGGGAATTTTAAAATCTCAGGTACTGCTGCAAAGCTAGGAAGGACTGTTGCTTATCACCACTGCACTTTACTGTGCAATGCAGATAGGTTTCTTTTATCTTCTGTACTGAAGAATCCTTACAAGGGGATAAAAAGCAATGCCACTCCTAGCATGCCTGCTTTAGTGAAAAATCTCTTTGAAGAGGATCCTACTTTAACATGTGAGATGGTCATGGATGCTGTTGCTGCAGAATATGCAAGATGCTATCAAATTGCCCATCATATCACCCTAATAAACCCAGCTGATGAGACAGTGTTTCCTGGAATTAATAATAAAACCAAAGAACTACAAACCTGGGAATGGATATATGGCAAGACCCCAAAATTTAGTATTAGCACTTGCTTTAACATGGTGTATGAACAGTCTCTCCTTGAAGTTAAAGTGGATATTCATGTAAAGCATGGAAGAATTGAAGTTTGTAACATTGATTTGCCAGAGCGATGGCTGCCACCAGCAATGTGTAATGAACTAGAGAAAAACCTAATTGGCAGTAAGTTTTGCCCCAGTGAAGCCACAGCATTAGCAAGTGCTCTGCTGAGAACGTGTCCTCAAAACTATGAGTTGCACAGCAAGTGGAATCTCTTATGTGAGAATGTGATGACACTAATGTGATTTTCATAATGAAAGTGTAAGTCACAACTCTGATACTGACTAGTGCATAATTTACTAAAAAGGTAAAATAAAAATCTTGTTATTTTTCAGTATGTTGTGCAAGTTGATTTTATAGGTGTAAGCTACTACTGAAGTAACTTTCTCTTGATTTATCCACTAAAGTTCTTGAAGTCTAGTGCTTTAGTTCATGATTGTGTAACTACTAATCAGACTGATCATAAAACTAAATTTCATGTTGTCAGCACTGTCAACATGAAAGTATTTCTCAATCACTGAAGACTGAACATGTACTTAGTCATCCAAATACATGAAGATGCTTCAGACTGGATCTATATGCTAAGAGTTTATATCTCAGAGGCAGTGACTTGCTAGAAAGCTATACTGGATTTGACCGTTCATTTTAAAAAGACTGCAAAGCCATTAGTCTAATATGAGGTGGTATTTTGATAATTTTTGCTAACTTCTGAGAGCTTAAATTTAAGTGTATGGATATGGGGTATCCATTTTGTCTACATTTTAAGCTCTGAATTACATTTTATTCTAGAGTTCCATTTTATGGTCTAAATTAAAAATAGTAAAGTTTGCATGTTAACATCATGAAAAAAATCAGTATCAGTAAATAATGGTCTATGGACCTCCAGCCAGCTTAGATATCATGCAAGAGAACTGCATTTTGATTTGTGTCTTGCTCTCAGATGGCTTTAGTCCTCAGCTGGAAGGATAATGGCCACAAAGCAGAACCACACATTTAGATAGTCTGATCAAATATGACACATTCTGTTCAGTTATCTTCCATTTACCCGTATTTGGGCCCCTCTATACATGAACTCCCATTAGTATTCAAATAAAGTTAATCACTGAAACTGAAGTCTGTTAAATTGTGGTGTGATTGCCAATGGGTATTTCACAGAGGACTGCAGAAATATTAACTGATTTTACAGCTCTCCACCTTGTTTTAGAAGGAAAAATTTGGCCTTAATTATCTAGTTAACTAAGCTACAGTTTGATATGGTGTCTTCCTTCAATCCTATTGTTTTTAATTTAAAGCGGGGATCGGCAACCTTGACATGCGGCACCGGAGCGTAAGCACCCTTAGTGGGCCCCGCTGGTTTGTTTACTTGCCGGTTCACTGATCGCAGCTCCCATGGGTCACGGTTCGCCATACTGGCCCAATGGGGGCTGTGGGAAGCGACACAGTGCTGGCCTATCTCATTTCTCTATATTTGGATTTTCTGTGTTGGATCAAAAACATCTATGTTTGTGGAGTGTGTGCAATTTACAGAAACGTAACTAGTCTCCTAAGCACTTGTGAACTTTCAGCACTGCTAATTCATCATATCTGATGCAGTAGAACTTCAAAGTTTATGAACACCTTGGGAATGGAGGTTGTTTGTAACTCTGAACAAAATGTTATGGTTGTTCTTCCAAAAGTTTACAACTGAACATTGGCTTAATACAGCTTTGAAACTTTACTATGCAAAAAAAAAATGCTTTAAATGAAACAAGCACAGAAAGCGTTTCCTTACCTTGGCAATTTTTTTAACTTTCTTTTTTTTTTTTTTAGTAGTTTACATTTAACACACTACTGTACTGTATTTGCTTTTTTGTTTTGTTATCTCTGCTGCTGCCAGATTGCATCCTTCTGATTCCAAATGAGGTGTGTGATTGACCAGTCACTTCGGAACTCCGGTGTTCGGAACTCTGAGGGTATACTGGACCTTGCTTTAAAGTGTTACCTCATTTAGTTTAGAAAGTCTATCAGTTCAAATTTCAAGTAATCAAAAATATAAAAAATAGTTTATTCCATATAAAAATGTGCACTACATGTAACTGAGAGAAATTAAAAGCAGGCATTTAAAGTTTGAAAGAGCAGTAATTAAATAACAGAAATAATTGGTCATGTTTTCTTTGTATGTTTAGTATGAAAGACATCCACTGTTGTTTCATGACATGGTCTCAAATCAAAGTCACAGTATCCAAGGCAAAAACGACCCTACAGTAAGGAACACAATTTTAGAATAAGCCACTTTGTAGTTCAAATTAATTCAAAAGAAAAGACAAACCTACCTGTGGCTTCTTAAAATAATCAAGCCCTCTTCCAATCTTAATCATCCATCCATTGTTGAATCTATTTTAAAAATTCAGTGTTATTCCCTCTTCACAAGTTTACAGACTGTAGGTACATTTAACATAATTAGGAAAAACCTTAATGTCTATAAATTACACAAATTCCTCCTACCATTTCCATCACAATTTCTAGCTAGATGTCAACTGTATAATACAGCAATGTCTTGTTTTACAAACTAGATTCCCGTGGTTCCAATGTTGAACACAGTATAAAACTATGAAGAACCTACTTTACTGGATAAATTAACTGCCTTCCGCTTTGAATGACACTTGTAACCATGGTTATAGATAATTTGTCAGGATTAAATGATTTGGAATTAAATGGTTTTCTGGATCACCAACCTTATTTCTCGATCATGAATTGAAGATGAAAATGAGACATTCAGTGTTACTCCATAGTTCTTCAGTGATTGCTTTATTTCTTCTAGGCTACTTGTCTGCTGACTCTTTCCGCTGACCTGTTAAGAGTACAAGTTGTTTTTTCATCATGAGTGTTCCAGTTGTGTCCATTTATCTTCTTCAATTCACTAACACCACTTTATTCTTATACTTTTTACCCAAGTTTCTCAATGCTTTATGAAGGCAGATAAATTGTACAGATTTTTGCAGATGGGATGATTGAGGCACAATGACTGCCGTGGCCAAAATCACACAGCAAGCCAATGACAGATTATGGACAAGGACTCAGTTCTCCCTCCTAGTCCCATGCTTTAACCACTAGATACGTTGCCTCCCCAGTACACTGGATTATCTGTTCAGACTAAGATTTGGCTAGAATGAGTACAGTGACAACAAGAGGGTTTATACTTGTCATAATTCTAAAATATCAAAATGTATCCAGGACTTCCTTATTATAAAGAGTCTCCCAGGAAATTTTTTTAAACGGTGTTTCTTACAATAGACAATCAACTAGGACAATATAAACATCTTTCTTCCAGGCTCACTTCTACTTCGGATTCCACATAAGTAGAATTTATTTAGCAATATATTTGAAATTAGACTATTCAGTATTTATATTAAATCCGCTTGACCTGCTTGCATCTCCTGTTGAAGGAGGGTCTCAGTCTGACAAATACTGGTAAATATGAATAATAGATATTATACATGAAGTCTAGATACTTACTTCATCGCAGGAAGTGAGGAGATGGATAGTTTTCACTTTGCAGGGCCCCTTAACAAGCATCTCACAGAATCGTAAAAAGTTGTACAACTGTAAGAGTTAGTTTGATTATTTAATAACGGAAAAAATTATTATAGTTTTACATATAAGCTACATTCAAGATCCACTTGCCTGGTGAACATGTCTAATGTATGGGTCCTCTACCCAAACTTCTGTAACGGTCTCATTAAGGTAGTCTTGGAAAACCTTCTCATAGCTGAAACCAGTTGCATTTTCTTCTATTTTAATTTGCTGGTGGTATTTACCATCTAAAAAAGAAGCATCCTTCACTAAACAAGACAGTGCAGTCATACATACGTATTCTATAAATCCTAGGTAACTGTATTGTAACTTCAGATATACAAGTGCATCTTTCATGAACATTTTAAAAAAATTACAGTACAGCTTCATACCTTCTCTTTCTTTTTCAATATATTTTTTAATTGCTTCAGCTCTCTTCATGTAGTCACATATTTTTTGTCTGTAATGAACTTTTTTTGTTTCATCTTTTGTAGCTGTGAATGAAAAACATTCAGATTTAGATTATCTCAAAAAAGGAGGACAACTATGTCTGGTAACTATTCCCCAGGATTAAAAAGTCCTCTAATTTTTTTTCATTCAACAGTCTAGAGGAGAGGGGAGAAATCCTCTACTGGACCTACATCCATGCCCAAGACCCAGTTCCTTTACAGTTTGGTTCTTAATATTTTTCATTGTGTGTACCTAGGCTTGGCAGAATTTGATTTACAATCATTTTGACTGATAATATCAATGTTTATTTTAAGCACTTTTATAATTTTTACTGTTCCAGAATTTTATGGGTGGGTGGTGAGACAACAAATATTTAATGACAGTAGGTGTTGAAATTCAAGAAGTTAAAGCTTTTTAATTATTAAAACAAATTATCAACATTAGTCAAAATAGCCTTAAATTAAACTCTAATAAGTTCAAGCTGATTTTTTTTACATTATTTCTGAAAGTTTTGATTATTATTAATGGAACTACTTTGTCAGTACACAAATATTTTGTGTGTTTCTGGTGAAATCAACCGTTACCAACATTTATCAATAAAAATCGAAATCTTCCAAGCCTACATCTATCCCAAGATGAGCTTCTTGAACCACAGTGTGTGTGGGGGGGAGAGAGAGAGAAAATGAGGAATGTAATAGCCATGTACTAGAAACAAACTGTATTTTTTAGAAAAGTGGAGGCCACTCAAACAGAGCGGCCAGCCTTTTGATTTTACTGTTTCCAAGAATGTTCTGTTTTTCTTCGGATTTGTCTACGCTTAAAATGCTACAGGGGTGCTGCTGTAGCACTTCACTGAAGATGTTATCTATATTCACAGGCCGGGTTTTCCCCAGTGTTGTAGGTCACCTCTCATGGACCTTGTGCTAGCCACAGTGGGGGGTGACGTTGGTTTCACTGGGGCTCCCGACCTTTCCCGGCGGAGCAGACAAGACGCCAGCGCTGGAGGGGGAGGTAGGGCCCACCCCGCAGAGCCCGGGTCACGAGTGTGGGGGTCGAGCCCGTCGGTACCTTTCAGCACCCGCAGCAGCAGGTCGATCCCCTCCTGGTAACACACCAGCGACTCCTGGAAGCGGGACGCCGAGTCCAGCTCCACCGCCCGCTTCAGCGTCGCCACCGCCGCGGGCTCCAGCGCGGCCACCGCGCCCGGCCCGGGCTGGGACATGGGGGCGGGCGGGAAGCGACACCCGCGGGCATCGAACCCCTCGGCTCGACCCGGCCTGCGCGCGCCACCTCCCGGAGCCAGGTGGGGACCGGGGGAGGAGGGGTGGTCACGTGATTGTCAGGACCCGGAAGAACCCGAGGCGGCTGCTGGTGACGCATTTTATTCCAGCCCCCCCCCCCTAACCGGAAGTAGCCCGGGCGCGCTTTGCGCCTCGGAACTAAAGTGCGGCGGCTTCTGGGCGCGGATCTTAGGGGCTGCTGGAAACCGGAAACGACCGTCGGGGTGAAGATGGCGGCGGCGGTGCTGAGTTGCGTCGCCAAGAGACGCCCGGGCGCCTGGAAAGTGAGTGGGGCGCGGAGCCGGGGCGGGGGTTGCCCTGTGCTGGTCGTAGTGGGATGGGGGGGAGGGACAATTCCTCCAAGAGGCGACACGAGAGTGGGACCCGATCCTGCAGCGGTCCCTCGTCTCCCATTGCCCCGGCTGCTGCGCTCCGTGCTCCGCTTCCGTGGCCCCTGGTGACCGGGTAGCAGGACGGGGGCTCTTCCCCTGTCGAGCCTTATCCTGGGACACGCTAGGGCGGGCCGCAGCCTGGTCCCCCTAGGACCGTCCCTCCAGACCGGGTCAGCCCCAGTGAGCTGCGCTGCCCGATCGCGTTCAGCGCGCGTGTCCCGGCTCGACGGGCCAGGCACAGCCCGGCCGTTCCGCTGCCTCCGATCTAGTGAAACCCGGGGTCGTGTCCTCGCGGCACTAGAACACCGGGAGCAGAAACGCGGGCTGTACAAGTATTTGGTTTCCTTAAGCAAGAATATGCAAAATGTCTTGGTGTCAGAGCACCCACTGATGTAATAAGTGCACAGTCTTGTATCCCTTATTCTGGTTGAACAAGGGGACCCTGATCCTAGTTCAGTCATTGCAGTTTTATGTACAATACAAATATTAATAATTTTCTCCTTGAATAAATTTGACAAATCATGCCATAACTTTTTTTAGACTCTGACAAAAAGCACCCTGGAGTCACTGACTTGGACAGGATGGATTCGCCATAAATTTACAAAGTCAAGAATTCCAGCTTCAGTAAGCACAGTATTTAAATAATTGAAAGCATGTTATGGGTTTGTTTATAGCTTTATTTTTTTTTAGTAAGACTGATGTGTAACAATACTGAGCAAATACCATTGTTAAACTAGAGGGATATGCACTAAGGGTATGTCTAGACTACCCGCCGCATTGGCGGGCAGCGATCAATTCAGCAGGGGTCGATTTATTGTGTCTAATCTAGACGCGATAAATCAACCCCCAGCGCTCTCCCATCAACTTCAGTACTCCACCTCTGTGAGAGGCGCAGGCAGAGTGGAGTACGGGAGTCGACGGGAGAGCGCTTGGGGAACGCTGTGGAGAGTAGGTCTAAATGTGGTGGTGTTCACATAGCTGAAATTGTGTAACTTAGACCGATTCCCCTCCCACCCCTGAGTGCAGACCAGGCTCAGAGTCTTTTATGAAAACCAGTATCTGATTGTAGTTGATTTTATTTTTGAAATAGGGTATTCTTGAGTAATAAGCTTGCCACAATTCTCTTACAAGTTTGGGTCCCAGTCCTAAAATTGGACCTGTCTGAGCAGAGCTGTGTTCTTATGCAGAGGCCGTTGAAGTGTCCATGTATATGGTTGAAGAATCATGCCCCCAAAGACTAGGCTATATATGACTGGAGGATCATGATCTCAAATTTATGGTATCCTTCTGCAAATTGTCATGAGGAAACACTTGTAATAATTTTAGGTTATTTGGAGATTAGCTTTTTTAATACTATGGTCATATGGTGCTGCTTTGGCCTTCTGGACGGGAAGCTAATTAGAAATTTAGGAGGTTTTGCCACATTTTCTGTCTAGTGCAAGACCAAAATATATTTTAGGAGAATATTTTTACAGCAAGACATTGTTGGATTCAGTAATTGTTGAAATGTTTAAAAATAAACAAACAAAAACATGCTTTTTGTGAATTACTTATTTGTAGGTATTTCAGGCACAGCCTGCAGATCATGAAAAATATGGAGGTGATCCTCAGCAGCCTCACAAACTGCATCTTGTCACTAGAATCAAAAGTGGAATATGTCGTCCGTACTGGGAAAAGAAAATAATACATGATCTTGGACTGGATAAAGTAAACTTTCTAAATTACTTTTTCATGTTTATCATGCACATCGGTAAAGTAATTAGCCTAGAAATTTAGAGCAAAATTCTTCTCTCAGATTTTCACCATAATACACTGCTTTGATATTTTTTGTCTTGTGGGACCCTGATTCTGCAAACATTTATGCATGTCCTTAACTGTAGTATAGTGAGAAATTCCATTGAAATCGAAAGGACTACTCACAATAGGAAAGTTGAGCAAATTAGGTAGTCATTTGCATGATTGGAACATAGATGTATGGATCCCCTATGGATGTAATAGGAAATATGCATTTGTAAGGAAAGCAGAACACCTGCATCGAGACTGTTATACATAGCAGAGAAGAACTTTGCCCCACTAGCCTTTAATAAAGCTGTTAAAATACAAATATATTTATGAATGCTCCTTAGTTCACTCTTAGTTGTTGGGTCATATTAATCAGTGTTCATGAGTATCTGGGCAGTCCTGGTGTATTAATGAAGATGTTAGTGAGTCCCAAAAGTTTTATGAATTTTAGCACACTTATTGAGAATAAGTGTGAATTTCCCAAAGTGGTCTAATTTTGTGTACCTATGTTCTTCTTTTATTGATATGTGAATGCTTCAATTCAATACATCAGTTCCTAGAGACATAAATTGCTTTGTTGAAGTAAGTTTGTAACATTTATTCTGCATTGTTTATAGGCACATCAGCCCAGAGTGCACAAAAATATCCCATCTGTGAATGCAAAACTGAAAGTCATAAAGCATCTCGTAAGGTTTGTTAACTCTTCCTTTGACTAGCAACAATTAAAATAACTTGTTAGCATTTTCTATGTTTTAAACAAATTCTCTTGTCTGTAGAATACAGCCCCTGAAACTACCTCATGGAATTCCAACAGAAGAGGAAATGTCAGATACCTTACTTAAGAGCACAGGAGAATTAGTAATTCGGCGGCATCTGAAACCAGTGGAACAAAATGCAGTTAAGGCATAGTATGCACTGACTGTTCACACGTTTATAAAATAAATTATTTAACCAGTAAATTGAGAGTTGTGTGTATTAATTAAATGATTAAAATGGAATCCAGCCTGTCCATGAGTAGCACTGCTTCCCCCCAACACATTGTGAACATTTCCCAAAGGGCATTGTTCCAGAAGGCAGCAAGTGGCACACTGGGATGCCTACCCACCATGTTACAGCACTTTGCATCAGAACAAACGCTCCTGGAAAATATGTGCAGCACTGAAATAAGCAGCCAAATATGCAAGTGCATGAGTGATATACAAACTTCAGCAGCTGTATGTTAACATAACTTTTGTAGAGTGGCCTTTGTGTGGGATTCAGGGAGGCATCTGTCCGTGCTTGCAATCTACAGCTGGGAATGCCTTTCCTGGCATCAGGCATCTTAGATGCCTAAATTGTTGCTTGAGAGAACAAAAGTTAGGCACCTGCCTGGTTCCCACAAAAGTGTGTGTGTGGGGGCGGGGGGGTTTGGGTGTTAGAGGAGGAGATGGCAGGTACCATCCTTTGTCCCAGTGTCAGAGCACTCACCCAGAATGTGGGAAACTGGTTCAGTTCCCTGTTCCAACTGACAAGGACAAGGGATTTGAACAGGATTTCAACCTCAAGTGAGTGTTCTAACCATTAGACTATAGTCTCATTCTATAGTGTCTGGGCCCATTAATATTTAATACAGCATAGAATGACTACAACAAGAAACCCACATCAGAATATGCCCTGGTGGTTAGGGTGCATTGAACTCCTGTTCAAATCCCTTTTCTCCATTAGGCATAAGTGGGAATTGAACTGGGGCTTCCCTGCAGCCCAGCTGAAAATACCCTAGCCAGTGGGATCAAGGTTATAAGGGAGTTGTCCTCTGTTTTTGTGTGGAGTAAGTCATGCTTAGAAAATGCCTACCTGATTAGGCCCTGATGGTGTTCCCCCATCTATCTTCTGATTTGAGAATTGCACTGGGGCTTAGGTGTGAGATCGGCATCAGTATGCAGGCTCCAAGACAAAAATGAGGTTCCTAGGGGACTTTTCAAGTGCAAATTTACTCTGTGAATGAGCTTAGGCCACCTAGAGGGTGAGCTGGCAGCTCAGTGGGGTTTTTGTTGATTACAGTGGTACCCACATTTGGGATTTAGGTACCTAAATCCCTTTATGGAGCTGAGCTGCCATCCTTTCTCAAGATGAATGATTGGGCTGGAGTCATTTCACCATGTACATCCATTGTGGATTTTTTGGGGTGCAGCTGATAGCCATATCCTACAATAAAAGCTGGGTTAAAGAGCAGTAAGTCAATTTAGATAAACCCAAATTTTGTTTAAACAGGGTTTTAATCAAGATATCTGAAAAATAACTGACTATGGGAACACAAACTTTTATTTACCCTTTAAGAAGAAATGAAAGTCCTGAAAGTTTCATTTTTTTGCTCCTTTTTGGGTACACTTACTACACGTGTCTGGAAGTTAGATCCCAAGGTATTTGAAGCCTTTGATAAAGTCCTAATAAACTGTGTGGATTCTTGAACTGAACATAGAACAGGTAAAGAATAATAATGTTGACTACAGAAGAGGTGCTTTAGTGCAAAGCTCTGAGAGCTCTTCTGAGCCTTTTTCAACCAGGGCCCCCAAACCATATATTCTTGCCTTTGACCCTACCCACAAGCCACCAACTTTTCTCTACTATGACTCCACTACATAACTCACAGTCTTTGTCTGTTTCACCCAAAACACCCCAAAAAGCATACATAATCTGGTAATTGTTTTTTAAAGTTTATTGTGCCTGCTTTAAACAAAGGGGACACTTACAAGCATTGAATATAAATTTGATGTCATTTAAAAAATACTGTACTAAGCATATGTTAATAAAAATTATGTATTGATCATTCCACAAGTTTGTATATATCAGTGTGCATATATATATATTCAGTAAACATTTACTGCAACAGTTTTATATTTGGTAACTCTGATAACCAAATTATTAGAATGCAAGACTTCCAGTTTTAATAATTAAACCTAGTATTTTTTTATTTTTAGACATTTTTAACCTAAACTAAAAGCCTCTAGGAGCTCTTAACTTATTTTTCTATTTCCAAGATTTATACTGGAAAAGTAGTATCTTCTCAATCACTCTTTGACTACACTACTTCTAGAAACTGTTCTCTATAAAAGTGCTAGTTTCCAAATCCGAATGCTGGGCTCTTGCTGTAACATCATTGGCATAGTCATTGTTTGTTGTGCTTCTATCCATTCTGTCATAGCTCTTGACATTTTTAGGTCCTGCATTATATGCAGAAATTGCACCTGAAATGAAAAAACATATACTTAAGAGAAACTTGTTTCTTTTTTAAGAAATAAAACCAAAGCCCCTGCAACACATGAACAACAAATGCATGTCAGAACCTTGTTCCTTCAGTGTGTAGTTCCCTTTTGTTCTATAAACACCTTTGGCAAAGTGTGACCCTAACAACACTTCAAGTCAGATGGCAAGGGGCTCCCAGCTATGCAACAATAAATATTAAGTGGCCTGACAAGCTCAATACACTTCACACAGTTGTCATGATATTCATATTACAAGACACCTTTTAAATATCACTTGCAAACTAATAACATGCTGGTCATTAATATAGCTGTGAAATATATGTAACAAAGCTACATGACAGCATGGATAATCTCTGATACTATCTCTTGAAGTCTGGAAACAGACAAAGGAGGTTGGAAATATGTTCTTAAAATGTGTTTGGCAGGCAGTGCATAAAGTCCAGCTTCCCCTAGACAAAATAATGTGTATTTACATGTCTGGCCAGCTTGATCACCAAGAACAATGACAAGTATATTTACATAGAAGGTAAACGAAGCTAGTAAGTGAGAGAGAGAACCTCTGAATGATCATGATGGGGAATGGAGTCCGTGCCCCCAGAAAGCCTTACTGGCTATTGAAACAGACAAAAAACATTGGGGAAATACAAAGGGAGTAAAGAGACATTGGAGCTACCCATCATCTGGGAAAACAAAGAAGCTGTTGCTTTATATTGATGAAAGATGGGACCTCCTGCATAACTAGTTGGAGAATGTTGACAACTTGGTGTGAGTGAGAAACTGCTAGGCAAGCTGTATCTTGCTAGAATTAAATTTTAGACATTAGAATGCATACTAGTTTTGTTTGTAACCCTTTTGTATCTCTCTCACTTGAAATCACTTAAATCTGTTCTTTTTGTTAACCTTATTCTTAGTTTTGCTACAAACCATCTCAGTACTGTGTATGAAGACGGGGGGTAGAACCCCAGCTGAGCTAACAAACTGTTGTGTGTACTGGCTCTCTGAAGACAGCAAATGTGGGGTTACCTCTGTGATTCTCCAGGAAGAGAGACTGGACACTTGCAGGAGAGACTTGACATCAGAAGGTTTGTTGGGGTCACTTCACAACATGTAAGTGGGGTGATGGAAGGTCAGAATGAGACCTTTGTGTGGTCAACATGCTGCTGGGGCCAGGGCTCTAAGCTAATGCTGGACTGCCTAAAGGCACTCAGGGTTCCAGGGCTGGTGGAGACAGAACCTCTAGGTGGTCAGTGTGAACCCTCACATTATATCATTGTGTGATGCTTTAACAGCTTTTGTCATTGAGCTGTTCTACTGGAGTCTTAAAGTTCACAAGGAAACCACACAATCTGATTTCATCCAGCTTTGAAAATCCTACATAGTTCCCTCCCCTAGCTATACTTAGATGTCTAGAAGAACCCCCATTACCAATTTCCATCTGTCTTCTCTCATATCTGACCTCAATAATACAGAATTTTTGTGTTTGTATTGCAGTAGTGGCAGGCCCTAATCACAGCCAAGGACCTACTGTGCCAGGGATTCCACCAATGCATAAAAAGTCCATGCACCACAAGTTTACAGCTTAAGTAGTTAAATGTTAAATCAAAGCTATGCTGAGCACTATTGCTATTCTCTCTACAGGGCTAAATGTGCTGTATAATTGGGAATATTACCTTAACAATCCCAAGGAGAGGATTTTTGTATACATCTAAATGCAAAACTACATCCAGTATTAGGAGCTTGCTCTATGGAGAAAATGTGTAGGTGAAACATTCTCTTTCATTCTTTTATTGAAACAAAACATAGTAAATATCATAAACATAGCAGGATAAGAACTAGGGAATGGGATTTTGTTTGAATGCCTTGCCCCTTACTTGATTTTAAAATCTTTTCTCTCCCTGTCATATATGTTGCATTAACTGGAATGAAATATGGGAGTGACCAAATATTATCTCTAACTTCCTATGAAAGGCAACAAGACTGTGACCGACGCGGCTACAATAACAATGCATACAACAATGGAAGATACCGTATTTTGAAGTTATCAGAAAACATAGCAACTTAAACTATCAAAGCAGTGGACAGTTAATTCTTACTGACTCTCTAAAGCCTAACATGTCCAATCACAGGTTGGATCCTGATGCTGCAATCAGTTTGGCCTGGGCAGACTCCTGTGGAATCCCACTGAAGTCCTCAGGGCCCTGGTCTCAAGGCAGGGCCTTGTTGGGATATGTTAGGTAAATACCTGGGAAGCTGCTGGTGTGCTGACATGGCATTAGGGAATAAAGGCATAAGCAGGCAGTATTTCTTTGTTACAATAAATAAGTTGCCATATTTTTCCCTTCCCAGTTGCTTGTAAGAATTGATAAGGCCTGCATGAGAAATGTAGTTGTCTAATGAATCATAGAATATCAGGGTTGGAAGGGACCTCAGGAGGTCATCTAGTCCAACCCCCTGTTCAAAGCAAGACCAACCCCAACTAAATCATCCCAGCCAGGGATCTGTCAAACCGGACCATAAAAACCTCTAAGGAAAGAGATTCCACCACCTGCCCTAAGTAACCCATTCTAGTGCTTCACCACCCTTCTAGTGAAAAAGTTTTTCCTACCATCCAACCTAAACCTCCCCCACTGCAGCTTGAGACCATTACTCCTTGTTCTGTCATCTGGTACCACTGAGAACAGTCTAGATCCATGCTCTTTAGAACCCCCTTTCAGGAGTTTAAAGCAGCTATCAAATTCCCTTTCATTCTCTTCTGCAGACTAAACAATCCCAGTTCCCTCAGCCTCTCCTCATAAGTCGTGCTCCAGACTCCTAATAATTTTTCTTGCCCTCTACTCGACTCTTTACAATTTTTCCACATCCTTCTTGCAGTGTGGGGCCCAAAACTGGACACAGTACTCCAGATGAGGCTGTACCAATGCTGTATAGAGGGGAATGATTACCTCCCTCAATCTGCTGGAAAAGTCCCTACTTGGACAACCCAAAATGCTGTCAGCCTTCTTGGCAACAAGGGCACACTGTCGACTGAGATCCAGCGTCTTGTCCACTGTAACCCCTAGGTCATTTTCTGCAAAACTGCTGCCTAGCCATTCGGTCCCTAGTCTGTAGCAGTGCATGGGATTCTTCCATCCTAAGTTCAGGACTCTGAACTTGTCCTTGTTGAACCTCATCAGATTTCTTTTGGCCCAATCCTCTAATTTGTCTCAGTCCTTCTATACCCTGTCCCTACCCTCCAGTGTATCTACCACTCCTCCCAGTTTAGTGTTATCTGCAAACCCTGAGGGTGCAGTCCACGCCATCCTCCAAAACGTCAATGAAGATATTGATCAAAACTGGCCCCAGGACCAATTCTTGGGGCACTCCGCTTGATACCGGCCGCCAACTAGACATGGAGCCATTGATCACTACCCACTGAGCGTGATGATCTAGCCAGCTTTCTATCCACCTTATAGTCCATTCATCCAGCCCATACTACTTTAACTTGCTGGCAAGAATACTGTGGGAGACTGTTAAAAGCTTTTGTGTAAAATACCCTTTGCGTAAAAGAAGGTAAAAGTAGTGTTATCTTCCCCTCCCTTCTTTCCCAGCTACACATAAGAGCCCTGGGTCATGGCTCCTTCCTCCCTCCCCTGAGAACCACTGAGTAGGGAAAGTTGCCACAACAAATTACTGCAAAGAAATGTATTTTCAAGGTAAAAATGCCCGTATAACATGTGTAATGCTGTGAACAATAATTAGGGGTAGGTATACTAATAGTATGGGTGTTCCTATTACTTAATAAGGGTTTGGGGGGTGTTATAATGGATGTACGTGTTTACATACTAACTTAAATTAAAAGAGTGTGTTGTAACTAATTCAGTACTTACTCGACAATTGGGAACAAGTATCGCAATAAAGAAGCCGGAACTCAAATTCGCTTCTGGGTCAACCTGTTCCTTCATCTAACAGGCCTTTGTTAAAAACCAAGTCACACCCAACAGATCAGTTTGTTTTGGACATTTATAAAATAGATCAGGGTAGAATAGCATTACTTGTGTAGTAAGTCAAACGAGACAGGACGAATTTGTTTACCTATCCATGGACTCTGGGGAGGGGACAAAAGATGCCAACATTTTGGCCTAGTCAGCTTGGTTAGGTAGCATCTCCATAACAAATTTTAATCGTGATATAGCTAGGTCAGGGACAAGTGGCTGGTAAGAGTCCTTTGTCTTTTTTATTTTTTTGGTAGAGTACTTGTTTTTAACTCAGCCATCTAAATAATTTTATAAGGTGGGATGTTTTCCATCTTATGTATCTCATACTTAACCTTTATTCTAAGTCTGTGAAGTGGATAGTTTCATACCTTTCATCTGCTGTTCCCATGTCCATTGTGGGAGTTTATTCTCCATTGCCTTTACCATACCACATACAATGTGTGTACCTTGTGTAATATGCTCTTTGCTGTCCCATGAACCAACAGGGTTATGGGATCATTTATCAACCTAGAAGAGTCAAACAAAAGTCATAGCATGAAAAGAATTATTTTTTTAATGAGGGTTCTTTCTCTCATTTAACAAGGGTCCTAGAGCTCGGGCACCAGCCTGATCCCAAAAGTCTACACTGCAACGAAACAGCCCCGCAGCTGAGCCCCACAACCCAGAGTCAGTTGGCACCAGCCAGCTACGGGGGTCTAGTTGCTGTGTAGACATACCCTAAGTGTAACTATGTCCTAGTCTACACTACTCGCTGGATCGGAAAAAGCGATCCCCGAATGCTTTCCCGTTGACTCCGGAACTCCACCACCCTGAGAGATGCAGGTGGAGTCGATGGGGGAGCAACAGCGGTCGACTCAGCGCCATGAAGACACCGCGGTAAGTCGACCTAAATATGTCGACTTCAGCTACGCTATTCTCGTAGCTGAAGTTGTGTGTCTTAGGTCAACCCCCTCAACCCCGCAGTGTAGACCAGGCCTGAGAATCAAGCCTAGTGTGTTTCACATAAATATTTTTCAACAAACCTTTAAACTAGTATCACATGCCCCTGTCAACACCATTTACTTTGCTTTTTACTATATTTCCTGTCCCCCACCCTTTATCTGCCTTCGTCTTAGAATGTACTGTCTTCAGGACAGGGGTGGTCTTCCTCTGTGTTTAAAATGACTAGCCCTTTTGAGTGTCAATGCAAAATACATGATAACAACTGGCTCATTCATAGTTATGAGATTATAAATGGGAGGAATTAGCCAGACAGTGATCTTCCCATGATGACACACTCCAGGTTTTGGTAGTAGTGAGGATTACCCTGCAAAGAAAGCCCCAGCCATTTTTTTATGGTTCTTTTATGAGGAGAAAGAGGAGGTGGCGGGTATGATTTGTAAATTTACTGACAAATACCTGCATCAAACCAAATCCATTTCCCTTGTCACCCCAACCATCCTCTAGGGCAGTTCCAGCGGGAGACTCTTGAGACATGATAGCAGCAATCAAAGATGGAGGCATGCACTTTCCCTTGCCAACATTCTTAATCTCAGCTTCATATTTCATCAGATTCTTTAAGTCTTTGTTGGCCATGAAGCTAGGAATGGGCAACAAGGGATGGATCACTTGATGATTACCTGTTCTGTTCATTCCTGCTGAAGCACGTGGCATTGGTCACTGTCAGAAGATAGGATACTGGGCTAGATAGACCTTTGGTCTGACCCACTTTGGCTGTTCTTTTGTTCCCAATGAGATTTTTTTATTCAAATGGAAATTGAATTTAAAAAATCTCATTGGGAACATTTCTGTTCTGATTGAAAGCATTCATCCCAGGCTCAGGGCATTTCTTTGATGAATTAAAGTACATGCAGATAAACCCCCCTCATACAATAAAATGGACAGATGCCTGTCGTGCTGCAATGAAAAAATAAATTGCCAAACCAAATCACAAAGACTGGAAATACAGGCTTCCTTCTTTGAAGAGACTACATTTTATTTCTTAAGACAATGACAGATATTGAAATTTGCATATGTTTAAAATTTGGAAGGCAGAAGTCTAAAAGTAGCTAGACAGAGCAGCTTTAATAACTCAGAAAAACAATCAGATGGGGTAGGATATTATTAATATTCTCATCACTATTTCTTTTGGTATGATACAACGTTTTACTAACTGTAGAATCTGGTGCCTGAGACTGCAAATCCTTATTTAAGCAAGTCTTCCCACTGCAGACTATGGGCATATTTATATCAGTAGAGTTTTGCAGGTTTCAGCTTCTCATCTCCCCTAAATATATAGCATCTCTCCTAAACACCTGAATGATTATTGTGAGAGCCACAATGTATCTGAAAAGGAGCGAACTCCCAGATTCAGTATCCGTTTCTTTTATAATACTTGGCTCGTGCAACAACATCGTTGGCATAGTCATTGTGGGTTGTGCCAATATCCATGTTTGGATAGGTCTGGACGTTTCCTAGTCCCGCATTGTAGGCAGAAATCCCACCTGGAAGGAAATGCCAAAATAGCTAATGCAGACTTAAAACAAACATAAACAACCATTCCAGCCAGCCCTGTCTCATTTTTATCTAGTGTATATAAAACAAAAAAATTGGGAGTGGATGAATTGCTTTATTACAGTGTAGCAGACTTAACTACCGGTGTGTGAACAGTCTGCATAAATTCCTGAATTCACTCCATATCAGAGGGAATTTGGGATTTTACACAAACAAATGACTGTAGCTTGGTAGTGAACCTTCAGTATGCATAAGGTTAACCACATTCAAACAGAAGTGCTCAATCCTTTAACCAGACCAGTTCTTAATAGAATATAAGACCCAATAATCTTATTATTTTTCATTCAATCCTGAAAATGATTGCATGGGAGAAAGTTCAAACATGACCTAACACTCTCCTCCTCCCCTTTCTGACTCTCTGCTCCATATAGTACTGCACAATAGTGCAATGCCGTGAGGAACTGTCCAGTTCCCAAAAATATACTTCCCTCCTACACACTTATAAAAATATAGGATGCACTTCTGGACTCATTCAAATAAACTGCAGAACTGTCATTGACTTCAAAGGCTCCAGGATTTCACTCATGATGAAGTAGTAGAGACCCAAATGTCAATTGTAAGTAGATTTTTGGGAGGCTTTATAAATATCCTCCAGACAGTGTTGGAAGCCCAGCAGACGACATTGTGCTAAAGAATGGGACAAACTGTATGAAACTGACTAATCTAGTTTCATGGCTCAAGCTATGGGAAGTCTAAAAGTAGACCTACATCATCAGTGGTGAAAAATTATATGAGATTCTTTTAAATGCTTATTTTCTAGAGTGTCAGGAACACAGTTTTAATACAATTTTTATCCTAAAGTTTCCTTCAGCTCCTGGACTGAATGCTGTTTATACTGTACCTTTCAGCTGTTGGTCATTTGTCCAACTGGGGAACTTCTTCTGGACTCCCTGAATCATACTAACAAGGATGCCGGTCCCCTGAAGGACATGTTCCTCACTATTCCATGTTCCAACCACTGTATGGTAGCGTCTGTCAACCTAGAAGAAGAGCCAGAGAGCACATTACTTCTCGAAAAGATGATGTGCTTTTGCAGTTCTTCCCTCTCAACATTCACTACATAATTTTATTTCTCAAATTTTGATATTTTTTTTTACAATTTTTACTCTTCACTACAGCATCTAATGCTATTTTTCCTCTCTAAAGTTGGAAAAGATCTGACCTTGTGCAGTTCTTATAGGCCCATATTACTGTTGAATGATGACAAAACACTAGCTAGCCAATTGCAGTCCATGCTCTCATCTTATATAAGCGCAGATCAAACTGGATTCATTAACACCAGACAAATGTCAGGTAACATTCTGGGAGTCCTTGGAATCATCCATAATGCCTGATCAGGAAAAGATCAGTTGACACAGAATAGCCTTCAACAGAATAGAGTGGAACATTCTGTTTCACAGCCTATCCAAAAGGAACATTGGTTCCCAGTTCCTTAATCAGATAACTGCTCTTTACACCAGCTGGAATGCAGCCCTATGACTTAATGGGATTAAATATCCCTTTTGAATTACACAGAGGGACTAGGCAGGGATGTCCATTGTCTCCTTTACTTTTGCACTGGCCATGGAGCCTTTTGCACAAAGGATAAGTATCGGCAAATTTACTGCAGGAATAAAACTTGCAGGAGCCCATCAGGTATGAGTGCGCATGCAGCTGATGTAATGTTATTTTTATCTAAACCAAAATGTCCCTAAAATTAGTTTCTAAAGAAATCTTTGACTTTGGGATAATATATGGATTTATAATAAATTATGCCAAATCTGAAATGCTAGCTGTAAATCTGCCAGACTCTGAGCACTCATTGCTTCCAAAAACATTTGGGGGCAGACGGGCAATAAATTCTATAAAATACCTGGGAATTCAAATATCGAACAACCCAGAAGAGGTCTATGGTGTAAATGTCAAGCCACCACTTCAGCAAATGAAAATAGATCTGAAGTGCTGGGGGAAAGAATGCAATTTCTTGGTTGGGAAAATGGAAATTAAAATTTTGTCAAGTATATCTTATCTTTCTGTGATCATCTTATCTTAAGCCCTAGCAGGAATACAGATGATGTTGTTAGAATTTCTACGGAATAAGAAAAGACCAAGAACAAATGCAGATACTTTACTCCTGGAGGAATTCTGTGTCACTGCGCATGCGCATAATTCATGTCCCCCTCATATTTCTTTGTTTCCCCACAGAAAAATGACTTCTTCTTTGGGAGCAAAGGGAAGCCACAAAAGCAGTCACGTATCTCTCCCTGGCAGCATAGGCAGGTCAGTTCAGGTGCCAGAAGCAGCCAATAGAGACATAAATCACCACCGGATGTGTGTGAAGGGGTGAGCAGTCGTGTGTGTGAGAGAGACACACACTCTGTCCCTCTTGCTCACTATTTCAGCACGCTTGGCATGGAGGGGCAGGGCTTCAGGGTGTGTTTGAGGAGGTAGGTGTGGTGCAGGCTGTCCCCTCAGGCAGAGTAGAATGTAGCCACCTGCCTGCTTAGTGAATTGTTCCCATTGTCTTTGTGAATTCCCCCAGGAGTATAAAACAAGTGTAAAAGTTGTAATGCTCCTTACATGGCCAGAGTGGTGTAAAGGATAGTATGGTCTTATAAAAGCTTATGGTGCTTTAGTGATTACAACTGGTCTCAATTTTTGTGGTTAAAAAATTACTTATCAAAATGTGTTCCATGAACTGTTTGCTATTGATCTTTCTGGAGATGGCCAGTAGCCAATATAAATTGAGTTTGATTCTCCAGCCCACACTCCCTCTTCAGTTGCCTATGATGTAAAACTGAGCATATGGCTGCATATATTTGTTGACTAATAACTAGAAATAAATTGTCAGACCTAGCTACCTTACTATTTAGGCATAGAGGTTTGGGGGTTTCCTCCAATGCTCTCCACTCCCACTCTCCATCCATTGTAGTATAGTTTAAATAAATTACCTAAATAATTGAAACCAGCATGTGTGTTATTTTGACAAATAAAATATTCAGAATTTTGCAGGATTTTAAAATATTGTGCACAGAATTTTTAATTTTTTAGCGCAGAATTCCACCAGGAGTAATACCTTGGACAGACCCCTTGAGCAAGGTTGTTCAGATGTTCCAGGTAGTTTCTGATACTATCAAGCGAGCCAGCTCAAAGCAGTAGTGGAGCCAGTCGAGTAAACATCTCTAGGTTATCATGGATTAATACATTTAAAAAAAAAATCACACTTCCCAGAAATGTGTACACATGCTTGAGCTTGAGGCTACTCTATGGATTTGGAACAGATTTAGAAATAAGATGAATTATTTTCCCACACCAACAACACCCCTTGGAAAAGATCCAGATCGTAATCCAGGTCACGAACCAGTGAGCTTTAAAGATTGGGAGAGCCATGGGATGTGTACGGTTGGCCAGCTGTTCAGTAAAGAAACTTTTCTAACCTATTTAGAGATCAAAATAACATTAGCTGGCCCATTCTCCATAGTATCAGTACTTTCAAGTTAGGCAGAAACTAGAAAAACTTTCCAGAAAAGCTGCTATACACAGCAAGATAACTCTAATGGAAGCAATGGTGTCTTGCCAATTATGAAACAAAAACTAAGTAAGTGATATCAATCATTGTAGACAAGTTTCCTAAAAGAATGTCATCTCTGATACTCTGAGAAAAGGATCTGTACTAGAGACAAATTACCCCAGAGGAATGGGGTTTGATAGATTGATAGGTTAAGTGTTGGAGAAATGGTGGTGAAAGAGGATATTTGATAAATATATGGTGAATATGTCCAGTCACTGGAGAGTATTGAGGTGCAGTCTATAACCAAATATCACAAACTGTTGGATATTTATTACCAAATGAGCCTTTGGAAATCCTCCTGGTAAAAATGGTCACAGAAAAGGAAATTAAGAATTAATCTTTCACCTGCTATTAGCTGCTTGGTTACTGATAGCCTCTCCATGGAGAAAGAAAAACAGTTCAGCTTTCGGGGAATGGTTCAAAAATATGGGAATATTTTGAATTGGGAATGGGAAAACTAGTACATCAGTTATGTGCCCAGCAAAATAGACAGAGGGCAATTAGATACTTAGCAATTTAGTAATCCATTATTCAATTCCCAGAACAAATAGATTCACCTGCAACAAAACAGCACACCTCTCCAATTTTCATTGAATTTGCTTAATCTGTTCAAAATATGCAATCAGAGATTATGAGACGGAATGACTGTATTGCTGTATAATGTTTTTAACAAAGCTCAGTGTTGTAATGACTACTGGTTTGTCTCTGGTATTTACGTGGCAAGAATTTCTAAATCTGTAAATACTTTCTAAATAAGTAAATAGTAATAACAAGAAATGCAATTTCTGGGTAGAAGGGTAAAATGTTCAGCCTCTTCAGGGAATTCTGTGAACCTCATGGAATTAATGGATGTTGACACGGCAGCAGAAAAAGCAGCCTGTATAATCCCAGGTCTGAGATATGCCAGTGCAATGCGTTGCTGCCTCAGCAACAGTTCCTACTGTAGGCGTGTGCCACCTATCAGCCTGAGCTGCACTTTGAGAAATGCAAGTGGCTCCCTGCTGTTATACTTGGCTATATGCTTATTCTTAGTTTATTGATAATTACTGACCTGCATCAAACCAAATCCATATCCATAATCACCCCAGCCATTCGATAGGATAGTTCCAGCATGCGACTCTCGAGAGATGATAGCAGCGATCACGGCTGGATCCACACATTTTGTTGCACCAGCGTTCTTAATGATGGTTTTATATTTGTTCATGTTATATAAGTCCCTTTCAGCAATCTTCTCTGACGCAGCAACCCCTGTAGTAAAGGTGTTTTGTTAATAATTAATGTCAACAAGAGATTTCAAAAGCAAAGAGCTCTGTTGTGCTGATAGCCCTTGCGAGAGTGATGTGCATAGTGCCTTTCGCATAATGAATTTTGACAAAGGGTCAAGGCCAAAAAAACCTAGGGCCTTATAATAGTATGAAAAAGCTGGGTTTAATTCCCAGACCTCCGGGCCCCAAGATGAAGGTGAATGGCCTTAGTGGGGAGATGGCAGGGGCATGTGCTCAGCCTCTGAAGAAAAAACAGCAACCTGTCACCCTCTAGGCCTAGGTCTACACTGTGAAGATGCTTTATGCTGAGGGGAGAGAGCTCTTCTGTTGGCATAAAAAAATCACTGCCGTGAGTGGTAGAAGCTATGTCTGCAGGAGCAGCTCTTCCACCAACATAGCACTGTGCACATGAGTGCTTATGTGGGCCTAATTTATTTCGCTCCGGTGGAATATTCACACCCCTGAGTGTGACATATATTTTGAGGACATAGGCTGCAGTGCACACATAGCCTGAGTTTCCTCCTCTGTGAAATGAGGACAATGGTATTTAGCCAACAGGAATGTTATAAAGTTTAATCAATTAACGCTTGTAAAGTACTTTTAAGATGTTAAGTACTATGGATCATTGTGATGACTCTGTGTGCTGAAATACAGCAACAAAACAGCAGACTTATACTCACCACAGTAGTTTAAGCCTTCTGGTGATGCAGTTGCACAGGAAGCCCCAGTGGTATCAACATTGTTTATGTTACCATAGCATCCAGTCTGACTCTCAGAAGTACCTGAAAAATTACATGGACAGATTTTACATTATGAATCTTTTGTGAACATAAGTAAATCTAAAAGAATTCAAACTCATGAACCAAACTCTGCTCCACTCAGGTGATGGGTAGCATTCGGTAGGTCTCTTTTTACGTTTCGAAAGAGATCTGTTGGGGAGGGGGAGTTGCTCCACAGAACTCACTGCCTTTGTTGATGGAGAAGGGCTGTAGAAAGAGGCATGTATGTCACTTGGGCTCTAGAAGAGGCAAGACTGGGAGGCATCCTGACCTCTACACCCAGGTGCTCCTCAGCACCTGACAGCACCTGATCCCCAACTCTTTCAAGAATATCTTTGGTACTAAATGTGCCATTGACTGAGGTAGTTTATTTATAGTCCATTTACTCTTGAACCAAACTCATTCTTCCATGTACACAATTAGGTTTTGTAGGAATGGTGAGACAATGCTATGACATGTTAAGTCTCTTATCTCTCCTGTGAGAGGGGGCAGCTCTTTGTCACAATCAAGAAGGGTTTCAGAGTTTCTCCGGGCTTATCAACCCCCACATGCCATAAGAATTGTCAACCCTGAAGAACAGTGAGTCCTGAAAAGGGAGGATCCTAGCTCAGGCAGGGCAGCATTCATGAGCAAACAGAGCTAGTGCATAGATCTCCTCGGCCCCTGAAAACGTGGAGTGCCTACGGGGAGAACAGCTGCCTGAAATCTCTGAGTAAACATCAGGACCATCTATTATTTTTGCGTCCTGGATTCGGCATCAGGAGTCTGGACACACAAGGGATAAGAAGCCCTATGTGAGACTGTGGGGAACTTGCCCTTTTTATTGGCAATGTAGGTATTTTGACTTTTCCTTTTGGACTACACCAACCCCAACTCATCTCTCCCCACAAGGGAGCAGACTCCAAAGAGGCTGCCCCAAGTCTGGAACCAAGGCAACAGTCAAATTACTGTGCAGAGAAGGATGCCCAGGATGAGAGAGGTGCTCTCATCAGCTCAGCGGTGTGCCAGACAGGTAAAACCAATCACACTCCTGTTGTGATAATTGGTCCTACAAATTTACCCCAGCTGTGAGATTAGCCACTAAAAGGGAGTGAACGTCCGTAAGAGGTCACTCTCAGCAAATACCTGTGTTTCTCCAGCAATGAGACTGCAAATGAGAGTCAACACCAGAGATAAAAGCTACATTTTCTATTTTTGCTGTTCATTTTTTTCCCTTCTTTGTGAGCATTTTGTCTTGTTTGCTCTTCTTAGGAAATGGGATTGGACTTTATCAACAACAGGAACAATGACATCTCCAGCCCATCTCAACTAACTTCTCTTTTCCCCAAAGAGGACCTTAATTGCCATCCTTGATATCATCTACATGCTGTCGAACAAGGGATATTTTCCTTCGAAAAATTCCCTCCAGCTAAAGAGAAAAGGAACAAAGGATGTTGTGAAAATACTTAATAGTTTACATTTCAATTGCTTTAACTGTTTTTCCTTCTTTTTGGTATCTTTAGTACAAGATTAAAATATTTAATGTTGTGGTTGCCATGGTATTAAGCAGGATGAGATCTGTATGGCAAACCTTGTTTAACACTGTTGAACACTGACTGAGTAGGTTAAAAACTTTGATTCTTTGCAACCCTTATATTCTAACTAAATAGAACCCTCCCTATCCTCACAAAGATCTTACACTGTTGCTTTGGCAGTCAGCTCAGTGAAATAGAAATAGACCCCAAACTCACCAAAAAGGGCAGCAAGGCCCAGAATCATCAGTGTTAGAAGCATGGGGTCGGTTCTTCTCAAGCACCCAAGAGAGTTGGAAAATGAATCCAAGTCTGCAGAGAAATGAAAATATCTAAATGTACAATGCTACCATGAAGAAGTACAAAGACCCCATTTTTGAAATATGCAAACACTGAGACAGAAAGGAATTCTGCGTGTTAGTATATAAATACTGGGACTGAGACCAGAACAGTAGCTTTGTCTTTCTGACACAGCACACAAACAAGGTCGTTACACTATAGATGAGAATTGAGAGAATAAACTCAGAATAAAGCTGTAATAAATCAGTTTTGTTGACACTGATTGTTTGTCTGTCATGAAATATATTAATAGCTTATTTCTACATAAAAACCTGAGTGATATATGAGCTGGAATTAATAACTTACATAATGTTCAGCATGACCAGCTGCTGCTACACATGCATCTTTATGTGTGGATGGTTCCCTTAAACATGCTGTGCAGGTGTTTGCTAAATTTGTTATTTCTGTGAACAGGGCAGAGGAGATTAAGATCTTCAACCATCCTTTGTAGCTGCTCCACTACTCTGGTTTTCTAAAAGTAATCTGAATAATGAGGAGATGCCTCATAGCTTAAAAATCACTGTCAGAGACATAGTAACAACCATTAAAGGACAACTTCTGGAGACTACGCAAAGAGAGCTCTCGTTGAAGTCAATGAGTAAGAAATTGGCCATCCATAAGCATCCATGGGATTTTATTATGAGCATAATTCAGAATAGCTCCCACTCTGAATTGGGTACAAGCTATTTCATTCATCCCTTTAAAGGAAGGTCTGAGAAATGCACAAGTGAGAAAATTATTGAATAACCTGCTCATGAGGATGTTTCTTCCTAATTCCAATCGATAAGTGATTGATTCATGCCCAGAAGCATCAAAGTTGATATATAATCTCTGATCCCTATATATGTTAACTTCCATTAAATTCTTGGCCCCAAAGATATCTTGTGGCAATGAGTTCCATAAGCAAATTATATACCATGTAAAAAGTATGTCTTTTTTATTATTTTTAAATTCATTGCTTCAATTTCAGTTAAGATCCTCTTGTTCAGTATTCTAAGAAAGTAGTTAGGAACACCTGATTTACTTTCCCTATAACTGTCATTATTTTGTTTACCTGTACCGTATTCCCTCTTACTTGTCTTCTCTCTAAATTTAGTTGTGATCTCTTCAGTCCCTCTCATTTAGGATGTCACTCCAGCCCCTGTGCATCTAATCATTTTGATTTCTCTTCTCTGACCCCTTTCTATTTTAGTTATATTCTCTTTTGCAATGTGATAACCAGAGCTGAACATAGCATTCCAAGTAAGGGCATAATATCGATTTACATAGTAGTATTATAGCAGATAATACTGATAACATTACATTCTTCATTTCTTCACATTTTATTTGTTTCTTAGCCACTGCTTCATCTTGAATCGTTATTTTCATTGAGCACCAGTCCACAACAATCCCCATGTCATTTTCACATTGGCTAAAATTAATTTAAAACACTGCAATGTGTAGAAGTACTTAAAATGATTCCTTCTAACTTGTTTTTGTCAATATGTTAGCTGTCCCTGAAGTTCCTCACAGTATTTTCTTGTCATAACTAACTTAATCATTTTCTTTCATCTACCATTTTTTTCACCTCACGATTCTCCCCTTTTCCAGATTTTTACAAAATAAATGAAACTCTGGCACAGGGTGGCTGTTTCCTGCAGATCGACAAACCCCAATTCCCCTGGACCAGAGCAGATGAGTCCAATCCAGACTATTAAAGAGGACTAGGCTATACCTGGGCCTATAAAAGGCTGTTGCAAGTGGGCAGTTGGAGGAGGGTGATTGAGACAGGCTGTGTCTGGGGAAAGAAGCTATAGTGGAGCAGAGCTAACGCCAGTGGTGATGAGTCCCTGTGACAAAGGGAGCCAGATGCTCAGGGAGACAGACCTGAGGCTGCTCCTGCCCCAGAGAAGGAGCAGAGCTGCTCAGAACTAGGAACCTGACAGAGGCCCCTGAAGTGGGTGGAACTGAAACCTAAAAGAATGGAGTTAAAAAATAGTTTTTCTGTTTATGGCTTCTGTTAAGAAAATAAATCTCTTTGGAAGAAATTGGGTGTGGCAGTGCACACTTTGGGAGCTGGGGGGAAGCTTGGCCTGGTGTCATCATGGTGATAATTTACTAGCTGCTAATCCATGACAGTATGTTATCATTCACCTCCTGTCCACTTAATTTCTTTAACAGCCTCTGGGAAGGGATTTTGGGTGGTGTGAAATGGAGGCTTAGGGAGGCTGAGCCTCCCCAAATCTCTGCTAATGCTTCATGCCCGGGGCTAGGCGGTGTCAGGGCTTAGAGCTCTGTGCTCCTCTGGCCAGCCAGGGCTTGGGGTAGCTCTGGTAGGCAGGCCAGGGCTCAAGGTGGCTCAGCTAGGCTGGCCAAGACTCCTCCAACCACAGTGAAGGGTTTGAGGCTCCAGTGGTTAAGAGGGGGCAGGAGGAACAACAGAGTTGGGGAAGGCCTCAGGTGGAGGGATGTGGTGAAGCCTCACTCAGAAAAGGCGGGATCAGGGTCCAGCCTTCACAAACAGGGGGTTTGCACCTGAGAGGTATTTTGACAAAGGCTTTTTGAAAGTTCCAATAAATTAGGTCAACCAATTCTCCTTCATCTATTCTCTTATTGAATACACTCAAAACTTCATAATAGGCTAGAGATGCATATGGTGTGATAGGAACAAGCCAGTAGGCTTCTGTTCATGCCCTGTTTTGCGTCTTTATGATAGGTAATGAAGACTGGAAAGTGGGGGGGCTGTCTTTTGTTTGGCTGGAGTTTTTTTACAGTATTTTTTCCCAACTGCTTGTTTTTTACCTTAGAAATACCAGGAAAATCATTTCTGGTTTTCCTCAGTTTCACTAGACAACCTGTTGGGTGAGCTTTCACACCTTAATGCCATGTTCAATTTTTAACAAAGTACTTTGCTCCAAAATGTTAGTTACTAAAGACAAATAGGGCTTAACAGAAACAAAGCAGAGGCCCCAACTTCCTGAGTTCCTGGGGGATGCACAACCCTCACTCTGCTCCAGGCCCTGCCCCTACTCAACACCCCCGATCCACCTCTTCCTGCCCCCACTCTGCCCTGCCTCTTCCCACCCTTTTCTGCCCTTTCCTGCCCAGTGCCTCCTCCGCACCGCTGAGCTGCTGATCACTGGTGGGTGGGAGGCACTGTGGGGGAAGGAGGGTGAGCTGATAGGTGGGGCTGCCATTGGGTGCAGAGCACCCACTATTTTTTTTCTGTGGGTGCTCCAGCCCTGGAGCACCCATGGAGTCAGTGCCTATGAAACCAAGAGTTTAACAAGTGACTATAAAACCATTCCCCTCTCAGTTGCTTAATTTTCATTTTTTTGTCTGCTGTTATGTCTTCATTTCACTAGTTTTCCAGTCATCAGAGAGTTTTCTAGGCTAGCTAGGACCTGAAAGGCTAAAGAAACAGTAGTTCACCTATTAATGGTTTACTGGGATAAGCTGTTAAAAACCATTAGTTGCAATAACATTTCAATCTAGAATTAAAATAAATGTCAGTACAAGGCAAAGGGTTAGGTTATGGAAGACATGATCTTACCAGCTGAAGCTTGAGGAATCTGTGCAGAGAGTTCTGAAACTGAACACTTCTTTCTATTGCAGTGAATTCCTTTGGGGTGGGCTTTTTATTCACTTAGAATTTCAATGAAGATGGAGAACACACCTCTTACGGGTTTGCTAGAATTCAGGTTTCGGGACTTGTCCTTTCTCCATTGGCTCATCTCCTTGATGGGTTGGAACAGCAGAGCAACCCACCAAGGAGACGAGCCAATGGGGATGTGACAACTCTGGATACCTTAATCCAGCCACAAACCCTAGGGAGGTGTGCTCTCCATCTTCACTGGAATTGTAAGTGGAAAAATATTCACCCCAAGGAAATTTGTACAGGTGGAAAAATTCTCATCAAAATGCCATTCTGGCTCTTGGCCTTAGCCAGGATGGCCCTGAGAATCCCACTGAAGTTTTACTTTTAAAACTACTTTATTTAGCCCATTTTTAGGAATAACATTTCACTTCCACTAAAGTTTTAGCACTTGAAAAGGTCTCTCTAATGAGCATAGATAGTCTATAGCTAAATGTCTTTAGCTTTTTATACATATAGTAAGTTTAACAAGTATTTATGAAAGACAGTCTTTTACAATTATAACATCTATTGACAATCCTCTGTCACTTTTTTTTGCTTAGTTTTAAGTTTGGTTGGTAGTGTGAACACAGGCACCCTTTAATTCCCCAGTAGTAGACTTTTGATTAATTTGTCTTTCAACAGATCTTGGGCATCTTTAATGATTAAATTTGCATTTGTACTAAAAGGCTCATAGCAAACACTCAAAGCACAAAGTCATACTGTGTTGTGTTTATTATAAATTGTTGTCCGCTGAAGGTAGGACAAGAAGTAATGGGCCTAATCTGCAGCAGGGGAGATTTACGTTAGATGTTAGGAAACACTTTCTAACTACAAAGGTAGTTAAGGTCTGGAATAGGTTTCCAAGGAAGGCTGTGGAATCACTGTCATTGAAGGTTTTTAAGAAACAGGTTGCACAAAACCTGTCAGTGATAATCTACCTTAGTCTTGATGCTGCTTCATAGCAGGGGCTGGGCTTGATGACCTCCCAGGGTCCCTATCTACATGTAGGATAAATAACTTTAATTCTTTACTTTTTTATCTTAAGTTTGGGGAATGTGTGTGTGTGTGCGCTATAAAGCAAGTAAAAAGCTGTGCAAATAACCAATATTAGTTGTAGTGTGAGAAGGATGTATGGTTCCAAAAGTAACTAATAAAATAAAGAGATGCAGTAAGAAGAAAAAGAAAAACTGTCTTAAAAGAAACAAGTCCAAACCTTCTGACTGTTCTGCCGGTAAACTGGAAGTGGGGGGAAAAACAAGAAAGGAAAGGCTTTGAGAAGAAAGGAGGCTGTAAATTTTACTGGATTAAGACTGGAAATAAGGGTGAATTGTCTCAAATTGGTTTCTAGCTGAGGTCATTAACTGGCAATGACATCACTTCTTTCTTAAAGGTTTGAAAAGTAAACTCTTAAAGGGTTCATTGCTAACACCTGCCTGATCACACTGGAGCTGACCAGTATGGGTCTAAGAACCCCTGGCTTTAGCTGCTTGTAGGTATCTTGGTTAAATGCTTATAAATGTTTCATCACTGTTTGGATGTAGTAAATTGTGTATAGGTGTTAGGCTTTTTAGACCTGGTTAGAGAAATTGTACACATACCATTTGACTTTGGGTATTTGCTTCTTACAACTGAAAGTGCTGTGTCTAGTGGTAACCACACCCCTTTTCTCCTTGACATGCCTCCTACAGCCCCCGTGCCACTGACTGCCAATGTCTGTCATGTATGTGCAGTATAATGTATTTGTACCAATGTAGAATTCCTCTTAGGACATCTCTCAATCCTCCATTAGAGCTTCCAGAAGGGGGGAAGCCAACTATTATTATGTGACCATTTATTTTATTTTTTTTTAGGTAATAGGCTACAATTCTAGCATATTGTATGTAAAATTTTGTTGTTAACAGAGTGACTCAAAATATGTTGAGGTGCTTTATTTGAGTTTAGGTTTAGATGTGAATCATAATCTGGGGAGCAGAGTCAGAGTTACACTCCGGGTGCCTCTAGGCTTAGGGGCTTGGAGCCCCTCCCCACCACCCATGGTGGCTCAGAGCTCCTAGCTACCACGGGTAGTGGGGTACCCCGCCACTTTTATCTTTTACTTCTCTGCCAGAAGACCTTCCCACTGCCCAGCGTCCCCGGACAGCTCCACAACCTCTCATTGCCCCACATAGGCTCCCCAGAGTCCCCCGACTCCCTCACTTCCCAGAGCCCCACCCAGAGCCCTGCCCCACAGCTACACTCACCGGTCCTGCTGGGAAGTGATGCTGTTTGCCAGGCTGAGCGAGGAGTGCTCCAGCAGAGCTGAGTGGGGCTGCCTGCTCCTTAGCCGGCCCTGTCCCCTGCTGGGATCCTGGAGCAGCAACGTTTGAGTTTTTAGTTGCCCCTAGGCACGTGCCCAGTGTGCCTAATGGGAAGTCCGGCCCGGCCTTCTGGCTGACACGGCTCTGCCCCTGCTCTCTCCTTAGCTTGGCCCCACTCTAGCTGACTCAGGCAATTTCAGCTCATACAGAGGACGGGACCCCCTGGCCTCCTTACTCCCTGATCAGCCTGCCCACCGTGTCAATGAGACTGACCTGAAGCGTTGACCTCTCCCCATTGTTCCTGCAGACTGTCAGTCTCAGGGTCCTTGTAGTGGGGCAACTGCCCCACTTCAGCAGAAAAGGGTTAAAACAACCCTGCAGCGGGCTGTGGCTGGGGTAAAGCAGCTGTGAAAGGCTGATTGGGGAAGCAGTCACAGCTGGGCCACACCCCAATCAGGGCACAGCTGCGCCCTATAAAAGGTTGTGAGCCAGGAGCTCAGCCACTCCCTCTCTAGCTTCTGAGAGGGAAGGACCTGGCTGTCTGGGAGCTGGGAAGGGTACCTGCGGTAGACCAGCACTGGGGAAAGGCAGAAGGGGCTGGGAAGCTCCTGCCTGGCAACTCCCCAGGCTGAGGACTTGCATAAGGGCCTAAAGCAGGTACTGAGGCTACAGAGGGGTAGCCTGGGGCTAGGCAAAGGCAGCAGGTCCAAAACCCCTCTTGCCTGTGATGACTGGCTGTTACACTGCAGTCTGCCCCAGGGAGCGGGGGCTTGATGATGACTGGCAGGAGCCCTAGAGTGAGGCAAGGCAGGGATTAGAGGGTTGGGGGTTCCCCAGGGAGGGGAGACCCAAAGAGAGAGTGGGGGTATTGCCAGGGGGCAGCACCCCAGGTAAAAGGGGACCGTGGGCTGGGAGAGACATGGGGACCAGCAATAGCAAGACACTGGCCTGCAGAGGGTGCTCTGAGCTGGAAAAGAGCTAATTCCCAGATCATTGTATGTGAGCTGCTAACACCTAGCTCACAGCAGGTGATGCAGCAGCACCAGGACTGGGAAGTAGATAGGGCATTGCTGCCCTGCAATGTCCCATGTGCATCATATGATGCTGTAGGGAGAGCCAAAGGCCAAAGCGGGGAGTCGGACCGACCCCTGTGGGACAGGCGCCACCCTGCAGGGGGAGTGTAGGGAGGACTTTGTCTCCAACCTGCCCCACCTCAAAGGCAGGATGCAATCCCCTGTTTCACGCCCTGGGGGACAGACCCTGACTACCCCCCTGTGTCATGCCCTCCAGTGGCAGGACCTGACCCCCCTGCATCACACAATCTCAGCCTGTAATTGGACTGCAGTTCCAGCTGTCTCCAACAGGGGCCGCTGCTGAGCTTGCTCCCTGCAAACACAGAGTAGGAATGATGGAGCCTGTGTGGACAGGTGGCACAGCAAGGAGGTAGCTCAGTGGCAGCAGCTGCCTGCTCCTTTTAGTCTTCTGCATTGTCACCCCTCAAGAAATGAATGTCTTGGCGTCATCACGGCTAGATAGTTCTCTGGAAAAATCTACTCCATGCTCAGTGGCAGTCAAAAAATTTAACAGCATGTTATGAACCATTAGGAAAGGTATAAATAATAAGATTGTAAATATCATAATGCCATTATATAAATCCATAATAAAGCCACATCTTGAATACTGTGTGCAGTCTAAAAAATCATGACTGGTGTGGAGAACATTCACAGCTCCTGATAACTTTAACTACCGGTGCTTGTGTGAGCACTTCTGGGAATCGACCCTAGGTGTCTCAAGTTGGGCACCTCAAATGGTAGAAGCCAATTGTGCAAATATTGACTATTACCTTCCTGGGCTAAAATCCTCCCTAGTGTAATTCCATTGAAGCCAGTGGAGTAACACCACGGTTTCATTAAATCCTCTCTGTCTTAGTTTCCTCATCTGTGAAATGAGGACAATAGTACTCAGCCAACAAGAATGTTATGAGGCTTAATCAGCTAAAACTTGTAAGGTACTTTGGAGGTATAAAGTATTATGGATCATTGATCATGATGACTGTGCTGAAATATAGCAACAAAACAGCAGAATTATACTCGCCACTGTAGAGAAAGCCTTCTGCTCCTGCAGTTCTACAGGAAGCTCCAATTGTATCAATCAGGTTTATGTCACCATATCATCCACTTTGTCTCTCAGAAGTATCTGAAAAATTACATGGAGAGATTTTACATTAGGAACCGTTCGTTAACATAAGTGAAACTAAGAGAATTCAAAGTCATGAACCAGACACTGCTCTGCTCAGTGAAGGGTTGTATTTAGGGTGACCAGACAGCAAGTGTGAAAAACCAGGACGGAGTGGGAAGTAATAAGAGTCTATAAAAGAAAAAGACCCCAAAATAGGTACTGTCCCTATAAAATTGGGACATCTGGTCACCCTAGTTGTATTCCATAAGTGTTTTTTGTGTTTTGAAAGAGCTGTCTTTGGGAGGAGGACTTGCTTCCCAGAACTCGCTGCCTTTGTTGAAGGAGAAGGGCTGTGCAAATAGATGTGTCTCTCATTTGGGCTCCAAAAGAGGCAAAAATGAAAAAATCTTGACCTCTAAATCCAGGTGCTCCTCACTCACAACACCAGATCCCTTCCTCTTGCAAGAGTTATCCTTTCTACTAAGAGTCCTGTTGTCGGAAGTAGCTTATTTATAGTCTGTTTACTTTCGAACCAAACAAATTCTTCCTGTGAAGCTGTATGGAATATGAGTGACCATTTATAATATTATTGATACCAATATTACAAAACTGCAGTGAATCTCACAAGATATACCATGTAAGGTGTTAAAGGAAAAGTTATGATTGGCTAAACATGATTATCATATTCACACATATGCATCATCTTTGTATCATGAGTTATACTTTTGTGTTGTGTTTCTCGGTGACACCCCAGACAGATTGGCAACAACCGTATCCAGCCTCCTTGATGGCCTGTCAAAGGCAATGAGTCATACAATGCACTCATTGAGAGAAAGCAGGGTTTACACTTATGAATCAGCTGGACATGTAGAGACTTGCCTCTGGACAGGAGACTATGCTTCTCCATGCCCATGTGCTTGCTGTGAGTTTGTGTTCAGAACAGAGGATGTACAAACCACACGGCAAAGGATCTAAAAGGACATCTGCATCTTCTCCATTTTGTCTTCAGTCCTGCTTCTTACCGCTAGAGCAACTTCTCTGCAAACTGAAACATTAAACAAAGGACTGACAGACCCATCCAAACTTTGGATGTGTTCTAGAGGGACTGTCCAAGCCAGCAAACTCTCTGATGCTGCTAAAAACCAGATATATGAACTCTTTATATATGCTTAGACCATTTAACAACTCCCTTCTCCTTCTTTTCTTTTATAATAAACCTTTAGTTTTAAATACGAAAGGTCTGCCTGGCAGTGTGGTGTTTTGGGTGAGATCCAAGCTAATATTGATCTGGTAATGTGGCTGGCCCTTTGTGGATCAGAAGAACATTTTGTATAGCGAGCAGAGTTTTTAAATAGCTTTTCAGTTTACTGAACCTAGGTAATGATTGGGAGCCAGAGAACTGGAATGCAGTGAAATGGGCTGCGTGGTTTCTTTTTTCAGCTTCTTGATAACTAATGTGGGGGATCAGGAGCACAGTTTGTGACTTGTTGGTGAGTCTAACTTCTGTGTTAAGCTCCAGTTTTAGGAGAATCTGCTCTCCTTCTTGTAGCCTGCCCTGACTTTGGCATTTTCAGTCTAGATTACCCTAGACACCCAGGTCACACTTCTATGTATATAATTATGTTTTGTAGGAATTTTCTTATCTCTCCTGTGAGTGGGGCAGTGCCACACCTGAATAAAGAAGGAATTAAGAGTTTAATTGGGATTAATCAACCCCAATTTGCTGTACCTGCAAAACTTGTTAATCCTGAAGTACAGCAAATCCTTTAAGTGGGAGGATCCTAGCTCAGGCTGGGAAGTATTCATGGGGATAGAAAGTTAGTGCATAGAGCTCCTTTGCTCCAGGAAACAGGAGTGTCTACTGTGAAAACGGAGAGTATCAGTTGCCTGCGGCCTCCAAGGGAACAGCACGATCAGCTTTTATTTCTGGAGTCTTGGGACTCAGCGTCAGGTATTTGGACACAGAAGGGATAAGAAACCCAGAGTCTCCTCCCAAAAACTATTTGCCTTTGCCCTTTGTGAACCTGTGAGGTGTTGGCCCATTTTGTTGTTGTTGTTGGCATTTGGCCTTTTCTTTTGGACTACTTTAATCCCATCCCAGAGCTCTCCAGAAGGGAGCAGACTCCCAAGAGACTTTACTCCAAGTCTGGAAAAAAACCTAGAGTCAAGCTGCTGTGCAAAGAAGGATGTCCAGAGTGAGAGAGGTGCTCCCCTTAGATAGACTGAATTAGTACAAACAAAAAGCCTAATGATATAACTCAAGGAGTGTGCTAAGATCATGCCTGGTAAACAAGAACAGTATGAGACAGGAAATGAATGAATCAAAATTGGCGTGTTGGAAATTAGGCCTAGTTAATGGACAGAAGACTGAGAGGATGAGGTATTCCATCCCTCCTTCCCTTTTGGGATAGGGCAGGCACTTTGGGGAGAAAAATTGGCTACTGGAGTTTCACCATCAGGGTTGGCACCCTCACTGTCTTCTGAGACGTCGAGCATTTGCAATCCTAATCCCGAGAGAGGTCCTTTCTGACCACACTGGGCCATAGAGAGAGAGCTAGATGACATGGCCATTTATACCAGTTTAAATTGAATCCATGTCAGTGTATCCTTTTCCTTCTCTACCTTATTTCTCTCTCTCTCTCTCTCTCCTGTATAATAAGAATCTGGCTTAGCTGACCAAATGTGTGTATTAACGGACACCACTGGAAGACTGACCAGACAGAGGAAGATAAAAGCAATGCCCTAACCAGCCTCATGCTGGTAAAAGTTTGCCATGTCTTGCAGTGGCTGATAAGACCATGTTCTGTGCCTGTGTTTCTCCAGCAGTGAGATTGCAAGCAGGGCCGGTGCAAGGATGTTTTGCGCCATAGGCAAAACTTCCACCTTGCGCCCCTCTCTCTTCTCCCTGGACCATCGCTTATTATAAACTTTCAAAATACTTTCTAAAATGCACCCTTTTTAGTCACATATACCTCCTTCCTTCATTCTTTCATATCAAAATCTATTACATTTTATTCTACCTTTAGAATATCCAATTATTATTAATAAAATTTATAAAATTAGAATGGTGGATACTCTGTCATACAAGAACAACTGACAGTATCAATATGTCAAATTTCAATGCACGCATATTTGCACAATAGTGAGGTTGGATCCCATGCCACTCCAGGAGTCAGTGGTGGATCCCTGGGGGGACTAGGGGATCCAGCCGGAGAGAAACCCCCATGCGGCTCTGGGGTGGGCAGGTGGCCTGAACTAGGTCCTTTGTCTCATGTCCCTTGACCCTTTTTACTTGGTGCCAGGGAGTCCCACTTTTTTGACTGCTTCTTGGGCACTGACAAGGGGTAGCGGTGGTGCCAGACTGAGCCCGGGGACCCCTGCAGCAGCTGCCTGCCCCAGCTCCCTTCCCCTCACCCTCTTCCCTTGAGCACGCTGCCACCAGTCCACTTCTCCCGCTCCCAGGCTTGCTGCGCCAATCAACTGTTTGGCACAGCAAGCCTGGGAGGGGAGGAGAAGCAGAGGGGACAGCGTGCTCAGGGAAGGAGACAGCGCGGAGGTGAGCTGGGGTGGGGAGCGGTTCCCCTGCACATCCACCCCCAACCCTGTTACTTGCTGCGGGTGGCCCTCCCCATGCCCCCCTGCCTCAGCTCACCTCAGCTCCACTGAGTGCACTTTTTGGTGCCCCCAACCACTTGGTGCCCTAGGCAGCCTCCTAGTTCACCTAGTGGTTGCACCGACCCTGTCTGGAGAGGACACCTTGGTCACTAGGTCTGAAGAGCCCTACCTCAAAATTGGACTGTGCCAGAGACCTAAAGAAGAACCGCTATTGTTTACTTGAACTGTTCATGTTTAAACCTCTGTATCCTGGGGTATTTCTAACCTTTCCCTTGCCTGCCAGCCCAATGTCAAAATGTGATTTATTTATTTTTTTGCTGTATCACCAGTCTGGAGGAATTATACATATGAAACTGAAAAGAGCGTAATGGATTTGTACCTCTTTCATGAACAACGTGACCAAAGAGCTACTCTGTTCTAGGTACACATGATGAAGAATTGGACGATTAGCTTAGATGAGGAATAAGATGCGGAGAATCAGGGGAAGCACTGTATAGTTCTCAGTTCTGTCAAAATAGTTGTATGACTACATGGTGTTAGGTAGTAGCATAGTTGGGAGACAGTGTACAGTTCTGCACTCAAAGTGTAATGGCCAGTGTGTGGCAGCCAGGCTTAGTGGGTGGAGTCAGAGTCAAAAGCCAGGAACTAGAATTAAGGGTCAGAGTCAGAAGGCAAAGCATGAGCTGTAGGATAAACTGAAGTCATAATCAGAAGGTAAAGCTGTTGAAAGCTAAAGGTGAAGGGTTAGCCAGAGTCACAATCAGGAGGCATAGTCATGGGTCAAAGCTTGGAGTCAGAAATGGAGCTGGGGCAGGAAAAGGGGCAGGGTTTGGAACAAAGTCTGTCGTAGCAGTGAGCTACAGAGACCCCTAACTGCACTGACAACTACCTGATGCTCCCCCAAGGCTGATGCTCACCCGAGGCTTAGCTAGTGCACCTGGATCGATCAGCCATCCCAGGAGCATTGCCAATCAGGTATTCTGTGGTGGCACATCCAGCGGTGCTTGGGCCCATAGCCCATCAGCCACTAGTCTGCCAAAGATGGTGGTGTGACTGCCAGGGGTAGTCGCTGAAAGACCAACAGCCAGATTCTAGACCTGCAGATCATTGTACAAAGTAACTATAATGTAGTGTATAGTCGAGAATATGAAGAAAACTTTTACGGTACGAGATTGTGAAAGGAAATGTGAACTGTGGCGCGATGGGGACGGCTTTTTTAATTTACTACTGATGCTGAATTTCATGTAAATTGCAAAGCAGCACAATTTTTGCTGGGTTAAGGTTGTAACAATGATTTTAAATGACTATAAATAGTCACTGAGGAAAGTGTTAGACAACAAGCAGTATTTCTATGTTGATTTCTGAGATTTTATTTTGCTGAAGACGTAGCTTGTGACAATGATTGGGTGGTTTGCAAGAAAAGCATGTGTTTGATGTGGATAAGTCATATTATGTTACGTAAACTATTGAGGATACAACTGGAATGATTTTCTGGACTGCCTTATAGTTGAAAGTGCCTTTTAAGATGGTATGGAATAATTTATCCACCTCATTAATGAAATGTAAATCACTATTATGCACTGATATTTTTGCAGGCAAATGTTGTCGAAGATATTTTCAGGTGGTGCATCTTCAGGTATTTTCTCATCTTATTTTTAATTGCCCATTTACAGTAGCATAATATGCCAGTGAGGAACAATGGACATTTCATCAAAATGAATGTTGATCCTGGATACAATGTATATATGTACAGTAAAACCTCAGTTACTGACAGCAGGGTTTCAAACTGACCAGTCAACCACGCACCTCATTTGAAACCAGAAGTACACAATCAGGGAGCAGCAGAGAGAGGAAAAAAAAAAAAAGGCAAATACAGTACAGTACTGTGTTAAACATAACCTACTAAAAAAATAAAGGGAAAGCAGCATTTTTCTTCTGCATAGTAAAGTTTCAAAGCTATATTAAGTTAATGTTCAGCTGTAAACGTTTGAAAGAACAACTCTAACATTTTGTTCAGAGTTACAAACAACCTCCATTCCCTACGTGCTCATAACTCTGAGGTTTTACTATAGCTTATACTGCTTGCTGAGAATTCAGTGTTAGGGCATGGTTGCACTTACAGGTTTATAGCGGTATTGGTTATAGTTGTCCTCATATACAGCTATAGGGATAGCGCTATAGAGTGGCCACACTGACACCCGCCAGCGGTATAGCGTGGCCACATTTGCGGCACTTCAGGCAGCATTGGGAGCAGTGCATTAGGGCAGGTATCCCAGCATTCAGCTGGGTGCAACGTGCTTTTCAAATGGGGGGGGGTGAGGGGGGACGTGTTGTGTGTATGCGGAGGGAGAGAGCAAGTGGTTTTTCCGTCCTTCTGAGAGTCTGTCAGCACGTGTCCGTTCACAGAGAAGACTAGCAGGCTTTGTTTTCATGCAGGCTCCCTCCTTAAACATTTGCATTGCTTATCTGCTGAGTTAAGAGAGAAACTCTAAAGAGGTATTTCCGCATTCCTCCAGCCAAGTTCAAAAGAAAGGAAAGAGACGTCAATTGCCTTAAATGGCTCCAGGCATCTCAAGAGATCACTTGTAGTGCAGTGGGTGTCCATATTTTTGCCGTAGCGCTACAGCAGGAGCGCTACAGCCCTTATTCCCCGTGCGGAGGTGGACTACCAGTAGCGCTATAACTCCAAGGTTATAGCGCTCTAGGTGCCTCGCCAGTGTGGATGGGTAGGAGGTTATAGCGCTCCTGATGGCTTTATAGCGCTATAAAGTGCCAGTGTAACCAGGGCCTTAATCACCTGGCATCCTGCTGGCACTCTGCCACTGTGATGTTTACTGTGGAACTTTTAATAATACTATTTAAACATTAGCCAGTTGAAGGAATTTATGAGCATGTTAAGGCCTGAAAAATGACCAGAGTACACAAGGCCTAAATAAATTACTGATTAGTAAATTTTTAACCAAGAAAAACTGGACACCTTTCATTTGGGAATATAATGGGACATGCTCTTGGAGCTCCCCGAGAGACAGGATCCAGTATCACGGTCCTTTTCTAGACCCTAGTGCCCCCTGCAGACTGCCAGCTGACCTCGTTGGGTCTTCAGAGGCTTGGCCCTTCAGCCAAGTCACAAAGGCCAAATGAACCTTTTCTAGGGTATTAAAGAGTCCAATAAACAAATGGTGTATTCTGGCCTCTCTAGGGTCTTCAGCCCCAGGTCTGGGGCCTTTAAATGTACCCTTTGTTCAGGCTATCAAATAAGCTCCATCTGCTTCTCGGGGTTTATGCTATTTGACCTGTGGCTGGTAGGGGAACTTAGGCCCACCCACTACTCTGGGTTCAAACCAAGGACTCTATACACGGCAGCCACATACTTCTCAATTCAGTTAGTTGCTGCTTCTTCCCTGGGTCTCTTGCTGCCTGGTCCTTTTAGCTTCACCCTTATCTCAGGGTGAAGGTTCTTAGGTCCTTTCTCTCCCTGAAATCCCGGGTCGGAATGCTGGGTCTTTGGTGGCTCTTTGGTCCCCTAGCCAAGTCATAAAGTCCAACTACACCCCTTCCAGGGTATTAAAGAGGCCAGTAAATGGTCTATCTGCCTTCACTGGGGTCTTCAGCCCCATCTCTGAGCCCTTTAAATTCAGCCCTTTGTTCAGCCTGCCAAAGAAGTTCTATCCCCTGCTTGGGATTTATGCCACTTCATCTGTGGCCAATAGGAGCACCCAGGACTGCTACATATTTCTTAATTTGTTGCTGCTTCTTCCTGGGCCTCTTCCTACCTGGCCCTTTTAGCTTCACCCTTATCTCAAGGTAAAGTTCTTAAGTCCCCCTCTCTCTGCAAACCCAGCTGTACAAAATGCAGGAAGAAAACAAATTCTGTCTATTCCTCCAGTTCCTTTGGCCAGACAAGAGCACCCTTCCTTGCCCCTCTGGTCCCAGTCAGGCACTGAACTGCTAAGGCCAGGCAGCTACTTTTATCTGGGTCAACTAGGCCCTCACTGGCTGTTGCTAGCCCTTCTAACTCATGGAGGACTAGGACTCTGTGGCTTCCAAAATGGCCACTCTGGAGATATATCTTTAGGCAAGCTTGGAGCATCCAACTCCACTGCTCTTGTCTTTCCAGCTTGCCCCTTCTTCGAGCAGGGTGTAGTAGGACTCCAGGGCCACCAGAAGGGCACTGCAAAGGTCAAATACACCTGTCACAGAGACAAACAAATCATGGGCTATCTCTGTGATCTAGAGTGCTTACAGGATGGTTCTACTGCAGGCTGTTGTTTGCTAGAATCTTTACATGTAGATTAAGAGGACGCAAGTGAAAATACTTCTTAAGCCATTTAGTATTTCTGCGCATACTAAATGCACTGATGAAGATGATTTTCCAGTCAGGAAAAAGAAATACAGATTTTTGTTGGTGTTTTTGTCAGATATCCCACCAGGAAACATGGTTACACATGCTTTCCTGACTCTGAAGATAGATACAAATGCTCATGGTTAACCGTAGCTAAAAATACTGACAATGGAGACTACTGGTACGAGAAATTATCAGGTTTGACTGGAAAAGTGGAATCTAACAAACTATGAGTGGTATTATGAGTTGAATAATTATCAGTAATGTTACCTTTTAGATTATTTGTTTGTATGACATATGTACATGAAGCCCAGAATGATCACCTGAGTTTTCAGGAATATAGAATTCTATGAGTTTTCCATGTTGGCAGTGAGATTGATGAGGGTCTATATGCCAACATGAATTGTTTCTCTTCTTTTTATAGTACAACAATCTTTCCATTGACTCAATGGACATTGGTTGAGGCTCGTAGGGTCCTAAATGAACTGACTAGCTTTGCAAAAATGCTCTTTATCCTGTAGCTCCCATGTACATTGGGAACAATTTAATTCTGAATGCACTCCAGAAAAAGTGTTCAGCTGCTGATCTTAAAGTCAAAAGAATGTAAGACATGCTGTTCTGGATAGTACTAATGTTTTCTCAAGTAGGTTATCACTCCTTTTCATTTAATGAGGTGTTAAGGCCTTTGAAAGCAGCAAAAAGCCATAATCTCAGATAGCACAAATTTCTTTCACTCAATTCCCTTTTAAGTTTGTTTATCTGCTTTAAATGTATCATTTCCTTATCAAACGTTTGTTAATGCAACTGAAAAGAGGAGCATTGGAGTCTTGCTTCATTTGCTAAATAACATTTTTATTCAATTTTCATTTACTTATTTCTGTTCAATTAAAAGCATCCATCTCAGGCTCTAGGCATTTCCATTAAAAAATAAAATATGTGTCAATAAAATCCCCATATACAATAAGTTTACAGACCTCTGTCCAGCTGCAATGAAAAATAAATTGTCAAACTAAATCACAAAAAGATTGAAAATGTTTCCTTCCCGAAAGAGATTACTTTCCCCGTTTTATTTCTTAAGACAACAGCAGACATTGAAATATACATATGATTAAAAGTGGGAAGGTAGAAGACTAACAATAGCTACATGGAGCAGCTTTAATAACTCAGAGAAATAATCAGAATAGCGTAGAATATTATCAATACTCTGGTTAACGTTTCCTTGGTTAGATAGAGACCAAATATTTTGAAGTTGCCATATAACCAATGTTTTACTGATGGCAGAATTTAAAAATCTGGTGCCTGAGATCGTAAACCCTTACTGAAGCAATTCTTCCCACTGCAGTCGGTGGGCCTATATGCATCAATAAGGATTTTCAGGATACAGCTTTTAATCTTTCCCCAAACATACAGTATCTCTAATGTACGTCAGAATAATAATCATATGCACCACAATTTATCTGAAAGAAGAGAACTTGCAGATTCAGTATCCATTTTTCTTATAAAACTTGGCTCGTGCAACGACATCATTGGCATAATCATCGCCAGGTGTGCCAATATCCATATTTGCATAACTTCGGACATTTCCTACTCCTGCATTGTAGGCAGAAATCCCACCTGAAAGGAAACACCAAAGTAGCTAACACAGTCAATATAAACTAGATTTTTTTTGCAGGGGGGAGATATAAATATTCCCCATGCAGTGTTAGAAAGCCATCACACAACACTGTGCTAAAGAATGAGACACTGCTCAAACTAGGGGAAATCAAGAAGCAGACACATCATCAGTGGTGAAAAATTATGTGAGATTCTTTTAAATGCTTATTATTCCAGAGCAGGGGTTTCAAACATGCGGCCTGTAGGCTGCATGTGGCCCACGGGGTTATTTCCTGCGGTCCGTCAAGCTCCCCTTCCCCTGCTCTCCCTCCTCCCAGTGTGCTGCATCCCCGCTTCTCTGCTTACCTCCAGGCGCTTCCCGCCGCCAAATGGCTGTTTGGTGGCACTTAGCGCTTTCCAGGAGGGAGCGGGGAAGAGCGGGGAGCCACGCGCTCAGGAGAGAAGGCAGAGAAGACGCAGGGCAGGGGTGGGGATTTGGGGAAGGGATTGGAATGGGGGCAGGGAAGGGGCAGGGTCTCATGGAAGGAGTGGAGTGGAGAGTGGAGATGAGGCAGCGGGGGGTGGGAGGTGTCAGTGATCCGGCCCTCAGGCCAATGTGCTAGTCCTCATGTGACCCTCCTGGTGATTTGAGTTTGAGATCCTTGTTCTAGAGTGTCAGTAACACAAGAAACTTTTAAACATGATTTTTGCCAAAGTAATTTTTGCCTTAATTCCTATGCAAATCTACACTGTACCTTTCAGCTGTTGTTCCTTTGTCCATCTGGGGAATTTTTTCTGGATGTCCTTAATCATACCAGTAAGGATTTGTGTAGCATCAAGGAGATGATCTTCACCATTCCATTGTCCAACAATGCTATGGTGTTTTTTATCAACCTAGAAGAGCCAGGGGGGAAAAGAGGATATGTTTATATAGTTTATTTCACTCTCAATATCCTCTACCTGATCTTAGTTGTCAAATTTTGTTTGATAAATCAGTTTTTAGTCATTAATCTCCATGGATCTTCACTGCACTTCCTGTTGTCCTTTGAGCACAGACACCGAGGGATAGTACATTGGACTGTGCTAATGAAAAAAGACGTCTTAAAATGCTTCTTTTCCGTTTCAAGTTGTAATTATGTATTTGGCTGACCCACACTTCCTGACCCACAGAGGAAATTAAGGGCTTTATCCAGAAAAAACTTTAGTTCTCATCCTCAAAGGTTTTAGTCCTTCTGTGTAGTCTCACTGCCTTCATTACAAACGTATAATGCCACAGATGACAAGGGCCTGGCTAAATTCACAGAAATGCAAAAGTTCAAAATGAACCATAAAATGACACTCTGTTCTTTTGTTATTGGATTATCACTGACTGTCTTATCAGAAAAAGTATGTACATTATGGTGTTAGCCAGGTGCATATTTTAAAATCTGTTGTTCTCACTAAGGACTCAGTGGCATGAGAATGTGGATAAAGACTGCCCTGTCATTCTGAGTCTGTCCGTTTTCAACTAGTCTTTTTGTATGATGCTTTCCCCATAACTTGCTGCTGCCACTAAGTGCTTCACTTTTCTTGTGTAGAAAGGTAAAATGCGCGGCCTCTTCGGGGGCTTCCATTAACCCACAGAATTAACTGCCGTTCAAACTGAAGCACAAGAATCAGCCTCTATAACCCCAAGTCTGACATGTGCCAGTGCGATGTGTTGCTGCCTCAGCACTAGTTCATTTTCCAGCAGTGTGCGGAGTATCAATCTCAGTCTGCACTGCGCTAGTGAGAAATGAAGCAGGCTCCCTCTCTTGAAACACTTGGATATACAAGAGTATTTTACTCGTAGTTTACTGATCATTACTGACCTGCATCAAACCAAATGCATTGCCGTTATCGCCCCAGCCACCCCTTAGGAGAGTCCCAGCATGTGACTCCCGAGAGATGATACCAGCGATCACGGCTGGATCCACACATTTTTTTTTGCCAGCACTCTTAATGATGGTTTTATATTTGTTCATATTAGTTAAGTCCCTCTCCGCAATCTTCTCTGACGCACGAACCCCTGCAGTAAATGTAAAAATAAAGGTGTTTTCTTTAAGATTATGAAGTCAAATGTGAGATTTCAAAAGCTGAGAGCTCTGTTCTGCCATGTGAGAGTTCAGCGCATTGTGAAAGCGAGGCAAAAAAGAATTGTGCCTTGTGTAAGTAATGTGTAAAAGCTGGTTTAATTTCTATAGCTTTAGGTCCCAAGATGAAGGTGAATGGGCTTGGGAGGGGGAGCGTGCTCAGAGAAATTGACAGCAGCCTGTCGGTGTCTGGATGATGCAGGAGTGATGCTGGGAGGAATCACATCTAGCCCTCTATGGCCAGAAGGACAGGACTGTAATAAGGAGTTTCAAAGTTGAGAGGGGAATTCATAATGATGGGATTCTTAGGGGCAGAAGCAGATGCTTATGTAAATGGGGACAACTGCAATTTGAGACAGTAGTTCCCAACAGTTGCACTTTTGCCTCATTGTCTTTTGGAGTCTCAGCACCATTTCATGCTCCATGAGGAGGGAATCTCAATCCTACCCACAATAGGAGGGCTTGGCATTAAGTCCAACTTTATCTGTACAGTAAAAGAATAGGGAGCTCCTTTGATTTTCCCAACAATACCAGATAAACTATTGATCTGATGTACAAGTAGCTGGTGTAACATAATGAGGACTAACCAAGTGAATGGGATCAGAAATTCCTCTGTACCAATCCCAGCTCTGCCACTGAGTTGCTGAGCAGCCTTGGGAAAGCCATTTGGGTCAAATTTTAAAAGGTGACTGTTAATTTTGGATGCTTCAATCAGAGATATCTTGGGCCTGATTTTCAGAGATTCTGAACATCCACAGCTCTTGATAAGTTTAATTCGAGGTGCTTGTGTGAGCGCTTCTGATAGTTAGGCCCTAAATGTCTGAAGCTGGACACCTAAAGAATCAGAAGTCACCTGTGTAAACAATGACTTTTTAATTTCTGGACCATTATCATCCCAAGGTTTTATTAAGTCTTCCTCTCTGTCTTCGTTTCCTCATTTGTGAAATGAGAACAATACTAGCCAATCAGAATGTTATGATGTTTAATCAATTAATGTTTTTAAAGTCCTTTGAAGGTGTAAAGTACTACGGATCATTGTGATGACTGTGGTGAAATACAGCAACAAAACAGCAGAATTATACTCACAACAATAATCTAAACCCTCTTGCCTTGCAGTTTTACAGGAAGCCCCAGTGGTATCAACATTGTTTATGTTACCAAAGCATCCAGTCTGACTTTCAGAAGTACCTGAAAAATTAAATGCAGATATTTTACATTAAGCACCTATTGTGAACATAAGTATAGCTAAGAGAATTCAAAGTCATAAACTAGACTGTGGTCCACTCTGAGATGGGGTACATTCCTTTGTGGGTTGTTTTGGAAAAATATCTCGTGGAGAGGAGGACTTGCTAGCCCAGGGGTGGGCAAACTTTTTGGCCCGAAGGCCACATGGGGGCTCAAAATTGTGCGGAGGGCCAGGTAGGGAAGGCCGTGCCTCCCCAAACAACATGACCCCGTGCCCTACCTGACCTCCACCCACTTCCCGCCCCCTGACTGCCCCCCTCAGAAACCCGATCCATCCAACCCCCACCTTGTCCCTTGATCACCCCCTCTGGAGACCCCCCCACTCTAATTGCCCCCCCCAGGAACTTAACCCCTATCTAGGCCTCCCTGCTCTTTCTTCCCTGACTGCTCCCTTCCGAGACCCCACCACCCTAACCACCCCGCCCCCAGGATATCAACCCCTAAGTCCCTCTGCTCCTTGTTCCCTGACTGCTCCCTCCCCCGACCCCCCACTCTAACCACCACCACGCCTGACCCACTCCCTATCTAAGCCCCCCTGCTCTTTGTTCCCTAACTGACCCCACTCTAGACCCCCGACCCTAACCACCACCACCCACTCATGCCCCCCACATCCCCTCTTGCTTACTTTGATCAGCCTGTCGCTCCAGCCGGTGCGGGGCCCGCAGCTCGCGGCAATCCCCCTGGCCCAAGGGCGCGGGGTCCCGCGGCTCGCGGCACTGTGCCCAGAGGGCCCCGCGGTGAGCCCAGCTCCACCCGGCGTCCCGGTCCGGGAGCATGGGGTCCCGTGGCACTGCGCCCAGGGGGCCTGCGGGGAGCCTCGCTCCGCCCAGCACCCCAGCCCAGGGGCGCGGGGCCCCACAGCGAGCCCCTCTCGGCCTGCCCCTCGCCCCAGAGCGCACTGCGCAGCTACCCGCTCTCGGCCAGCCCGGGAGTGTGGGGCCCCGCAGCACCCCGCAGCGCCCCGTGCTTGGCCCGGCGCCCTGGCTGGGGAGCGCGGGACCACCAGCACCGCGCCCCCATGGGCCGGATAAAAATGGCCCGCGGCCCACATGTGGCCCGCTGGCCGCAGTTTGTCCACCCCTGTGCTAGTAAGAAGACACTGACGGGGAAGGCCCATGCAGAGCTGTGTCTTTCACTGGTCTCTAAAAGAAGCCAGACATGAAAGTATCCTGACCTCTATACCCTAGTGCTCCTCACTGAGAACACCTGGTTCTCACTCCTTGCAAGAGTCATCCTTGGTACTGAAAGCTGCATTGTCCAATATAGTTTATATGTATTCCAGTTGCTGTTGCATCAAACTCATTCTTCCATGTCCATAATTAGGTTTTGTAGGAGTGGTCAGAAAAATGCCTTAATCTCTTATATCTCCACATGTGTACCATCATCTCTTTACACTGTTGCTTTGGCAGTGAGCTTAGTGAAATAGACATGGACCTCAAACTCACCAATAAGGGCAGCAAGGCCCAGAATCATCAGCGTTAGTAGCATGGGGACGGTTCTTCTCAAGCACCCAAGCGATTTGGAGAATAAATCCAAGTCTGCAGAGAAACCAAAATATCTAAATGTACAATACCACTGTGAAGAAGTACAAAGAAATGTTGGGGGGCTTCCTTCACTGAATGTGCCAATACTGAGATACAAGGGAATTGTGTGTATTAGTGTACAAATACTAGGATTGAGGGCACAATAATAGCTCTGCCTCTCTTTGACACAACACACGAATAAGGTCATTTCAGTGTAGGAAAGATCTGAGAGAATCAACACAGCATGTTGTAATAATTTAATTTTGATCATATTCATCATGTGCCTCTGTAGCATCTTAGTAGCTTATTTCAAAATACAAACCCCAGTAATATTTGATCTGGAATTAGTAACATTCATAGTGTTCAAGGTCTATGACCTGCTGATGCTACAAATGCACCTTTATTCTGTGCCAGGTCTCCTACACCCACTGTGCAGTTGATTGCAAATTGCTATTGTCATTTCCATGAGCAGAGCCCAGGCGATTATCACCTCCGCCCTTTTTAGCAGTTCTGGGACTCTAGTTTTCTCTAAAGTAATCTGAATAATCAACAGATGTCTTATCTCTTCTATTCACTGTACAGTAGGGACATAGTAATAACCACTAAGGGTATGTCTACACTGTGCACTAGGGATGTGATTCCCAGCTTGCATAGACATTCTCTTGCTAGCTCTCATCAAGTAAATGCTCTAAAAATAGTGATGTAGCTGCAGGAGCACAGTCAGCAGCAAGTGGTGGCATGGGTTAGCTGTGCTGAGTCCATACCCATGGAGTTTAGGTGGGATTTTACTCGACACAGTTAGCCCATGTGGCTGTTTGCCAGTGCTGATGTTCCCATGACTACACAACTGATTTTAGCACCCTACAGCAAAAAGAGTGAATGATAACGTCTATGTGAGCTGAGAATCACACTCTTAGCTCATAGTGTAGACATTACCTAAAGGACAAATCCTGGAGTCTTTGCTCAAGTAGGACTTATTTGGCCTTTCATTACTACCCAGAGGATTTTCTAATGAACAGAATTCAGACTAGCTCCCACTCTGAATTAGCTTAATATTTTACTCACCTGTCTTCAGCTTCTCTTCTCCTAGAAGATGGATGTTTTGAAGCGCTTTATATACACTAGAATGGTACTTCTGTTTACTCAGCATGTTCTTCTGGTATCAGACGTGATAAAATATACTGTCAAGTTTCGTAATGAAAACAAACTCCAGTGTGCCTTTGTTGGAGCTGGCACGAGGGCAGACTACCTGGCACTATTCAAACGTCAATACAAACAAAAAACTCCTCTTCCCAGCAGTTCTCCCCTCCTCCCCGCACCCTTATCTTTCTCTGATTTCATAACCTCCTCCCTAAATGGCCTGTGGCAAAGTCCAAAGCAATGACAAGGCATTCACCCTCCCTGGGAATGTTTTTCCCTAGTCTGGTTCTGGTATCACAGACCCTTCTCAGGAGATTCTGTGAGAACAACCTAAAAACATTCTTCCCCCCTGGCAGGAGCAACCAGTTACTAGAGGGTGGGACCTCACTCCACACATCAATGGCTCCTTCCATTCCTCCATTTCCCCCCAACCCTTACAAGTTATTCAGTGGGATGTCCACCTTGGCTAACACACTGGAGGTTTAAGATTAGCAGCCGTGTTAGTCTGTATCCATAAATAAAATGAGGAATACTTGTGGCACCTTAGAGACTAGTCAGTTTATTTCAGCATAAGCTTTCGTGGGCTAGAGCCCACTTCATTGGAACATACAGAAGTAAGATGCATTTATGTACACAGAAAGCAAAAAAAGTTGTACATTACCATACCAATTCTAAGAGGCTGTTTAATTTGAATGCGCCATTATCAGCAGGAGAAAAAAACCTTTTGTGGTGGATCTGTGTCTGACAGGTAATAAGAACCTTTGAAGAGAACTTAACTAGAGAAATGCATTTAATTAGTGTAATGACAAAGCCACTCATAGTCCCTATTTAGCCCTTGGTTGTTAGTGTCCAACTTGCAAATTAATTCCAGTTCCTCAGCTTCTCATTAGAGTCTGTTTTGGAAGTTTTTCTGTTTTAAAATTGACACCATCAAGTCTTTAATAGAATGGCCAGGAAGGTTGTAGTGTTCTCCTACTGGTTTTTGAATGTTATGATTCCTGATGTCAGATTTGTGTCCATTTATTCTTTTGCATAGAGACTGTCTGGTTTGGCCAGTGTACATAGCAGAAGGGCATTGCTGGCACATATATTACATTGGTAGATGTGCAGATGAATGAGCCTCTGATGGTGTGGCTGATGTGATTAGTTCCTATGATGGTGTCAGTTGAATGGATATGAGGACAGAGTTGGCAGCAGTCTTTGTTACAAGGATGGGTACCTGGGTTAGTGTTTTTGTTGTGTGGTATAGACCTTTAGAGCTAAAAGCATCAGCTGCTACAGACTGAGCTAAAGCTTTGTATTTGGTGATTGTTGCAACTCATCTATTTACTGGGCACAGAGGGGGACCTGGAACACGCTCATCAGAGGGTTACGTCTGTACTCTCACGCCCCCCCGTATATTGCAGAGACACGGTGCAACCCCTGCCCTTATCGATCAGGGACTGCATATAGTCCCCTGTTCTCCCCTCATTTCCCCCCAGCATCCAATGTAGGAAGCTTCCTTCCTTCAGTGCTCCCCAGATTTGGCACTCTTGCGCTCTCCCCAACTATGGAGCAGGCTTTGGGGAGGCAGTATGCCAGGTGGAAGGAAGGGAAGAAGCTTCCTTCTCTCCTGACTTTGGCTTCCCCTGTTGGCTGAACAGGTGGTAGGAAATTCTCAGAAGAGAGAGCAAGGAGCAACTTTCTATGTGCAAATGGCTTTTCTGCTTTTCCCAAAAATCAGTAGGACTCTGTCCATTGATGACTAGCATGTTCCTGAGATATGGGATGTGATGTTCAAAAGTTATCATGTTATATCCTGACAGACAGAGAAGTAACATTGAGTTGAGTATAGGGTCAATTATTAATGCTGAATATCTGTCTAAAGGCAACAAAAGAAATATTTTAAGTTTAGCTGAAATAGTGGATTGAGGAGTTATTTTTGCCCTGCTCTTTTATTACCTAACTTGTGTGAGGGAGTGGAAACACCGGTTGACTCCAGCTGATGCAATCTGTTCTATTGATATTGGCTTTGCAATATTCATTCAATTTGGCCACTGTTTCTGCTGTTTAGCAAGACTAGATCCCATTTCTGGAATCATGCAGAAAAGTTTATTTCAGCACATCTCTCAGGAGCAATGAGAAGAAAATTGCAGGCAGGCATATTTGAATGTACAATGCAGGCACCTTAGGCATTTCCATGATTTCATGGATTTTAGTGATTTACATTATGAAATTGAGACACTCTCCTAGATTTCTTAATCAAAAAGTGTAAATAAAACTCTTATAAAATACTTCTGTTAAAGTTATCAAACCACCCACAACTAAAAGGGTGGGAGCCTCGTGTTAAGACTCTATAACCTCTGGTCACTGTCTCCCGTGTCTGCAGTGTGGTTCTCTTAGCACAGCTGTGTACATCGAAAAGCCACTGTACTTCCTCTTAGTTTTTGTCCATGACATGCTGAGGACTGAGACAATTTTAATTATGTACCTTTTATGTGCTAGGCAGAGTTGACACTAACTCAGCACCGAAGACACTGACTATACATAAGTGAAGAAAGCTACTTGTACTAGAGGGTCTCACGCTTCATTACTTCTGTATGCCGAGCTTGTTGCACACATCAGGGCTTCTTGCATCCCTCCATTCCCTACAACAGCTCCTTATGTGCCCCCCTCCCACTCCACCCCATGTCTATTTCAGGAACTCCATGCAAACCACCCACTTGCTTATCCCTTGGACTGTGTGTGGCCCACAAGTTCTTCCTCCCCTCTTATTTCAGGATCTCTCTGTATCCCCGACGCCCATACAAGGGACTCTCAATAAGCCACTTTTCTCCCACACTTACCCCATGCCACGCATTCTGCGTATCCCTCCCCATTTCCCCACTTTCCCCCTATGATGGGGTGGGAAGCACATAGTGAAGAGCTGGAAGCAGTGCTGCGAAATGGCAGCCAGAGATTTTGGCTGCTGATCGTTGAATCCTTGGGCTGGAACCCGGAGTAGTGGGTGAGCCCATTTTCCCCTACCAGCCACTGATGAGTGGCATAGCCTTGAATTGGAAGGCTGCTGGGCACAATATCTGGACAACCAGTCCAGTGAGCCTGTGATACCTCAGAAGAGGAGGACTATACAGTCACCTGGCCAGAGGGCTGAGTCACAATGAGAGAGCACCCTGAGTCCTGGAGAGCAAGAGGGGCTGCAGGGTGAGCGAGTGTCACAAGAGGCACTAGCCTGGGTAAGAGACCCCAGACCCAGCCATGAGGCGGCACCACCGCGTGTATCCCATTACACCCTGTACCAGGCAGTGTATGTATCTGTCCTATTTCTATCTTGCCACCAAAGTACTTTTCCGCCTCTGAGATTAGAAGGGGTGGGCACACGGCTGGAGCTCTCTTTCTCTCTCTCCCACACCATGGAGCAGACTTTGGGGAGGCAGCACACTAGGGGGGAGGAAGGGATGAAGCCGCCATTTCTCTGTCTTCTCTGCTGGCTCAGCATCTGCCCTGGAACTTTCAGGCGGCCGTCAGTGGGGAGAGCACAGGGGCCGCAGAGCCTGGAACCCCTGCCCGAGGTCCTGCCCCACCTCCTTCCCTGAGGCTCTGCCTATTCCCTTTGAGGCCCTGCCCTTCCCCTGGAGACATGCCCCCCCAGCCAAACCCAAATGTGGAGCCAGGGGGGTTGTGGTGTCCAAAAGAAGCTCACTCCTCATATCCCTGCCCTCCCTGGGTCCCCAACCCAGGACAGGTAGAGGGACCCAGGCTCCCCAGAACTGCCCTCACAATGGCTCTTACCCGACCTGGCTCTGGCCTGAGGGCAGGGCCTTGGAGCCGCAGCCCAGCCATGGCAAGAGCTGTGTGGGTAGGTGTGGGGACCCTTAGGCATGGAGCTCAGGGGGCAGGGACATTGGGAGGGGGCTGCTCTCGCCCCCTCGCCCCCCGCACCACAGCATGGCTCCCCACAGCTCTTACCATGACCAGACTGCAGCTCTGACTCCAAGGCCCTGCCCCTTAGCCAGAGCCAGGTCGGGGTAAGAGCCATGTGGGTAGCTGCGGGGGAGCCAGCACAAGGACCCACATGCCCTTGGCCAGGTGGGGAGCCCAGAGGGTGGGGACACAGGCAGAGGGCTGCTTTCGTCCCTCCCCCCACAGTGGGTGAGGGGATCTACGTGGCTCCCACAACTCCCCAAGGTCCCTGGCCGGGCTCAACCAGCTGATGGCTTGGCCAGGGGTGGGGCCTTCGGGGGGAAGAGGAAGGGAAGGGGGTGGAGTCCGACCCGGTGAAAAGTAGACAAGCAATGCCCAGCCACTTGCAAAAAGCGGTCCCCCCTCCCACCCCATTCTGGTGCCACTGGAGCAAAGAGAAGCTTTTTAACTGCAAATAGCTTTTCCAGTTTTCTGACCTTTACCAAATTCTGTAGGGCTCTGCCCACTGATACCTAGAACACTCCTGGAAACTTTGGAAGTTATCATGTTATACCCAGACAGGCAAACAGAAAACAGTAGTGCTGACGTTCCAGGAAAGCCCCACAGGTCCAAGCAACAGCAAGGGCATCTCAAAGATGAACAAACATTGTTGGTAAGTTTAGTTATTAAGTTGTTTATAGGTATTTTTAAATGTGTGTTACATTAATGTTGGTTTTCTTAACTGTTGTTGTTATGTTTTGGCTTGGAAGGGAAGACATGGATGGGGAATTGTGCCTTGAAGGACTGAGCTTGTCCAGGTGGGGGTGCTGTGAAGCTCTTATTATGCACAGACCTTTACAACAGGACACAAAATAAGGTGGCGCTCTTGCAAGCTTCTTAAGCAGTTAGGCCCACATCCACAAAGGGAAGTAGACATCACACCTAACTTTTAAGTACTTAGAAAAATCACTGGGACAGCAATGCAATTCACTGTGTGACTTAGGTACTTAGTCTCCTTATACAGTGCATGGTGCTTTTGAATGCAATCCATAGAAGCCAGCACACTAGGCAGAGAGCTGCCTAAACTACCAGTGCGAAATGCTGAGGAGAGGGGTGTGTCTTAAGTCCCCCCCGCCCTCTTGGAGTTCAGGGCCTAAGTCTAGGCTGGAGGCAGCTATTTCTGCTTGCAATTCACAGCCAGGAACGACTCTCCTGCAGTCTGGTGATTAAAGCACTTAAGTTGATCGTTTTGAGTCAAAATTAGGTGCTCGCCCAACTCCAGACAAAATGGCCAGGAGAGGTTCCCTTTAGCCCAGTAGCTTGGGTATTCAGCTAGGAGGGGGGGACTCCTAGTTCAAGTTCTCCCTCTGCCTGATGGAAGAGTTCTGCCTCTCGTGAGTACCCTAAGCAGTAGGCTATGAAATAATCTGATGACAGAGGGGGTGTATCTCTTGTTGAATTTGTTCCACTTTAATTGAATAAGTAAATCTTAATTGGGCCAGAGAGCGAGAGAGGAAATATATAAAAAACCAGAGAGAACATATAAAAACATATAAAAAGAGAAAATAACAAAGTATATACCTATGTTTACCTTACCGAGAACCCTAAGTCCCCTAGAGTCCCCAACCTGTAGGGGCCAGGGGAGGGGTCAGTCTGTTCACCTTAACTTCCTCTTACCCTTTCCATGAGGGAGTGACTTTTAAACCCTGCCAAATTTCTTCATTCTCTCAGCTCATGTGCTTGGATTTGCTGCCCAGCACCAGTTTTCTGAGCTCTGTCAGGGATAAAGCCAGAGTATCTGAAATGTTTGTTGAGTGGGGTCTATCTGGATTCATTTCCCCCTTCCTGTATGCATTTCCTGACAATTCTGCTTTGAATTAACTCAATTGTGCATAGAGTAAACATCACAATGTCCCAGTCGAGATTCATAAATTACTATCATAAATTCCTACAGGAAATTCCAGACATGTCACAGAGGTAGTACTGGGCCTCCATAGAGTTTCACAACATCTCTGCAAAGAAACTGCTGATTTTTGCATAAAATTTAGACTACAGTACATAGGAATTGCCACACTGGATTACAGCCAAGGTTTATATAGTCCACTATCCAGTTCCTGACAGTGACCAGAAACTAATGTGCAAGAGGGAAGTGTAAAAGCGTGGCATTGATGTGTCTGAGATAATCCACTCCCACATATGTTTGATCCAGGTTTTTACTAATAAGAGATTGACTTAAACCATGAAGCATAAGGTTTATTTCCGAAATTCTTCTTGTTATTATAACACCAGATATGCTTGACATTCATATAAATCCCCCTTTGCATCATGTTAAGTCCTCGGCCCCATGGACTCCCTGTTCAGTCAGTTCTACAGAGTAATTACACACTGCATAAAAAAGAATTTCCTTTTATTGGTTTTGGCTTCCCAGCCTTTTAATTTCATGGAATGTCCCCTTGTTCTTGTGTGCTGAGAACAGGAGTGCCTGATCTGCTTTCTCTAGACCAGTGCTTCCCAAACTTTTTTGGCCATGGAACCCTTTTTAGCCCGGTATAAATTTATGGAACACTTATAGTATTATTTTGTAGTCGTTTGGTTTTCAAATAAAAGATTGTGTTATTTATAAACATTTTATTTTATAAAACAAAACAAAAATACAACTTTAAAATATCTTGAACTAGCAATTTCTAATTGGAAAGTGTGCATAAAGTAGTACAAAAATCAAGTACAAGAGTCAAAATTAAAGTGTTCTACTTAAAAAACACTGTTTTTATATATACACAAATACCAAACAAATTAGATTTTTACTAGTAAAATCTATTTTTATAAACAGAAATACAAATTTGGATGTAATGGGATTGGTGTTTCTGCGTTTGTATCACAAATTCGCTTAATATTAGGAATAATGATGGAAAGTTGAATCCTCATGTCAGGCGCCTCCTCTTCACCTGGTTACCTCCTTTAATGCCAGTCCACTTACAGGTTTTGATGGAGAGGTCTGGGTTCTTCTGGATCCCACCACCCACTCATCAGGGTGTGTCTTCTTTCTTTTTTCCTAGGAAATTATTTTGCAGTGCCTCCACCCCCTTCACTCCTTCCTGGCAAGGTCACCAGGGCAGCTTGGGAGGAAAATTCTAACTACAGAGTAGTCTCCACTTACTGACCAGATAGCTGGAGACTTCCAAGAAATAATACCAATGCATACAATATATTCAACACAATAATTATATTAAATAGGAGACAAATACAACATAACAGGGTAAAATACTATTTTTAGAGTCACTGGTGCCCTGAAAATATCTGTGATTTGATGTATCAAATGTAAAATTAGTGTCCCTTTGGCACGCATACTGTGCTGGGACCCTTGATGACCTATAACCACAAAATTCCTCTCTGCGGTAGTGTGGCTGACTGGGTTCAGTACACCTCAAAGGACTCACAAGTGGGAGACGGTGATAAGTTCCTGGCTGGGTGTGAAAGCCTTGAATAGCTGACTGGCTGCCTTTTAAATCAATAAGTGCCTTTTCTTTTAAGATTTTCTCAGCCTTGAGATGTAATTCTTATCTGTTTAGCTCAGAAAGGTTAAAAAATGTAACTAACTGCAGCTGCCTGCTGTGTTCCCTAACCTTCAGTTAGCACGTAAAGAGATTTCTATAAACTGTGCTGGTGAGAAAATCACACATGCGCACTGTGTTTTTCTTTGTTTGCTCAAGCCTATATAACATTTGGCTCATACTCAATAAATCGTCATCATTCCTTTCCAGCTTGGACTGTGAATCTGACTCTTTGTACAAAGTAAGTGTCTTAAAGAGTGATGATCTTTCCTGGGGGTTTGTGGGTCTAAGTCGGCTCCGCACCTAACTAGGCGGAAAGCCTTGGAGGACAGCTCTTAGGCTTACAGGTGTAGTATGAGCAGGTTATAAAATCCTCAAACCCTCACTCCCTGGCTTGAGGACACAGTTCAGGGAGTAGGGGGTACCCAAAAACAAATTACCTGACTAACTAACTAAAAGATGGGACACTCACAGACTCCATGAATGATTCTCGGGTTTGAAGATGACTGGACTCCTCAGTCTCTGCAGAGGGGCTGCTCTCTGCTGGCAGGGATCCTCCTCAGGCAGGAATCAGACTGCATTAGTCCCAGGATTTCCCCTCACGACAAAGCGGTGCAGGGCTCAAGGTGTAGGTTACACAACACTAACATCCAAGCAGTAGCCTTCCAGCTCTGTGTCCAGATACACGCTCAGCAGGTTGCTTCCCTGGACCAGGGGACAAAGCAGAGCTGACCATGTGGGGACTGGTCTCACCTAAGGAGCTGGAGGGTGAACTCAGCCCAGCTGTGGAAGTTTCCCAGCAAACTCTACAAATGGGGAATCACCAGTGGGGAAGGAAAAACCCTGCTGAGGGATCTGCTGTCAGGTCCCTAAAGGCCAGTTCTCAGGGGGAACCCTGCATGCACGCCTAGGACTCACCAGCTCCCCACACAGCCAGTCCTGCCCTTTTCCTGCTTGGCTCTCCACTCACTCAAAATGGCTTCTCCCCTTTCCTCCACTCCCTGGATGGCCTCTCACTCCGTAGTGGTTGCTGGGCAGACTCTGAGTCTGCCAGCAGACAGAGACCTAGGAGTCCATGTCATCTCCTTTGGGGTTACACAAATTTAAAATTAAAAAAAATGTAAAGACCCTTTTTTAAAATAATGATTCTTTCACGGAACACCTATTCACATCGTGTGGAACACCAGTGTTTTGCGGAACACAGTTTGGGAAACTCTGGTTTATAGACATTTCATATTCCCTCTTGTCTGATTCCTATCTAAGGTGATCAATCCCAGTCTTTCTTCACATGAGAAGTCTTCCAGTCCCTTGATCACACTGGTATCACTGTTTTCTGAACCTCCACCTGAAATATCCTTTTTGAGATGAGGTGACCAGAACTGTGCACTCCTTTCCAGATGGGCCCATGACACTGATTTACATAAAGGCATTATACATTTTTCTATGCTACTTTCCATCCCTTTCATTTTGCATCTTAACATCTTATTAGTTTTTTTTTTTAACCACAGCTAGGCACTGAGTTGAAGTTTTCATTGAGCTGTCTACAGTGATACACAGGGCCCTTTCCTGAGTTGATACAGTTAATTTAGAACTCTGTAAGGTGTACAAGTAGTACATTTGTTTTCAGAGTTTAAATTCAGCCAGAGCTGTCTGGAACAGAGCTACAGTAAATATTTTCAACTCCCCTGGAGTTTCTATAGCATATTAGGGGGAGGGGCATGTATGAGAATGTAAGCCCTGGGTTTTTTTTCTTCCAATATGCATTGCTTTGCATTGAATTTCTTTTGCTCTCATGTTGCCCATTCACCTAGCTTGTGTAGGTCCCTCTGAAGTTCCTTGCAGTCATCACTAGTCATAACTAACCTAAATAACTGTGTCATCTGCAGATTTTGCTGCCTTACTGCCCACACCCCTTTCCAGGTAATCAATAAATAAACTAAACATTATGGGATCTTGTTTGGAACCTCAAGGTACCCTCCTGTTAACCTTTCGCCATGATGGAAACTGACCATTTAATCCTACTCTTTGCTTTCTGTCTACTAGCTCATTTTTGATCTACCACAATACTTTGAGCCTCACCTAATGACAGCTTCTTCAGTAACTTCTTGTGCGGGACTTTGTCAAAGGCCTTTTGAAGTCTAAATAAATGATGCCAACGGGTCCTCCTTTGTCCACTACTTTACTGACATAGTCAAACAATTCTAAGTGATTAGTGAGACGGTTTTCCTTTGCAGAATCTGTGCTGGTGTAAGCAGTGTCAGGAATGAGATATATTCTGACATCTGGTGGCGAACTATGGGAATTGCAGTGAGTTTTGGAAAATAACTTTGGGGCTGATCAATTTGCATAGACACACCCACTGCGCCTAGCCTGAGCTCACAGCAGCCCACATGGCCACTTCGGCTGATGTGGGAGCCCCAGTTTCTATGTTACTGGGGCAGGAATGATAAAGTGATGTTATCCTGATGGTGTGAATGAAGGACTATGGACATGTACTTGGCCCTTGTTATGATGGAGGGACTCGCCATCATCTAAGTAGCACTCACTGGTCAAGGGCCACGTGCTTCAGAATACTCTGAGATTGAGACAGGGTATGGGCAGGTCTTTATACCTTTTGATGAGGGACTTGTGTAAGGATCTCCCCCCCCCCCCCGGCCTACGGCACCCTGCCTCTCTCTAGTGTGGAATGTTAGAGCTAATTTTGATTCCCATAGGAGTCTCGGTTCAGCCTGTTAAGCTGACTTCACTTTGAGTCTGCTGGTGTACCTGTGCCAAGGTGCTAACCTCCCCCCCCCACACACACACACTAAGAGCTGAAACCACTGAGCACTGTGTTAAGTGGGGGCGGGCCTAAAAGCATGTTGGTGGTACCAAGCACTTTGTACAGCTAGCAGAGCAAAGCAGCGGACTCAGCCGAGCGGTTCCTGGGTGCAGTTTGTGCGACTGGCAGTGGAGTCAGCCGAGTGGTTCCTGGGTGCAGTTTGTGCGACTGGCAGTGGACTCAGCCGAGCGGTTCCTGGTTGCAGTTCGTGTGTCAACTAGCGGAGCCGTTTGTGCTGCTGACGGAGTGACTGGCACCGCAGAGCTGTCCGTGTGTCAGCTAGCAGGACGGCTAGTGGAGTGACTGGCGCTGCAGAGCAGTTCGAGTGTTGGCGAGCAGAGCAGAGTGGATTGCGGTGAGGGCTGCAGAGAACCCCACAGAGAGGTGGTGCAGTCGGCCTCGGACCACGTAAGGTGCCCCATGCCCTACTCTCCATTTCCACCCAGGCTGGGAGGTAAGACTCTGCCAATTGATTTTTGAACTCTGCGCTGACCCAGAACAGAGACTCTTGGGCTGCTGGACTTTTAGGACTATTGAGTGACTTTCTGGGGTTGTGGAACTCAAGAGCCAAAGGGAAGGCCACGGCCTATTTGCTGGGAGGGGGGCTTCTTGTTCATGGTTTGGTTTATTAACCTTGTTTGTGGTATTTCCCCAATATAATGCCACATTGTTTCTCCCTGTTATTAAAAGGCTTTGGTACACTCAGACTCTGTGCTTGCGAGAGGGGAAGTATTGTCTCTTACAGACGCCCAGAGGAGTGGTATATGGTTGTCCCAGGTCACTGGGTGGGGGCTCGAGCCGGTTTTTGTATTGTGCTATTGGAATGGAACCCCTGGATACTGAACCCAGCCCTTGTTGCTGCCAGCTCTGATGGGCAGAAGGCTTACACTGGTAAGATCTCTGTTATAACAATCTGATCTTCCAGGTGTGTGTTCTGTTCTCCACCTGTAATGATTAGTGCAAACAGCACCACCACCAATAGATGATGCTTTGTCTTTATCTTAATGTTAAGTTGTTGTCTTGTTTGTTATTACAGTATTGTATTTGACAGGGGGGAAGGAGGGGAGGCAGTAGTAGTCCAGTAGAAAGAGAGGGCCTGGAACATGGGGCTTGGTGCAAGGCCCAAGACCTGAATCAACGTCAGGAAAAGCCATGCTATGAGCAAAAATCAGGCCCTGTCATAAAGCAGACACTTGCTTACAAGTTCACTGTCTTGTACGTGAACTTGGAAAAGGCTTGACTAATGCTGCTAAAACACAGGCACTCCTAAGAAGTACTAGGTACAGCGTATTCATGTAAAGGCATTCCAGACAGGTAGTACAGATACACCCCAATACAGAGTTATGATATACACACAGTCCTGGGAAATAGTACTGGAACACACTGACCCCAAGTAAGACAAGGATTGGAGGACAGGATGATAGACAGAGACGTTTTCTTTGAACCAACCGGGTTAAGGTGTAGAGTCGGTAACTACCTCAGAAGTGTAATATGTAGCTTGTTTGTATCAATGTATAAAAGAGAAATCAGGAGGGGTGCCTTTGTCCAGCCAAGGGGGTAGGAGAAAGTCCTGCTGCTGACTGAGCTGGTCCACTGTGATGGGCATAGATGTGTTAGTATTCCTGTAGAATCTATGGGACACTAGGACTGTGCTTCATTAACAATAAAGCTGGCTGAGCGTCTTCGTCTGTGGTTTTTCTGGATAGTTCTATCGAGGTCTGCTGAAGCAGCTATCTGTGTAGAGCTGGGAAGGGTACAGGAAGAGAACACACACACATGCCAGCTGACAGGAAGCAGGAAGTTCAGTCCTGCCTGTGTGTGCTTGATCTGGTATTTGCAGTATTCCAAGGATTCCCTGAGATTCCATAAGCAAGTATTACAACTTTCGCCTGAAAAGAAATTTACAAGTCATGCAGATGAGACTGGAATTTTTGAGTACTTGACAGACATTGGGATGTTGCTCCCTGGGAATGAGTGAACTAATGAGAAAGCAGCACACTACCGCAAAGTGTTTTTTGGATGTGATGACAAAGCATTTTATCAACAACTTTCCGGTGCAGATCATGGTTGTTATAGACAGTTATGTAAACACTTAGAGTATGTAGAATTGGCCTTTTTGAATAGTGGGAGAAATGGCAAGCCGGCAAGGCAGCAAGGAGGTGAATGCCTGCACTGTGTGCATTTAGAAGACTGATAGCATTTTACCTACACCAGCCTGACTAGAAGATGGCTTGAGTAAAGCAGAACATGCTGCTCTGGAGCTGGCAATACAGAGAGAGGCCTATGCCCAGTGCAAGTCATGAGAGAATCCTGTGTGAAAAGTCCATTTACAAATGGCTTAGCAGGGGAACTTCATAACTTCATCATCTGCTGGTGAAGGAAAATAATCTGCTGGCTATAAACCAGATTATATGCAGACTTCAAAATGTGAAAGCAGAAATCAGTGTTTCCTTAAAGGTATCAACTGTTAATTCCTAGCCCCAGGATAACTTCTTAGCAGTTCTTTGAGAAAAGATTGCAAAAGAAGTGGCTCAAAAATTGGAGGAGGCTCAGATGTAAGCTATTCACAGATGTCCCATGGGTCAGATGAGAAAGACTGTTTCCCAAGTGGGTCCCAGCCTAGATGACATTTGCAGACAATGCAGAGGCAAAGGCCAATGAAGAGGGAGTTGGCCAAGCAAAAGGAAGCCACGCTAAAGGAAACTAGAATTTGATGCTGCAGTAGAGTCACCGTCAGCATCTATTAAAAGGCCCATGTGACGAGCTGCCCAAATACCTGTTAGTATGTGTCTGGTGACATCAGTGGCTGGAAAATCATAATCTGTTGGACTCAGGATCTGAAATAAGTCTGATCCATGGAGAACAGCCAGTGCTGAAGGGGAAGAAGATTTATATTGTAGGAGTTAAATTGTTGACTATTAATCGTCAACCACTGCAGACAACAGGAGATAGCCTGTCCCCACTGAACTTGGGGTCTCTTCATTCTAAATGAATTTTTCTTGTGGGGCCCAGTATTTCTAGTGATGTTGTATTGCAAGTGGATTTCATCTGAGGGAATCATAGAAACTCAGGGGGTATTAATAGTACACACTTGTTCCTACACAACATTCAAATACCAGTGCTGGATGTGGGTGGAAGAAACCTGGGAGGGGCAGCTCTTGGGGTGGGAGAAGGGGCTTGAGGTGCCTCTACCATGCCTACAGAATGACAGAGAGAAACTGCTCCCTGTGATGACTTGGAATGAAATTGAGGTGAAGAATTGGAGTCTGCAGCAACAATTCTTATTTCCCAGAGGCTGTTTCCTTGAACTAGCCTCAACTTCGCCTGGAGTCGATCAAGCCTCTCGCTTCACGTCTGGCTAACTTAATGGGTATGGATAAAGTGGAGTGTGTCCCAAGTCACACACTTGACTGTAGTAGCAATCCAAATAGCTGCACTCCATGAGTGGGCAGTCCTTTCTTATATGAACCAGTTGGTCACATAGAAAACACATAACCTATTTCTCTTATCTCCTGGGTGCCTGAGGCATCAATACTTCCTGTGGGGTTCCTAGATACATAACTGTCCAATAATTTCTCTCTCCCTGTGTTCCCTTTGCCACCACAGGGTTGGAATTCTCTGTCATCTTGTTTACCTCAGTATGGTCCCCTTGATCTAACCCCTTATTTGGGTGATTTGGCATCACCAAATTCCATACAGGCCTGTATTCTCATTACAGCCTCATTGGTAGAAGTCGACTGAAACCTCTGGACCTTGTTTGGACTCCGTCAGGCAAGATCCTTGGAAATTATTCCAGGACTATAAGGTCCGCTGCCTTATATATGTCGGGCTGCAACCAATTATGTTGCCAAGAGTCATAGCCATGGTGCCTCCAGACTAGAGCGTATTCTCCCAGGGAAACGCTTTACCCTAATCCAGAGGCAGTGTGCTTCTGGGCTCAGCCCCAGTCTACCTAGAATGGCCTTTTCTACCATTTGTGTAGGACCGCACCTGCTATTCAGACAAAGGCAGTAGGATGCCTGAGCTTTTCCTGAAAGGAATGGGGCCACGTGAGCTGTCCAACAGGATTCAGTCCACCTTGCTGTTGCTGCTACCTTCTCAAAGTCACACAAACACCCAATTTTGACAGGCCCAGTACGGATCTGCTAGATTTCACTTCTCTGAAAACCACCTGTGTTCCTGGGTCCAATTCTTGAGGTACAGCAGGAAATGTTCATGTTGAGCCTTCTGAGCCTATTACTATTTTGAACATAAGAACAGACATACTGGGTCAGACCAATGGCCCTCTAGTCCAGTATCCTGTCTTCAAACAAGGGCCAGTGACAGATGCTTTTAAGTTTCCTTATCTGCTTTTAAATGTATTGTTCTCATTATCCAACATTTAATAACTTTGCAACTGAAAAGATAAATATTTGAATCTTCCTTCATTTGCTAATAATATTCAATTTCCATTTGATTTAAAGCATCTATCCCAGGCTCTAGGCATTTCTATGCAAAATTAATATTATATGTTTACAGACAAGTGTCCAGCTGCAATGAAAAATAAAGTGTCAAACTAAATCACAAAAAGATTGAAAACAAGCTTCCTTCCTTCAAGAAATTTCCTCTTATTCTTAAGACTGCAGCAGATTTTGAAATAGGCATATGCTGTTTGAAATTTGGATGGCAGATGATTAACAATAGCTAGACAGAGCAGCTTTAATAATTCAGAGAAATAAACAGATGGGGTAGGATCTTATTAATATTCTCATCACCATTTTTTTCGTATAACCAGTGTTGATTACAGAATTTAAAAATCTGGTACCTGAGACTGCAAATCTTTATTTCAGCAAGTCGTCCCACTGCAGACAATGGGCATATTTACGTCAGTAAGGTTTTGCAGATTCCAGCTTCTAATCTCCCCAAATGTACAGTGTCTTCTGAACACCTCACTCATTATTGTAAGAGTCACACTGTATCTGAAAAGGAGAGAACTCCCAGATTCAGTATCCGTTTTTCTTAAAATACTTGGCTCGTGCAACGACATCATTGGAATAGTCATGTTCGGTTGTGCCAATATCTATTTTATCATATGTTTGGACGTTTTGTAGTCCTGCATTGTAGGCAGAAATCCCACCTGAAACAAAAAAGGGACATTTTTTAAAAAAAGACTTAGAAGAACAAACAAACAACAATTCCAGCCAGACCTGTTTTTATCTAGTGTGTTAAACAAAATAAATAAAGAATCTGGTAGTGCATGAATTGCTTTATTACAGTGTAACTGAGTAAAAGGAGGCTGAGTGAACAGTTTGCATAAATTCCTGAATCCACACAAAATCAGAGGGCTTTTGGATTTTTTCATAAACAAATGACTGTAGCTTGGTGAGCCTTCAGTATGCATTTGGCCCTAGGATTGGATGGAATGCTGCCCCTTAGAATCTGCCGCCCCAAGCACAAGCTTGCTTGGCTGGTGCCTGGAGCCGGCCCTGCCTCAATCTTTGAACCAGGCCTGTTCTTAATAAAATATAAGAACCAATTACCATTATGTTATTTTTCATTCAGCCCTGCAAAGAAGGGCAGGGGAGAAAATCAAAACATGACCTCGCATTCCATTCTTCTCCTCTTTCTGAATCTCTGCTCCATGTTGTACTGCATAATTTTGCAGTCCCCTGAAGACCTGTCCAGTTCCTAAAAATGCATCTCACGCCCACACAACCATAAAGATATAGGGTGAACTCTGGGACTCATTCAAATAAGCTGCAAAACTCTCATTGACTTCAAAGGCACCAGGATTTCACTCATGGGGAAGTAGTAGAGGTCCAAATCATGAAAAATTATGACCCTTAGAATATTAAGCATTTAAAAATATCAGTAACATAAGAAACTTGTAATATCATTTTTGTCCTAGTTTCCCTCAGCTCCTGGACTGAATGCTGTCTACACTGCACCTTTCAGCTGTTGTTCCTTTGTCCATCTGGGAAACTTCTTCTGGATTCCCTTAATCATATCCAAAAGGATGTCTGTCGCCTGAAGGAGATGTGTCTCGCTATTCCAATGTCCAACCAATCTATGGTAGCGTTTATCCACCTAGAAGAGCCAGAGAGAACATTACTTCTCAAAAAGATGATGCATTACTTCTTTCCTCTCAGCATATTGTACATGACTCTGTCTCAGTCTGTGATAGAGAAATTAATCAGTTTTTCATCTTCACTGCACTTCTTGCTGTAATCCCAGCGCAAACACTGAGGTACTGTACATTGGACTGTGCTAATGAAAAGGGGTTTATCTTTAAAATGCATCTTTTCTACTTCAAGTTGTAGTTATTAATGATATTATTTGGCTAGCACTGCTACAATGCCTGATGCTGCAGTATACCTGCCCCACTCTTCCTGCTCCAAGCTTATATTATAAGGCAGAGGTGGTCAAACTTTTTGGCCTGAGGGCTGCATCAGGTTTTGGAAATTGTATGGAGGGCCGGCCCTGCTCCCCACCCCAGGACTCCTGCCTCCGTTCCCTGACGGCATCCCCGGGACCCCTGCCCCATCCACACACCTCTGCTTCTTGTTCCCTTACCGCCCTGGAACCCCAGCTTCTGACTGCCACCTGGAACCTCTGCCCCTATTCACCCCCCCTGTTCCCTGCCCTCTGACTGCCACGACCCCTATCCACACCTCTACCCCCTGACCATCACCCCCTGAATTCTCCTGCCCTCTATCCAACCCCCCACCTGCTCCCTGCCGCCTTACAATGCTGCGGTGGCTGGCGGTGTTACAGCCACGCCATGGGCTGGAACCAGACATGCCACCACGCAGCTCAGAGCAATGGATCAGGCTGGGCTCTGCAGCTGCGCTGCCCCAGGAGATCACAGTGCCACTACCCAGAGCGGTGCACCAGCAGCGCAGTGAGCTGAGGCATTGGGGGAGGAAGAACAGCGGGGGAGGGGTCAGGGGTAGCCTCCTGGGCCAGGAGATCAGGGGCTGTGCAGGAGGGGCCCGCAGGATGCATGTGGCCTGCAGGCCATAGTTTACCCACCCCTGCGATAAGGACATGATCCAACAAAGCTCTATGTCTCATTCTTAAAAATTTCAGTCCTTTACAGTACACCACTAGTATGCAAAGTACTATAAAAGTTCAAAAAGAAAACTCCCTGCACGCTTAAGTGATTGTTGGATTATCACTGACAGGCTTAACAGAAGCAGGCTGTGCTTTAAGGTGTTAGGTGAATATTTTGAATATCTATTGTTGTCACTCAGATCACTGTGGCATTACATTGTGGATAAAAGCCATCCTGTCAGTTTTCCACATTGTGGATAAAAGCCTGCCTGTCAGTTTTCACCTCATCTCTTGGTCTGAAGCTTTTCCCTGAGAGCTACTGCTAAGAAATTGAATTTCTGGAGACTAGCAGGGGGATGGACTAAAATGGCTACCTGAAGTCTGAACTCTGAGGGGATAGCAAAGTAATCTGCCTCCATCAAACCCTCGACCTGCTAAACTCTGTCCAAAATATGGAGCATAGGTTTACAGGAGGTGGATTCACCCTGAAAATTTAAAAGAATACCTCACTGAGAGTGTTTCTTGCTCACAGCATAGAGAAACCTTTCAGACTCCAAATGAGCACATGGAGGCCGAATGAGGAAGAAATGCCAAGGGCTGATGAAAATCAAATGGCCGCCAAGGTGGACATTTGGGAGTTGATCTCTGAGATTAATGCCATGAGAGATGATCCAACAACCAAGCTTCTAGCAGTACAGAAGGAAGTTACTGCCCTGGAAGATCAAGTTACTGCCTAGAGACTGGTCTAAGAGAAGCAAGTGAGAGAGAGAGAGACAGAGCTGCAGAGCCACATGGCACTGATGAAACAGAGAGAGAGATGATATAGAAAACAGAACATGAAGGAACATCAGAATTAAGAGAGTGCCTGAAAATGCTGAAGGCGGAAACCCAATCCTGTATGTAAAAACTTTACTTGTGGAGTTGTGGAATCTGAGCTCTATGGAAGAGGTGAAAGTGGAGAGAGCACACAGGGCACCGCTCCCCCCAATCTGGGACCAATAGCTATAGACACAGAGATTTTATGGTTAAATTTTAGCATTATCAGCAGAAAGGTTTACGAAAAAACCCAGAGAGTGTTCAGAACTCACACTCAAAGGCCTCAAGTTGCAGTTTTTCCATGACATCTTTGCTGAGTGGCCATCAAAACATTCCTGGAATGCTGGATATTTCAGAACTTCTGGGAATAGTGTGGGCCTGCCCCTCCTCACGTGACCCCACCCATGCCTGCATGATGTGTGTGAGGTCACATCCCATGAGGGAACGCCATATTAAAGAATACATGGTTCTGGCCCAGCTGGCAGGACCTTGTATGCAGAATGCATGGTACGTACTGATGCTGCATCTCCCACTAAATACCATGGTTGGTAGCCTCAGCTAGTAGGATTGGACGGCTGTCTCCAGCAGAGGCTTCTACTGCAGGGCTTGCTGGCTCCTGCAGAGTGAGGCTACTCTCCTTGCAAACCCAGAGCAGGAATGGTGCAGCCCGTGTGGAGCAGTGGCAGGGCAGGGCAGGGGGTAGCTCAGTGGCAATAGCTGCTTGTTCCTTTCATTTTCCTGCATGGTGGGAAGGGAGACACAAAGGTGAGCGAAGTGTGGGGTCGAGGGCAGGAGGTCAGACCCAATGCTCACAATCCCCTTCTGGCCTTGGAATTTATGTCCCAAAAGAATATGCGCCCCTCCTCTCCAGCCAGCTGCACTGCTTAGGCGGGGGCAGAGTCTCAAGTAGATGGGAACAGCCTGCTGGAGAGGTAGCTGGGCAGGAGATGTCTATGGATATGGCTTCACTATCTGCCGGATCGTGATAAATCGATCCCCAAAGGTGCTCCCCCGTTGACTCCGGAACTCCAGCTCGCGAAGAGTTCCCGAATCCCACTACTTTGTACAGCCAGACAAGGTCTCTCTTCCCACTGACCTGGAAGGACCAGTGGATACTGACACAATTTATGCTTATTTGGTGTTAGGATTTCCTAAACAGTGTGTGCAGTTTTCCTTTAGCTGCTGGGATTTGTTCTCCTTTTGAACAGACCTGGAAGCTGGCACAAAAGGTAATTGCTGAAAGAAAAGCAGTCCTTTTGACACTCATACTCTTATTATAACTCTGTTGCTTAAAGCCCTTTTAGTCCATTCCTCATATTTGTGCAAAGTAAAGGATTTTTCAGTTCCTTCTACTGTCTTAGTAAACTGGGGAAGTGGGGGAGCACATTTTTTTTCATTGCTTAGGGAGTCTCCTGTGACACTGTTTGAAAACCCCTGGCTTAAAGGCATTCAAGAGCAACATATTATTCCTCCATTAGATATAATCAGCAGAAGAGAGTTACACACTGTAATGAAATATGTGCTACTTTTGCTTCTTATTCTAAAAACCTCTGTTCCTCAGATATCCCAAGTTCTGAAGTTATTCAGAAATATCTGGAAGCAGCAGGCTTGCCAAAGGGAAACTAAATTGACAAACTTTCGATAAAGGAATAACAGAAGAAGAAATTTAGAGGCAACAGAAAATATGAGAAACAGTTGAACTCCAGAAGCGGATGGCTTTTCAGATGAGTTTTATAAGGAATTTAAGGAGGTATTAATCAGTGGGTCTTTTGAGAGAAACCTTCAGTGTTATTCTGTTAGGGAAAAAACTTACAGAACCTATGAAAGAAGCTACTGCTGTTGTTCTCTCTAAAATTGGAATAGACCTGACTGTAGGCAGCTCTTATAGATCTTCATCATTATTGAATCATGGCATAACTTTTTTAGCAAAAATACTAAAATAGCCTATTGCAGTCCATGTCCTCATCCTGTATAAATCCAGATCAAAGTGGATTTGTTAACACCAGACAAACGTCAGGCAATATTCTGAGATTCCTTGGAATCATTTATAATGCCAGATCAGCAAAAGATCACTAGAAACAGAGAAAGCTTTCGACAGAATAGAATGTTGCAAGTCCTATCCTGTGTGGACATTGGTTCCCAGTTCCTTAATCAGATAACGGCTCTTTATACCAGCCCGAAAGCAACTCTGTGAGTTAATGGGGTTAAATTTCCCCCGTTTGAATTATACAGAGGGACTAGGCAGGGATGTCCGTTGTCTCTTTTACTTTTTCCACTGGCCATGGAGCTTTTGCTCAAAGGAAAAGGATCAATGAATCTATCACAGGAACGAAACTTGCGGGAACCCACCAGAAACAAGTGCTGTGTGCAGTTGATGTCATGTTATTTTTATCTAAACCAAAGATTCCCTAAACTTAGTTTCTAAAGTATTCTATGACTTTGGGAAAACATCTGGATTTACAGTAAATTATGCCAAATCCAAAATTTACTAGCTGTAAATTTGCCAGACTCTGATAAGTCATTTCTTCAGAAAACATTTGGGTACAAAAGGGCAATAAATTCTATAAGATAGCTGGGAATTCAATATCAAACAACCCATAAGAGCTCTACAATGTAAGTGTCAAGCCACCACTTCAGCAAATGAAAAGAGATGTGAAATGCTGGGAGAAGTATGCAATTTCTTGGTTGGGAAGAAGAGCCGCACTCATAATGAACATTTTGCTAAGGATCTCTTTCTTGTTTCAAAATCTTTCTGTGATCATCCCAACTAAAACCCTAGCAGGAAGACAGAGGATGTTGTTGCACTTTTTATGGAATAAGAAAAGATCAAGAATAAGGGCAGATACCTTGCTACTCTATGCCTTTGGAATGGAAATAAGGTAAATTCTTTCCCCTCGCCAAAACACCCCTGTGAATAATCCAGATCGTTATCCAAATCACAAGCCAGTGAGCTTTAAAGATTGGCAGAGCCATGGGATACATATGGTTGGGCAGCTGTTCAGTAAAGAAACTTTTACTAACGTATTTAGAAGTCAAAACTAGCATTAACAGGCCCATTTTCCTATGGTACTAGTACATTCAAGTTAGGCATTGAATTAGTTGAATTAGGCATTGAACTAGTACATTCAAGTTAGGCATTCAAGTTAGGCAAGTTATGTTTTCAACTTTCTAAGAAAGCTGCTTTATACAGCAAGATAACTCTAACAGAAGCAATGGCAACTGGTCAATTATGAAACAAAAAGTTATAACATCAATATAAATCTTCATACCCAACTTTCTTAACAAAAAAACCCATCTGTATATGACACACAGGGAAAAGGATCTGTATAGACAAATAACCCCAGAGGAATCATAGAATCATAGAATATGAGGATTGGAAAGGAACTCAGGAGGTCATCTAGTCCAACCCCCTGCTCAAAGCAGGACCAATCCCCAACTAAAGAAGTTAAAGAGACGGAGAGACAGAGAAGTGTTGGAGAAATAATAGTGAAAGAGGAGATTTTTATAGATAGGCCATAAGCATTGGAGAAACTGTGGTGAAAGAGATTTTATACACATATGGTCATTAGATAGTATTGAGATAAATTTTGTAACCAAATATCACAACTCATTCAATATTTATTACCAAATGATCTTTTGGGAACCCTCCTTGGCCTTTCTAGTAGAACTAGTCACACAAAAGGAAATGAAAAATTAATTGCTCATCTGCTAATAGATGCTGTGTTACTGACCTCTTAGTGGAGAAAAAAAAACAGTACAGCTCTCAAGGAGTAGTTCAAAAAATATGGGAAGTTGTTATGCAAATATAATGCATCTATTATGTGCCCAGACAAACAAACTGAGGACAAATAGATATTTAGATGTTTAGTTAACATTTATTCAACTGCAGCAAAAGCAGCACAGCTGTCCAATTTTTTTTGAATATTACAATTGATAGGCATTCCTGGTCTGTTCAATACATGCAGTCAGAGATTCCATTCAGTTTAATAAAATCACTAAAAATATCATAGGTGTTGTAAAGAGGTAATATGCTAATAAATAGATCTTATTTCTGTATTACTGTATAATGTCTCTTTAAACAGAAGCTTGTGACTTTAACGACTGTTGCTTTGTTTCTGATATTTATACAGCAGGGATTTATAAACCTGTTAATACTTCCTAAATAAATAAATATTAAAACCTAGACATGGAATTTCTAGGTGGAAGGATAAAATGGTCGGCCTCTATAGGCTACAGCATAAGAAGCAGCCTCTATACTGCCAGGTTTGACATATGTCAATGTAAGGCACTGCTGCCTCAGCTGCATTATTGAGGAATGTAGATGGCTATCTGCGAAACATTTGGATATACAATTATTCTTAGTTTATTGATAATTACTGACCTGCATCAAACCAAATGCATTGCCATTATCACCCCAGCCACCTTTTAGGGCCATTCCAGCCTGTGACTCTCGAGAGATGATACCAGCAGTCACAGCTGGATCCATACATCTTTTTCTGCCAGCGCTCTTAATGATGGCTTTATAATTGTTCATAGCATGTAAGTCTTTCTCTGCAATCTTTTCTGAAGCACGAACTCCTGTAATAAGTGGAAAAGTAAAGACATTTTCTTAATAATTTTAGTATCAACAAGAGATTTCCTAAGCACAGAGTTCTGTTCTGTCATCTGATAGCCCGTGTGAGAGTCATGTGCATTGTGAATTTTATATTATGAATTTTAACAACGCGTCAAGACAAAAAAAATTGTGCCTTGAAATAACGTGTAAAATCTGGATTTAGTTCTTAGGTCCCAGGATGAAGGTGAATGGGCTTGCTGAGGAGGTGGAGAGTGCTCAGACTCTGAAGAGAAATCTGCTGTAGCCTGTCACTCTCTGGATGATGCAGGAGTGATGTTGACAGGAGCTAAGAGGAGTCACATCTGTCCCTCTATTGCCAGAAGAACAGGACTGTAATATTTGAAGTTGAGAGGGGGATTCAGAATGGTGGGATTCTTAGGAAGAGACACAGAAGACTTATGGGAATGGGAAGCTGTCATTTGAGATCGTTCCCAATAGTTGCACTTTCCTCTCAGGTTTTTTTTTGTAGTCTTGGCACCATTTCATGCTCCATTAGGAGGGAATCTCAATCCTTTGACTTTTATCTGCAATACCAGATTAACAGTTGATCTGATGTGCCTATAGCCGGTATAAAATAGCGAGTACTAAACAAGAGTTTGAGAGTCAGGAATTCCTAAATACAATCCCAGCTTTGTCATTGCCTTGCTGACCAGACTTGGGAGATGCAGTTGGGCCAAATTTTAATAAGTGTCTGTTTATTTTGGGTGCTCCAAACAGAGACACTTGTGTCCTAATTTTTGAGAGTTCAGAGTACTCACAGGTCCTGATAACTTTAATTTGAGGTGTCTGTGTGAGCACTTCTGGAAATCAGGCCCTATATGTCTGAAGCTGGGCACCTAAAAAAATCAGAAGCCACTTGTGGAAAAAATTGACTGTTACCTTACTGGGCCAAAATCATTCCTAAGGTAACTGCTTTAAAGCCAGTGAAGTTACACCAAAATTGTGTTAAGTCCTCCTCTCTGTCTTAGTTTCCTCATCTGTGAAATGAGAACAATAGTACTTAGCCAATCAATTAATGCTTGTAATGTTTAATCAATTAATGCTTGTAAAATACTTTGAAGATGTAAAGTACTATGAATCATTGTGATAACTCTGTGCTGAAATACAGCAAAAAACCCAGCAGAGTTATACTCACCACAGTAGGGTAAGCCTTCTGCTCTTACAGTTCTGCAGGATGCCCCAGTAGTATCAACCTTGTTTATGTTACCAAAGCATCCAGTCTGACTCTCAGAAGTATCTGACCAATGAAATGGAGAGATTTTGTATTAAGAAACTTTTGTGAAGATAAGTAAAGCTAAAAGAATTCAAAGTCATGAACCAGACTCTGCTCCACACTCAGATGGGTTCTGTTTCATAAGTTTCGGAGAAGGAAGTGTAATTTATTTATTTTTATTTCTCTTGGACAGGGAGACTTGCTAGCCTGAAGTCATTGCCTCTGTGAAGGAAAAGTCCTGTGAAAGCTGATTTCTCTTTTAATTTGGCTCTAAAAGAGGCAAGATATGAAAGCCTCTTGCCCTCTATATAGGATCATAGAATCTCAGAGTTGGAAGGAACCTCAGGAGATCATCTAGTCCAATCTGCTACTCAAAGCAGGACCAATCCCTATTCTTGCCCCATATTCCTAAATGGCCCCCTCAAGGATTGAAATCAAAACCCTGGATTTAACAGGCCAAGGCTCAAACCACCAAGCTACTCCTCCCCCAAATATCAGGTGCCACTCCCTGAGACTACCCTATTGCCAATTCTTGCAAGAGTCATCCTTGATCCTAAGAGCCAAATTAGTCTGAAATAGTTTCTTTATATTCCATTTGCTCTTGAATCAGACTCATTCTTCCACATACAGTAGCTGCCTGAGTCCCCTGAGGAAAGGCAGGAGCACCTTTTATTTTGAGAGTCCTGGGACTCATCCTTAGTTGTTTAGACACAAAAGGGATAAGAAGCCCAAGTCTTCCTCCCAAGATCTGTTGGCTTTTACCATACATGAGACTGTGGGCACTGGTCCTCTGGCTGGCCGTGGAGGTATTTTGCCTTTTTCTTTTGGACTACTTTAATCCCACATGCCCAAAGAGGCATAGCCAGAGGGCTGTACCCCAAGTCTTCAGCCAACGCAACAGTCAAGCTGCTGTCCAGAGAAGGACGTCCAGGATGAGAGAGATGCTCCCTTCGTCCCCAGGGATGCCAAAAAGGTAAAACTATCACACACCCCATCCCCACAAATATCTTCTTACATTTCTGCTTTTGGCAGTGAGCTTAGTGAAACAGAAATAGACCCCAGACTCACCAATGAGGGCAGCAAGGCCCAGAGTCATCAGCGTTAGTAGCATGGGGACGGTTCTTCTCAAGCACCCAAGTTGGAAAATAAATCAATGTCTGCAAAAAAATGAGAATATCTAAATGTACAATGCTACTGTGAAGAAGTACCATTGTCTGCCTCTTTTAAAGGCTAATAACGATTGTAATGATGACCAACTGATATGACTGTGATAAGGTTCTTTTCCCCAGAATCAGGCTACAGAACTAAGACTATGGAGTTGGATATTTTGCAGGGAGCCTGGGGGTTGATGACAGGGACACTCACACTGAGGACCAAACAAAGCCAGAAAAGATCCCAATCACATGAAAAGATAGAGGTAATAGAGTATTGGGGCTACCTGTGGTATCATTCTTTACACAAGCCCTTAGAACAGGGGTGGGCAAACATTTTGGCTCGAGGACCACATCGGGGTTCCAAAATTGTATGGAGGGCCGGGTGGGGAAGGCCCCAACCCCTAGCTGACCCCGACCCACTTCCTGCCCCTGACTGCCCCCTCAGAATACCCAACTCATCCTGCTCCTTGTCCCCTGAATGCCCCCCTCCTGAAGCCCCCACCCAACCACCAGCTTGGGACCCCCCCCACACCCAATCTCTCTGCTCCCTGTCCCCTGACTGCCCCAGCCTCTATCCACGCCCCCGCCTCCTGACAGACCCCCCAGGAGTCCCCTACCCTATCCAATCCCCGTTCCGCATCCCCTGACCACCACCCCAAGAGCCTCTGCCCCATCCAACCCCCTCTACTCTCTGTCCCCTGACTGCCCCTGGAACTCCCTGTCCCTTATTCAAGCTTTCATTGAATTCAATGAGTAAGGAATTTCCCTTCCATTACCACCCATAGGATTTACTAATGAGCAGAACTGAGACTAGCTCCCACTCTGAATAAGCTTGGTATTTCACTCACCTGTCTTCAGATTCTCTTCTCCTAGAAGATGGTTGTTTTGAAGAGCTTTATATAAACTAGAAGGTTCCTTCCCTCTTTATTCGAAACCAGCATATCACGTGATTCAAGTTTCAAGTTCATAATTAAAACAAACCAGCATCTGTCATTATGCGAGTTGGTCTGTGGGAAGGTGCAGTATAAACTCAATGCCTCTATGTGGCAAGATTCAGATTTCAAAAGAAACAGATTCCCCTTCCCATGTGTTCTATTTTTCATTAGCTTTCTCTCTCTACAGTCCGTGACAAAATCCAAAGCGTACATGAGGCATCTATCCTCGGCCCACGAGTGTATTGCCCAATCTTGTTGTGGTGCCACAGATACTCTCAGCAGAAACTGTGGCAACAAACAAAAGACACTTCCCCTCCCAGGCAGGGGAAAGTAATTACTAGAGGACGGTGCACTTCATTGCTGCTGTAGTCCAAGCCCATCGCACATACCAGAGGCTCCTGGCATTCCTCTGTTTGCCCCACAGTCTGGGTGTAAGATGGCTGCCTTCTTGGCTGAGACACCAGGAGCTGAACTGGGAATTCCTAGAGCTAAAAGAATAAGCTACTACAGCTTGAGCTAGAGAGCCAACACTGGACCTGTTACAGCTCATATCCTCTATTTAGTGGGCACAGAGGTGGTCCTGTAGTACACACTTGCCAGATCACTACATATGCTCCCTTCCATCTCTTTCTATTTTAGGGACCCCTTGAAAATGTCCCCTTCACGTCAGGGGCTGCATTTGGCCCCCACGTTCTCCTCTTTCCTTCATGCCATAGCTCTGAGTCCCCCATTTTCACTACTCTAGCCTTCAGTGAAGGAGGCTTAATTCTGTCAGTGCCCCTGGATGGAAAGGGACAGGGGTATGGCTGGTATCCTCTCTGCTTCTCCTTCTCCCACTAACCATAAAGCAGGTTTGGTGAGGCAACATGTTTGGAAGAAACAGAGAAGTCCCCTCTTCCTCTGATTCCCTCTGCTGGCTCAGCATCCGCCCCAGAACAGATAGGTCTAAGTCTCAGCAGAGAGAGTAAGGAGCAATGTTAAGGGCAAATGGATTTTCTAATTTTTATCAAACTCAAATTAGAGGAAAGGTTCAAATAATATTATTACTGCTGCCCATCAGTCCTTCAAAATAATAACCAGTAAATACGCAAAATGAATGTTTCTCTAGAAATATGAGGGGTTTTTATACAGTATCTGCATGACAATGTCATGTCAGGTCTGTTCACATACTAATTCTGAGCCCAAAGGATATAACCTTCCTTTTAGTTTATAACTATAGTGGTGCTTTCTATTTTCAACATTTTATATTTGTTTCCTATGTGCCAAGAGGTTAAAAATACCTTAATGTGAAACTGCAGCTCCAGCCCTAATGCTAGCTATATTTGTCATTATTATTCAGATTAAAACTAAAAACTATGTACTTATCTATCTCATTAGTATTCCAAACAGTACTTTCTTTATGTGCTAGCTAAAATATACAGAATACAGTTCTGATTATTAAAGTAGTAAATAAAGTTTAGCTTTGATAAGCAAGTACCTACTAGAGATATTTTAATTTTTTCCAGAATTTCCATTTTCATAGGGGAAAAGAGGGGTTTTTTCCCCAGGCCATCAAAATTTCTAGAAATGCTATGCCCCTAACTCTGCCTATTGATGCCTAGAACATTTCCTGGAATTCTGGAAGTGATCAGATGTGGTGCTCAAAAGTTATCACATTACATCCAGAGACTTGCCATCAAGATGAGTGTAGGGCATCGCTGCATTCACTTCAATAGTTTTTACATGCAAAAGCTCCATCAAATGGGCCACAGCTGTCAGCCTTACAGCGAACACTGTGTAGCGTGGGTGTATTGCAGGGTACAATACCAACTGTTGTGGACAGGGGACTCTTGTTGGAACATTCCTCTGGAAGCTGCAGTGAATCTTGCTGCCACCAGTGTGGCAGGAGTCCCTAGAGCACAAAGACTGCAGCTAGGAATGGGAGGAGGCACAGAGCTTCTATGGTGCTAGTTTAGAGCAGCCATATAGAGGCAGAGTATAGGGCTCCTTACTCCCAGGGTCTTTCCATGCTGTCTCTGCTCCTGCTTCTCTCGGCCCAGTGAGGAGGAAGCGGGGTAGTGGGATTTTGAGGGATTTTTTTCTGAACCTGGGGACAGTAGATATCAGGTAAGAAGAGATGTTTTTTCTGAGCCTGGTAGGTTTGGGGTATGTGCATGTTGATCCTGAGACTGGGGGTGTAGTGTTGGAGAGGCATCAGGGCCAACAGGGCTGGATTCAAGCTGTGGAGAGGTCAGGGCAAATGAGAGGGAGGATTCTCAGTCTGGGCTGTGAGGATGTAGTTAAGTTTCTTTTCACAGGTTCTTATCTACTGTCAGACACAGATCCACTTGATTTTCACTACAAAAGGTTTTTTTTCTCCTGCTGATAACGGCCCTTCCAAATTAAATAGCCTCTTAGAATTGGTATGCTAATTACCAACTTTTTATGCTGTCTGTGTATATAAATGCATCTTACTTCTGGGTGTTCCATTCTATGCATCCGATGAAGTGGGCTATAACCCACGAAAACTTATGCTGAAATAAACTGGTTACTCTCTAAGGTGCCACAAGTATTCCTCGATTTCTTAGCAGGTTGGGTTAGCTTAGAGGTTGCTGACCTGGGGAAGGAATGGGACGGATTGGATTCGCAGGGTTTAGTGCAGTGGGGTGGGAATCAGCTGGTCAATGAGAGTGTGGGTTAAATACCCCACTGTCTTTCTGAAATCATTTCCTCTAGCTATCTGTGTTTGATGATCCAAACACACATTCATATCTAGTGCCAGATTCGTATCTAGTCTGTGCACTAGATACGAATCTGGCACAGGATAGCACAGGCCCCAAAGGCTTCCCTTACCAAGCTTAAAAAGCTGATATGCCATGTTACACACTAAGCAGTGTTTGCCTTGTGTACAAGGGGCCTGTAGTATTGACCTCTCTTGTGATCCTGTCTGTTTACAGATCACTGGCTCTGATATAATCAGTTAATGGATATTTTTTTCCAGCTTTCATGAGGCTACGCAGTATTGAGTGCTCCCCCGTCACTGACAACACTTCCATTATACATACTAATTTACTATGTTAGTAACTATTGTATGACTAACATATCTGCATATGAAGTGATGATCTACTTTGGGTTCTTCTGGCATTTGGTTTGTCTGTTGTTCGACCTATAACCATACACACAGACTCTTGTTCATACTATGTGGGATGTACTTCCTGAGGATGCAATCACACACTCAAGGAGGAAATATTTGTGTTTGTGGAGCATTGCCAGGAATCATCAGACCAGGGAAGTTCTGGTTTGTATTTGCAAGAAGAGATAATTATTAATTATTCAGCGAGTATTAGGTTTCGTCTTTAGATTCACAACTTCCCTGCCAAGAGGTTGGTGGCTTTGCATAAAACTTGGCCTCCAGGTTACTCCCACACAATAAAAATTAACAAAATGAAGGTTATGCAAATGTACTTTCCTCACAAGAACACCGATTGGCAGGCTTTCCAGAAAAGGAGATGAGAGGCTTTGAAAAGACTGGAAGACAATTCCCAGGGTCAGATTTCCAAAGTTTGTCTCTTTAAAACTTGCAGAAATAGGCCTCTTAGCTCTAGTTTTACTACAGTGCCTCCCACAAATTGCCTCTTTCCTATTAAAGTCAGTATCTTCCTCCATTGGGCTTTGTTTTCACTTCAAGTTAACTCAAGTGTTGCTTCAAATTTCTCAACCTGCCCACACACAACTACTCTCTCGAGTTTGGCAATTCATTTAACTCAAGTTGGCTCACCCAAGAGTGGCATAGGCTAAAGCTTGAGTAAGCCCAACCTGTCTGAGCAAGTCTGTAGTGTTGATGCAGGCCACCACAATGATGCAGTGTTGATGCAGGCTACCACAAGTCTTACAATGCCTTCCCATAATCCTTTTCCCCACACTGGGCTGTTCATCAAGGCAGGTTCAGTGTTTGAAACCCACATTCACATGTGGCTTTCAGTACAAGCAATAGCATGTTTCTGGTTCAGAACTCTGATTGGAATGGCATCCAAGAAGACCTCTTCTTAGCATGCTGCCAGCTAACCAGAGGCTGACACCCAGGTTCTGCCGGGCCTCCGGTGTGAGGCCAGCAAGGAAGATGATTTGGAGACCAAGACCTGGAATTTATTGTTCTGCAATGACATCTCCAAGGAGCAGGCAGAGCAAGGGCTCCATCAGATGGGATCTCTGTGCCAGGAGAAGGTCAAGAAAATTAAGAGTCAATACTGGAAGACCAAGGACAATAACTCCAAGTCTGGTAACTCCAGGAGAGTGATCAGCGCTCCTCCAAACACGGAGCCCCATTTCATGTTGGAAGGGTTAAGGGGTCTATGCAGGGTTCTTGGTAGACCAGGCTACCAGTACAGGGCATATATACCCACACAGTTTACAACCCATTCTTGGCCAAAGTACTTTTCCTTCTCATATATTGGGGTATGCTGTGAATTGCACAACATAATATGAAGGGTATTCTGTACACTGTACCCCAAATAGTGTAGCCAATTAGTTCATTTTATTTTCATTTATGTTTGGGTAATGTTCTGGTTAACTCATATGCCATGTCATATATAATTGTTGTATGCTGAATAGATTTAAGTTGTAGGATCATAGAAGTATAAGATTGATAAGCCTTTAGGAGTGATAAATATGCATTAGGTATCTAAGTAAAGCAGGGATGAAACAGAAGACTTTACAGGCTGAGGTCTGTAAGATTTCGGCTTTAGCCATAATAGACCATAGGCTTAAGAAATACTTGACCTAGGTTCATTTTTGGGTCACTTATGTCACAGGATCACAAGACTACTGGAAACATGTGCCAGCAGGTAATGTTACAGAAATTGACTGCAATATACTATTTGAAATGACAAGATACCTTTTTGTAACATCATTTATAACATGTCCCAAGTTCAGAGCACCTACTATGCATAGATGCTAATGAAAATAAGAGAAACTACAAATAACCTATGAAAAACAGGGCCTCTGAATATTCTTAGAATGCAGAAATAAGATAAGAGAAAGGAGGGCTGACACTTTCATTCACATGTGTAGAGTGTTAGGTGTAGTCAAATTTACAATATAAAAAAGGACTCCCAGATGGGTTAAAATTGGGACCTACAGGAAAACTCCAGCAGGACCCATTCCTCTACTGGTGATCAATTGTTGAAGAATCCATCAGACCCTAAGAATATCTCTGAGTGAGTATGACTATGTTTGTAACTTGTGCAGGGGTGTTTTTGGGATTGATGGATAATCATAACTTTGTGTTTCTAATAAAACTTGTAAGGTAAATTAGAAATAGTTCTTGTGAATATATATGTCTCACTCCTTGGTCTTCATGGGTTCCTGGAGGCTCTAAATCCGAAACAAGTAACAGAAGTGACTTTCACTCTGCTGAGCTTGAAACTGTAGTGAACAGAGCCAAATCCATTTTAAATAAAATAAAAGCCTGAAAAATGGCATGTGATGCTCTAGGGAACACAGAAAAGACAATGGTGATAAAGACTGCTTTAGACCTTATGGGTGTAATTAACTGATGAAAAATCATTTCATGTAAGCAAAAGAGTGTGTTATGTTCATAGTAACTAGAAGAGGGGGCTTTCTTTTTTCACTTTTGCTTGTTATTGCATTACTGTGGGGTTTTTTTTTTTGTCTGTTTATGTAACATAAGAACTGAGCTCTTCCCCATTGAAAGGGGAAATTATTAAAATAGTTCCAAATAGATAATAGCACTTGAATGTGAGGGAACCATAAGGGTAGAGACTGTCAGCTGTGGCAGAGTGAGTCAGACGGTTAGGCATCGTTAATAATCTCCCCAAAACTCTCTTACTAAGCTTTCCAAACTTTGGACTGCACTACCGCCAGAGGATCAAGGAAATATGTATGGGTAACCTAGGTCACCGCCCCTCCTCTGTGTGTACTCTGGCTGATAACAGCTGAAGAGGAAGTAAACACCACAAGAACTTCTTAGTTGGGAAAATCCCTATATGATATTTTGTAGCATAGGGAGCAAGGAAGGGATGCCTTCTGAAGTGGGAACCACTAAAGGAGTTATGGTACAGAGTCAGGTGCCAATTCAGGCATTTGCCCCAGTGGCCCCATAGATACTCCTAGAAGCTTTTGTACACGATTATATTAAAACCCCGGGGGAGGGATAGCAAAAAACCAAAGTAATCTTGGAACATCAAGATCCATGGAACTTAATGTGTTCTCTCCCTGAGGAAGAAAAGTTAAAGAAAAATCGTCAAGAGGTAAAAGAAATAGCTGTGGATTGTGTATAAACTGCATGTAATGCACTGGGAAGAAATTTGAAGAAAAAAATAGAACAGTTGGATGAGGCAAGACAAGATTTATTCCGGGAGCAAAGGATAAGTGTCACATTATGTCCTGGTCTACACCAGGGGTCTCCAAACTTTTTTCATTGCGCAACCCTAGCAGAAATTTTTTTTTTGAGCATGCACCCTCGTGGGGGAAGCCCGCCCTAGCCCCACCCCAATCCACTCCCTGCTCCCAACCAGCCCCCTCAGAATCCCGTCTCCTTGTCCCCTGATTGCTCCCTTCTGGGACCACTGCCCCTGACTGCCCCCCTGGACTCCACCTCCTATCTAAGCCTCCCTGCTCCTTGTCCCCTGACTGTCCCCTCCTTGTCCCCTTACACTACAGAGGATGAGAAAAGGCAGCTTATGTCTACTTAACTATGTAAATTTCTACACTACAGTGTTTCTCCAGCTGTTATAAGTCACTCACTACATTGACTTAATAACTCTACCTCCACGAGAGGCATAGCACTTAGGATGATGTACTTAGGGCAACGTGGTGTCTGTAGGCACTGCATAACTTACATTGCCTGTTGGCTGTAAGCCCCACATGGGGTTGACAGATGCAACTTCCCCCTCTTCCCCAGCATTTACAGCCTGAACTGTCAGCTACCTCCCCTCGGCCCAGCTCACAGCTCAGGCTGTCAGCCCTGGGGCAGTGGGGCCTCAGTTGTCAGTGCCCCACAATGCCCCACTTTAATCAGGGACGTGCTCTGCCAACACAAGGAGCGTAGTGAGGACATGAACCACTGCTTTAATTAATGCGGCGGCTGTACTTCGGCTTAAGTTAAGTCAACTTCATTTTGTAGTTTAGACAAGCCCTAAGAGAACAGCTTAGTCAGACAGAGGAAGTCAATTCCAGGCTCCTCTATCAGAGAGGTAGTCTTGCAAGAGAACAGGCCAGCTAACACCAAGGATTCTGAAAATGTCCCCAACAGCCTAGCACAATATTTGGAAAGACAGACAGTACAGAGCCAATATTCATAACTTCCTCTACAAAACTGATACACACATACAGATAGCATAATCATAATCAGCAGATCATAACCTGATTGTAGACACCTTATATGACCCCTGTGACAAAGCTCCAAGTTTGTACTTGTGGGTCCTGCGCTTCCTGGCAGATTTAGGGGCCTCAGAAACTCATCTAGGCCCCAGAGTGACCTCCCTTTCTCAGTATAATTGGCAAGAGTCACCGCCTACTGAGTTACCTTCATCACAGGCCAGTATGGAAGATGGAAAAAGCGGGGAGCCCAGGCCCGCCCTCTACTCCGGGCTCCAGCCCAGGGACCCTAATAGTATCAGCTAAGATGGATGACCTTTTATCCACAAAACACAACACAATTCCCTGGGCTACTTCCCCACAGCAGTCCCTGCTTCTTCAAACTCCACTTCACCCTTACCTCAGGGCCTCCTTCCTTCTGGATGATATGTTGTCCACCACTCAGTCTCACCAACAGCACAACTTCCTCTCACAGCTCCTGACACCCACACCCACCTGACTAACTGGGAGGTTTTTATCTGGTTTCAGCCAGTCCCTGATTGGCTTCAGGTGTCCCAATCAGGCTAGCTGTTTCTACTCCTTTCTAGAAGGTTTTTAATTGGCCCCAGGTGTCTTGATTGGCCTGGAATAGCCTTTGTTTGGCTATCCAGGGAACAGGGACCTGCGCATCCTGAGACTAATATACCTGCCTTCCAGCATTCTCTTATATCCTTCTGGACTGACTCCGTCACACCCCCTTTACATAAGATTTGGTGCCCCTACAGGACCTTGGTTGCACCAATGAGCTCTATGATCCCAGATAATTTCAGTAACGTGACACAGGGACAGAATAGCTAGCAGCAGTAGGATAGAGAACCTCACCACCACTTACCAGGTGGAGGGCTAAACGCGAACAGGAGGAAGACCAGAATAAACATTTTGGAGAGTTTGAAAAAGAGGAAGTGCTAGACACAGAAGAATGGGGTTGGGGGGTGATTGGAGGAAGTTGTCAGCTGTAAAGAAAGAGAAGGAAGACACACAGGCAGTCCTGGTGAATGAGGAATTAAATGTTGAACGGTTGCAAGAAGAGATCGAACAAACAGCAATTAGAAAAAATAAGGAAAGAACAAGTCAGAACATGCTACAGGCCCATCTAAGATTGTGCTGCTTATTACAAGAAACTCTGGGAAATATAGAACTTACTGTAGGTGCATGCAAAGAGGCAATCTTGAGTATTGATGCCTTTCATGAAAGACTAAAGTATTTGCAGCTGGTAATCCCAACCAATAACTCTAATACCTTTAAGACAACTGATCCCGAAACAATGAAGAGAAACAAGTGGCATACTCCATTTTGATTCCCATAGGCCCACTTTACACCAAGTGGCTTGGCCAAAAGCAGAATTCCCACAAGAAAACCTGACAATGCCATACCTTCACATGGTGCAGGCACCTACCCCAGCCAAGAGAAAGTGTAAAGGGTTAAAGCAAAACTCCCCACCTAAACTGTTCACTGGAGAAGCTGTCCAAATGTGGTAACAGCAAACAGTGGAGAGGCTAACAGAGGGAGTTTGCCTGGGATCTGTCCGAGAGGAGCTACGCAAAGTGCTGCCTTAGAGGGGCTGTGTTGGGAGCTGTGGGGCCGGGAGTGAGTATCTGAGTGACAGTTTGTTAGTTTAACCGTGTGCTTGATTGTTTGAAAAGTGTGAATTGAGAGTGATTTGTTCCCAGTGGGCCTTGAGTGGGCCTGATTGTTATAAAAAGGCAGCCAGTTGTGAACCACCTGAGCAGCGAACAGCAGAGAGGCTAACAGAGGGAGTTTGCCTGGGGAGAGTCCACTGCGGCTTTCATCTTACAGGCTTCCCTGAGTAGTAACTGCAACAGCTGAGGAAGCTTTTAGAAAGAAGATAATATGGATGGTGAGTGAGGGCCAAAAGAAATGTGATGAGGTTCAACAAGAAAAAATGCAGAGTCCTGCACTTAGGATGGAAGAATCCCATGCACTGCTACAGACTAGGGACTGGTCTAGGCAGCAATTCTGCAGAAAAGGACCTAGAGGTTAAGTGGATGAGAAGCTGGATATGAATCAAGAGTGTGCCCTTGTTGACAAGAAGGCTAACGGCATTTTGGGCTGTGTAAATAGGAGCAGGGCTGGCTCTAGCTTTTTTCCACCCCAAGCCAAAAAAAAAAGGGGGGGAGGGGGAGCGGCCAGACAGCCGAAGAAAAAAAAGGGGGGGCAGCCAAATTGTGCCACCCCTTAGAATGTGCTGCCCTAAGCACGTGCTTCCTCGGCTGGTGCCTGGAGCCAGCCCTGAATAGGAGCATACCCAGCAGATTGAGGGACATGAACATTTCCCTCTATTCAGCATTGGTGAGGCCTCACCTGGAGTACTGTGTCCAGTTTTGGGCCCCACACTACAAGAAGGATGTGGAAAAACTGGAAAAAGTCTAGCAGAAGACAACAAAAATGGGGCTGGAGCATATGACTTATGAGGAGAGGCTGAGGGAACTGGGATTATTTAGTCTGCAGAAGAGAAGAGTGAGGCGGGATTTGATAACTGCTTTCAACTACCTGAAAGGGATTCCAAAGAGGATGGATCTCTAGGTAGTTCTCAGTGGTAGCAGAATGAGTAATGGTCTCAAATTGCAGAGTGGGCGGTTTAGGTTTAGGTCAGGCTTGACAAAGCCCTGACTGGGATGATTTATTTGGGGATTAGTCCTGCTTTGAGCAGGGGGTTGGACTAAATGACCTCCTGAGGTCCCTTCCAATCCTGGTATTCTATCATTCTAAGTACCAGTTCCTTTGAAAAAGCAAGAACAGGATATCCCCATTGTAACTGTAAAGAAGGAAAATTTGGAATTTTCAGAACAAGAAAAAGAATGAACTTCTAAGTTGAAACTGTTAGAATCAAGTAGTAAGGCTTCTCCAATAGCAGTGGTAACAAATGTAAAAACACTAGATGCCATTGCAGAGATGGTAAGCCCAATGAAAAAAAAAAGGAGTTTATTGGAACATCTCTAAGGGTGAGATTTACCTATACTCAGTTTCTTAATGTATTAGGCTTAGATTTGTGTGTTTTGTTTTATTTTGCTTGGTAACTTACTTTGTTCTGTCTGTTATTACTTGAAACCACTTAAATCTTACTTTTTATACTTAATAAAATCATGTTTGTTTATTGATAAACCCAGAGAAAGTGATTAATACCTGGAGGAGCAAATAGCTGTGTATATCTCTCTATGGGCTGGTCTACACTTGGGGGGATTGACTGAAGATACGCAACTTCAACTACGTGAATAACATAACTGAATTCAGTGTATCTTTGGCCAACTTACCTGCCGTCGGCAGCACGCTCCCCCGTCGACTCCAGCTTGCGCCTCGCGGCAAGCTGGAGTTCCGGAGTCGACGGGGGCAGTGCTGGCGATTGATTTACTGCGTTTTAATGAGATGCGATAAATCGATCGCCAAAAGATCAATTGCTACCCGCCGATCCGGGTACATCTTGAATACTGTGTGCAGATCTGGTGACTCCATTTTAAAAAAAAATATTGGAATTGGAAAAGGTACAGAAAATGGCAACAAAAATGATTAGGAGTATGGAACAGCTTCCGTATGAGGCGAGATTAATAAAATTGGGAATTTTCAGCTGACTAAAATTCATTTCAGCTGAGATGACTAAGAGGTGATATGGAGGTCTAATAAATCATGACTGGTGTGAACAAAGTAAATAAGGAAGTGTTATTTACTTCTCATAACACAGGAACTAGGGATCACTGTGATGAAGTGTGCATACCTCCCATTAGGCAGGAAAAGCTTATTCCCACACTATGGGCAGAGGAATTCCCACCCTTCAGACCATGCTGGGCATGCTCCAACTGCTGTGCTAGTATAAAGGAGTACAGCCCAGCTCAGTCTGGGCTGACTGTCAAGGAGGAAGGATGCTTGGTGGAGGCTTCAGCCTAGAAACTGTTACAGCTCTTGCCTGTGTTGAAGAACCTGGAGACCCCGACGTGATATGGACTATACCTTCAGGAAGCACAGTAGGAAATAGCCCAGGGAGGTGGAGTGAGTGGTATCTCCCACTCATATAAGGGCAACGTGTTGCAGCTGGATTCCCTGTTAATCCAGTGCTTGACCATTGTGCCACTGTTAGGGCCCTGTGCTGGGACCTGGTGGAGTCAGATGGACCTGGGTCCCTGAACCCTAGCTGCCAACCCCCTGAGGTGGTGGCCCCCTAATTTGGCCATTAGGCTGTGCTGCCCGGAACCCAAGGGAGGCTATATTGACTCTTGCCACTAGGCCCCACAGCCCTGTGTTCTAGGGCCACCCTATAGACCAGGGGTAGGCAACCTATGGCATGGGTGCTGAAGGTGGCACACGAGCTGATTTTCAGTGGAACTCACACTGCCCGGCTTCTGGCCACCAGTCTAGGTGGCTCTGCATTTTAATTAAATTTAAATGACGCTTCTTAAACATTTTTAAAACCTTATTTACTTTACATACAACAATAGTTCAGTTATATATTAAAAGCTTATAGAAAGAGACCTTCTAAAAACGTTAAAATGTATCACTGGCACGCAAAACCTTAAATTAGAGTGAATAAATGAAGACACGGCACCCCACTTCTGAAAGGCTGCCGACCTCTGCTATAGACTCTGGCCAGTAGGTCACGCAGCACTGCGCTTGAGGGCCACCGTATTGATTCTGGCCATCAGGCCACTCAGCCCCGCACTTGAGGGAGGCCATATCATCTTAGACAATTAGGCCACACAGTCCAGAACTCAAGAACAGTTGCTTTGATTCCGGCCATTGGACCGCACTGTCTTAAGTCTCAGGACAGCCCGGTACACTGTAACTGCAGTGTCACCATACTCAAGATCCGCCCTGAAGGGGATGGGGTGTGCATACATCACCACAGCCACCAAATGAAATTAATCAGCCCCAGGTTTAAAACAAACAAAAGGAAGTATTGCTTCACACAATGCACAGTCAATCTGTGGAGCTCTTCACCTAAGGATGTTTTGAAGGCCAAGGCTATAACAAGGTTCAAAAAAGAACTAGATAAGTTTATGGAGGATAGGTCCATCAATGGCTGTTAATCAGGATCAGCAGGGATAGAGGGAATGTGTGACAGGGATGGATCACTTGATTACCTGTTCTGTTCATTCCCTCTGAAGTGCATGGCATTGGCCACTGTCGAAAGACAGAATACGGGGCTAGATGGATCTTTGGTCTGACCCAGTATGACCTTTATTATGTTCTTACAGAATCATATGTCAGGGTTGTATACATTAGTGTTACGTCAAGGATTAAAGGATAAGTGAAAGTTTGACTTGTAGAAAAGTTTGCATTGGAGATCCAGAAACTCAGAAAAAATTATGTGCATTATTCTCCAAAAAAGGTAGCCAATCAAGCACTTCTTCAAACCACTCATAACAAGTTTTATCAGAAGGTTAAAGGAGTAATAGACAAGAAACTTGTTCTTGCAAATGACATAGAAGAAACTGAGCAAATGTCTTTGGTAGATTGGAAAATAATCTTTCCCTTAATTAAGGAAACGGAGGGTGGGGGAGTGATGAAATGAGGACAATAGTACTTAGGCAATAGGAATGTTATGAGGTTAATTAATTAATATTTGTAAAGCACTTTAAAGATATATGGTACTATGAATCATTGTGATGACTCTGTGCTGAAATACGATTAAAAAAACAGAATTATACTCACCATAGTAGGGTAAGCCTTCCTGTCTTGCAGTTCTACAGCAAGCCCCGGTGGTATCAGCTGGGGTGGCCAGCTTCCAGATAGCAATAGGAGCCCAATTCTGTCTACGATGCCTCTCACCTTAATGCCCTGGCACTGAAGGGGCAGGATAAGCTCTTCACACAGCTCCAGGAAAATGGCCTTCTTCATGTGCATAGATGCTGGAGCTAGGGTACTGGGGTGCTGCCACACACCTTGACTTGAAGTGGTTTCCATTATATGGAGGGCTTTCAGTTTGGTTCAATGGCTCGCTGCACCCTCCACTAGAAAAATTGTTCCAGCTCTCCTGCTCATGCAGAAGTTCTAGAATCATGGCCAGTTGCCTCAGGTCTGCGTGATGATGGATTCCCACAATTCTGTGCTTGTGGTCCTGCTCCAGAACTGCTGGTCAGCACAGGAGGTTCATCAGCCATTGCAACTGCATTGGCTGTCTCCACTCCCACCCTTTCTGAATGCAGCTTGTGTGTTCTCCTTAGCAAAACATGCTGCCTCTTCCTGACGCTGCTGCCAAATACCCTCCACCACCTTCCATCTGCTGTACTAACCGCCTGTTCCCAAAGTGAAACTCAGCTGGGATAGGCCCCTAGAAGTCATAGCACCTCTGTATCAGGGCTGCTGTCTCCTGAATACCCCCACTTGTAGAAGTGGTTTTATGACACCCTGCTTCTGTTTCCCCTCTTTAGGACCCCTTGAGAAAACCACACCGTCTTTCTCATGGCTAACAGCACCCCCACCTGGCACTGGTTTAGTAACAGAAACTATTCAAAATAATCTTCAGGATCCCAAAATAAAGTCCAAACACCACAACACAAAAATTCATACGAACCACTGGCTCTTTTCCCACATACGGAGCTCTTCTTCTGTCCAAGTCTGGTCCTCCCGAAGTTCATAGAATCATAGAATATCAGGCTTGATGGAACCTCAGGAGGTCATCTAGTCCAACCCCCTGCTTAAAGCAGGACTAACTCCAACTAAATCATCCCAGAAAAGTTGTGTGACCCTAAGAGCATCCTAATACCAGAAGGTAGGGGGGCTTCCTGCTATCTGGCAGTGAGTTTCCGCTGGCTTGACCAGTGCACTGTGCTCATTTTACTGTTATACAGCAGAGCCTCAGTTATGAACACCTCGGAAATGGAGGTTGTTCGTACCTGGAATGGTCATAACTGAACAAAACATTATGGTGGCTCTTTCAAAAGTTTACAACTGAACATTGTCTTAATACAGCTTTAAAACTTTACTATGCAGAAGAAAAAATGCTGCTTTTAACCTTCTTAATTTAAACGAAACAAGCCCAGAAACAGTTTCCTTATGTTGTCAAATCTTTCCTTTTTAAAACTTTCCCTTTATTTTTAGTCATTTATGTTTAACATATTACCATATTTCAATTTTAAGTAAGTTCTCTTGCTTCGTTATTCATGAAAAAGCTGCCAACACAAAAGCCCACTGATTTAATATCTGTTCAAATAGCACTAAAAAAAATGCTGCTGCAGAACATATTGGCACTAGTCTTTATAACAGGGGTAGCCAACCTGTGGGTCAAGAGTCTCATGTGGCTCTTCAGAAGAATACGTGACTCCTGATAGGAACCAGCTCTGGGGGAAAATTGTGGGTGCTCAGCATCCACTGGCAGCCCCATCATCCCCCCCCTCTCTCCTCCAGTGCCTCTCACCTGCTGGCAGCCCCCCCTAAACAGCCCCCTCCTCCTCCTCCCTCCCCCATGCCTCTTGCCTGCTGCGATCAGCTGTTTTGCGGCTTTCAGGAGGCTGGAAGGGGGGAGGGCAGAGGAGTAAAGACGTGGCATACAGCCCTGCACCTGGCTCCAGCTTCCGGCTTGGCCAGGAGGCAGGGCCTTGGAGGAAAGGGCAGAGCAGGGCAGGGCCACGGAGGGGGGCAGGACTTCATGACACCCCCTGTTTTAGAAAGAATCCGTTGCCTCTGGTCTGCTGCCCTCTTAGACAGAGTAGTTGTGTATAGATATGGTCTGCTCCTAAGGTCTTTTCCCCCAGTATGTTACTACATGTCAGGAAAGAGCTTATTCAGACCCCACTTACCCTGGCAGATGTTGATCTGTTCTTATTGCCCAGAGGCTTTTTCCTTGAACTAGTCTCTGCTGCGCCCAGAGTCAATCGAGCTTGTCACTTTACGTCTGGCTAACTTAATGGGTATGGATAAGGTGGAGTGTGTCAGCCACACACTTGGCTGTAGTAGCAGTCCAAATAGCTGCACTCCATAAGCGGGCAGTCCTTATTTGACCAAGTTGACCATATAGAAAACATATAATCTAGTTCTCTCTATCATCTTCTGGGTGCCTGAGGCACCAATACTTCCTGTGGTTTCCTAGATAGCGAATTGTCCAATAATTTCTCTCTCCCTGTGTCCACATTGTTGTCACAGAATTGGGATTCTCTGTCATCTTATTTACCTCAGTATGGTCCCTTGAGCTAACCCCTTGTTTGGGTGATTTGGCATCACCAGATTCCATATAGGCCTGTGTTCTTGCTACAGCTTCATTGGTAGAAATCGACTGAAAGCTCTGGACTCAGCTTTTGACTTCTATCAGGCAAGACCCTTGGAAATTATTCCAGGACTATAAGGTTCACTGCCTTATCCAATGAGTTCATGCTGGGCTGCAACTATTGTATTGCCAGGTATCTAGGGTGACCAGATATCCCGATTTTATAGGGACAGTCTCACTATTTTGGGCTTTTTCCTATATATGCTTCTATTACCTACACCTCTTGTCCCAATTTTTCACACTTGCTGTCTGGTCACCTACAGGTATCATAGCCATGGTGCCACCAAACTAGAGTGTATTGCTCTGGGAAAAGGTTCTACCCTAATCCAGAGGCAGTGTGCTTCTGGGGTCAGCCCCAGTCTATCCAGAATGGCCTCTTCTATCATTTGTATAGGAACTCACCTGCTCATTAGACAAAATTTGGTAGGATTGCTAAGCTTTACCTGAAAGGAACGGGGCACCTTGAGCTGCCCAAGAGCATTCAGATCCGCTACCCTTTTGAAGGCGCACAGTAATACCTTGGCTCAGGGGTAAGCAACCTATGGCATGCGTGCCAAAGGCAGCACACGAACTGATTTTCAGTGGCACTAACGCTGCCCAGGTCCTGGTCAGCAGTCTGGGGACTCTGCATTTTAATTTAATTTAAATAAAGCTTCTTAAACATTTTAAAAACCTTATTTACTTTACATACAACAATAGTTTAGTTCTATATTATAGATTTATGGAAAGAGACCTTCTAAAAATGTTAAAATGTGTTATTGGCACATGAAACCTTAAATTAGAGTGAATAAACGAAGCTTCGGCTTCACCGGCTTTCACTTCTGAAAGGTTGCCGGCCCCTGCCTTTGCTCATCATCTGGATCCAGTTTTGACAGGTCCAGTACTGATTGGCTAGATTTCATTTATCTGAAAACTGCCTCAGTTCCTGGGTACACTTCTCAAGGCATCACAGGAAATGTTCCTGTTGAGCCTGATAAGCCTATTGTTACTGTGAACATAAGAAAAGAAATACTGGATCAGACCAATGGGCCCTCTAGCCAAGTATCCTGTCTTCTGACAGGGGCCAGTGCCAGATGCTTTTCAGTTTACTTATCTGCTTTTAAATGTATTGTTATCATTATCCAACATTTGCTAAGTATGCAATTGAAAACATGAGTATTTCAATCTTCTTTCACTTGCTAATGTAAGCAGAGTCAGGATGAATTTCACCCTGACATCTGGTGGTGAGTTGTGGTGAGTTGCTGATCTTGTTTGTAAGGGCACGCTCACTCTGCCTAGCATGATAGGACTGCTTGCCCAAATGGTCACTTTGGCTGTTGTGGGATCCCTAGTCTCTTTGTTATTGGGGCAGGAAGAATAAAGTGCTGTTACCCTGGCTATGTGAATCAAGGACAATAGAACTGTACTTGGCCTTTTAGGATGGAGGGACTCGCCCTCAACTAATTAGCACTCACTACGCAAAGGACTTGGGTTCAAAAAGCCAGTGAATTGAGAGAGCCTGGGGGTACTTGTTTGTACCTGGGGGTATGGGGGCTGTGTGAGGGCCCCAGACATCACTTTCACTCTTGCTATTGTGTAACAACAGAGCTAATTTTGATTCTGTTAGAAGTCTGGTTACATGCTGTAGAGCTGAAATCACTGATACCTGGGTTTAAGTGTTAGATCTACTATAGGCCACTGGTATACCAGCAGTGAGATTCCCCTACTTACCTGCTGAAATCACTGAGAGCTGTGCTAAGTAGGTGGGGCATGAAGATATATTGGTGAGTAGCTAGCAGGATGTCTGGCAAAGAGGAGCAGCTTGTGGTGAAGACTGCAGCAGAACCTGATGGAGAGGTCTGGCAATTGACCATCACATGAGCAGGGGAGAGGCATGGCAATTGTAAGGTGCCCCATACCCCCACCCCTTCTGCCCAGACTCTGCAGATGAACTTTTGAACTCTGTGGGTCGGGAGCAGCACTGAATAGAAACTGTAGGAGGGGTGACTTGTGGGTTGCTGGACTCAAGAACCAAAGGGAAAGGACATGGCCCAATCTGTTGTATGTAGGGGGTCTTCTGGTTCATTGTTTGTTTTATGAATCCTGTTTGTGGTGTTTCCCCAACATAATGCCACATTGTTTCTCTCTGTTATTAAAAGGCTTTTGCCACACTCAGACTCTGTGTTTGCAAGCGGGGAAGTAAGAGAGGCGCCCCGGCGGGTTTGGGGTATATATTTGTCCCAGGTCAGTGGGTGGGGGCTCAAGCCGGTTTTGTATTGTGTTATTGGAACGGAACCCCTAGATACTGAACCCGGCCCTTGTTGCTGCCAACTCTGATGGGCAGAAGGGTTACACTAATAATATTCTTATTCAATTTCCATTTGATTAAAAGCATCTATCCCAGGCTCTAGGCATTTCTATGCAAAATTTATATATATACAGATAAAATCCTCACATACTATGTGTTTACAGACAGGTGTCCAGCTGCAATGAAAAATAAAGTGTCAAACTAAATCACAAAAAGATTGAAAATACGTTGCCTTCCTCCAAGAGATTACTTTCCGCTTTTATTTTTAAGATAGCAGCAGATATTAAAATAGGCATATGTTGTTTGAAATTTGGAAGGCAGATGATTAACAATAGTTAGACAAAGTGGGCTATAGCCTAGGAAAGCTTATGCTGAAATAAATTTGTTAGTCTCTAAGGTGCCTGTTCTTTTTCCGGATACAGACTAACACAGCTGCTACTCCGAAACCAATAGCTAGACAGAGCAGCTTTAATAATCAGAAACAATCATATGGGATAGCATCTTATTAATACTCTCATCACTATTTCTTTTGGTATGACCAATGTTTTACTGATTACAAAATTTAAAAATCTGGTACCTGAGACTACAAATCATTATTTAAGCAAGTCTTCCCACTGCAAGCAATGAGCGTGTTTACATCACTAGGGTTTGCAGGTTCCAGCTTCTAATTCCCCAAATGTACAGTGTCTTCTGAACACCTCACTCATTATTGTAAGAGCCACCATGTATCTGAAAAGGAAAGAACTCCCAGATTCAGTATCCGTTTCTCTTATAATACTTGGCTCGTTCAGCGACATCATTGGCGTAGTCATTGCCGGTTGTGCCAATATCCATTCCATCGTAGGTTTGGACGTTTCGTAGTCCTGCATTGTAGGCAGAAATCCCACCTGAAACAAAAACAAGGACATTTTTAAAAACAGACTTAAAAAAACCCCAAAAATTCCAGCCAGACCTGTCTTGTTTTTATCTAGTCCGTTAAAGAAATAAAATAAAGACATTTGGTAGTGCATGAATTGCTTTATTATAGTTCAACTGAATAAAAGGAGGCTGGGTGAACAGTTTGCATAAATTCCCCCAGAATCAGAGGGTTTCTGGATTTTTACATAAACAATTGACTGTAGCTTGGTGAACGAACCTTCAGTATGCATTTGGCTAACCACATTCAAATAGAAGCCCTCAATCTTTGAACCAGGCCTGTTCTTAACAAAATATAAGAACCAGTTACTATGTTACTTTTCATTCAGCCCTGCAAAGAATGCCAGGGGAGAACAGTAAAACATGACCTCGCATTCCATTTTTCTCCCCTTTCTGAATCTCTGCTCCATGTTGTACTGCATAAATTTGCAGTCCCCTGAAGATCTGTCCAGTTCCTAAAAATGCACTTCCCCTTCCCCCACAACTGTAAAGATATAAGGTGAACTTTGGGACTCATTCAAATAAGCTGTAAAACTCTCATTAACTTCAGAGGCACCAGGTTTTCACTCATGGTGAAGTAGTAGAGGCCCAAATGTCAATATAAACTAGATTGGGGGAGGGGCGATTATAAATATTCCCCATGTCATGTTGGAAACCCAGCACATAATATTGTACTAAAGCATGAAACAAAATACTGAAACTGACTCATCTAGTTTCACTGCCCAAACTATCGGAAATCAAAAAGTAGACAAACAGCACCAATGGTGAAAAATTATGATACTTAGAATATTAAGCATTTAAAAATATCAGTAACAGAAGAAACTTTTAACATCATTTTTGTCCTAGAGTTTCCCTTAGCTCCTGGACTGAATGCCCTCTATACTGCACCTTTCAGCTGTTGTTCCTTTGTCCATCTGGGGAACTTTTTCTGGATTCCCTTAATCATACGAACTAGGATGTCTGTCCCTTGAAGGAGATGTGTCTCGCTATTCCATTTTCCAACCAATCTATGGTAGCGTTTATCCACCTAGAAGAGCCAGAAAGAACATTACTTCTCAAAAAGATGATGTGTTTAGCTGTTCTTCCCTCTCAGCATACTCCACGTGACTTTAAGTCTCGCAATCTGTGGTAAAGAATCAGTTTTTCATCTTCACTGCACTTCTTTCTGTAATCCCAGTGCAAACAATGAGGTATTGTACATTGGACTGTGCTAATGAAAAGAGGTTTATCTTAAAAAGCACCTTCTTTTCCATTTCAAGTTGTAGTTATTAATGATATTATTTGGCTAGCACTGCTACAATGCCTGGTGCTGCAGTATACCTGCCCCACTCTTCCTACTCTATGAAGCTTATACTATAAGGGCATGATCCAGCAATACCCCATGTCTCATCCTTAAATATTTCAGTCCTTTACAGTACACCACTAGTATGCAAAGTACTACACAAGTTCAAAAATAAAACTGCCAGCACACTTAAGCGATTGTTGGATTATCACTGACAGGCTTGGCAGAAGCAGGCTGTGCTTTAAGGTGTTAGGTGAATGTTTTGAATATCTATTGTTGCCACTCAGATCACTGTGGCATTACATTGTGGATAAAGTCCATCCTGTCACTGTGGGCCTGCCAGTTTTCACCTCGCCTCTTGGCCTGAGGCTTTTCCCTGAGCAGCTGCTGCTAAGAAATTGAATTTCTGGAGATTAGCAGGGGGATGGACTAATCTGAAGTCTGAACTCTGAGAGGATAGCAAAGTAATCTGCCTCCATCAACCCCTCGATCTACTAAACTCTGCCCAAAATATGGAGCATAGGTTTGCAGGAGGTGGATTCACCCCGAAAATTTTAAAGAACACCTCAGTAACAGTAAAAAGAACGAGGAGTACTTGTGGCACCTTAGAGAGTAACAAATTTATTTCGTCATAAGCTTTCATGTGTTCTAAATTTGTTAGTCTCTAATGTGCCACAAGTACTCCTCGTTCTTTTTGCGGATAAAGACTAACACGTCTACTACTCCAAAACCTTTCATTAGGAGTGTTCCTGGCTCACAGCATGGAGGAACCTCTCAGACTCCAAATGAGGATATGGAGGCCAAATGAGGAAGAAATGCCAAGGGCTGAAGAAAATCAAATGGCCGCTAAGGTGGACATTTGGAGTTGATCTCTGAGATTAATGCCATGAGAGATGATCTGACAGCCAAGCTTCTAGCAGTACAGAATGAAGTTACTGCCCTGGAAGATCAAGTTACTGCCTAGAGATTGGTCTAAGAGAAGCAAGTGAGAGAGAGAGAGACAGAGCTGCAGAGACACATGGCACTGATGAAACAGAGAGAGAGATGATATAGAAAACAGAACATGAAGGAACATCAGAATTAAGAGAGTGCCTGAAAATGCTGAAGGCGGAAACCCAATCCTGTATGTAAAAACTTTACTTGTGGAGTTGTGGAATCTGAGCTCTATGGAAGTGGAGAGAGCACACAGGGCACTGCTCCCCCCAATCTGGGACTAATAGCTATAGACACAGAGATTTTATGGTTAAATTTTAGCATTATCAGCAGAAAGATTTAACTACGGAAAAACCCAGAGAGTGTTCAGAACTCACACTCAAAGGCCTCAAGCTGCAGTTTTTCCATGACATCTTTTCTGGGTGGCTATCGACATGTTCCTGGAATACTGGACATTTCAGCCCTTGTGGGAATGGTGTGGGCCTGCCCCACCTGTGCCTTCATGATGCATGTGAGGTCACATCCCATGAGGGAACACCATATTAAAGACCACATGATCCTGCCCTTGCCAGCATGACCTTGTGTGCAGAATGAACAGTACGTGCTGATGCTGCATCTGCCACTAAATACATCGGACCCCCGCTAGAATGGGGGATTTGGGATCCATGCCAAGTCCCGTGTTATAGTGGGGATTGTGTTATATAGATGCGGGTTTTTGTGACCGAATTAAATTTGGGATCCATGGCCGCGACTGCGTTCTATCCAAATTCACGTTATATAGACACGCGTTCTAGCGAGGGTACGGTACGACAGTTGGTAGCCTCAGCTACTAGGACTGGACGGCTGTCTCCAACAGAGGCTGCTACTGCAGGGCTTGCTGGCTCCTGCAGAGAAAGGCTACTCCCCTTGCAAACCCAGAGCAGGAATGGTGCAGCCCATGTGGAGCAGTGGCAGGGCAGGGCAGGGGGTAGCTCAGTGGCAATAGCTGCTTGTTCCTTTCATTTTCCTGCATAGTGGGAGGGGAGAAACAAAGGTGAGCGAAGTGTGGGGTCGAGGGCAGGAGGTCAGACCCAATGCTCACAATCCCCTTCTGGCCTTGGAATTTATGACCCAAAAGAATATGCGCCCCTCCTCTCCAGCCAGCTGCACTGCTTAGGCAGGGGCAGAGTCTCAGGTAGATGGGAACAGCCTGCTGGAGAGGTAGCTGGGCAGGAGACGTCTCTACCTTTCTGTACTGCAACCCCGAATGCCACTACTTTGTATAGCCAGACAAGTTCTCCCTTCCCACTGGCCTGGAAGGACTGATGGGTACTGACACAATTTATGCTTATTTGGTGTTAGGATTTCCTAAACAGTGTGTGCAGTTTTCCTTTAGCTGCTGGGATTTGTTCTCCTTTTGAACAGACCTGGAAGCTGGCACAAAAGGTAATTGCTGAAAGAAAAGCAGACCTTTTGACACTCATACTCTTATTATAACTCTGTTGCTTAAAGCCCTTTTAGTCCATTCCTCATATTTGTGCAAAATAAAGGATTTTTCAGTTCCTTCTACTGTCTTAGTAAACTATGGGGGGCACATAATTTTTTTTCATTGCTTAGGGAGTCTCCTGTGACACTGTTTGAAAACCCCTGGCTTAAAGGCATTCAAGAGCAACATATTATTCCTCCATTAGATATAATCAGCAGAAGAGAGTTACACACTGTAATGAAATATGTGCTACTTTTGCTTCTTATTCTAAAAACCTCTGTTCCTCAGATATCCCAAGCTCTGAAGTTATTCAGAAATATCTGGAAGCAGCAGGCTTGCCAAAGGGAAACTAAATTGACAAACTTTCGATAAAGGAATAACAGAAGAAGAAATTTAGAGGCAATAGAAAATATGAGAAGCAGTTAAACTCCAGGAGCTGATGGCTTTCCAGATGAGTTTTATAAGGAATTTAAGGAGGTATTAATCAGTGGGTCCTTTGAGAGAAACCTTCAACATTTTTCTGTTAGGGAAAGAACTTACACAACCTATGGAAGAAGCTATTGCTGTTGTTCTCTCTAAAATTGGAATAGACCTGACTGTAGGCAGCTCTTATAGGTCTTCATCACTATTGAATCATGGCATAACTATTTTAGCAAAAATACTAAAATAGCCTATTGCAGTCCATGTCCTCATCTTGTGTAAATCCAGATCAAAGTGGATTTGTTAACACCAGACAAATGTCAGGCAATATTCTGAGAGTCCTTGGAATCATTCTTAATGCCAGATCAGCAAAAGATCACTAGAAACAGAGAAAGCTTTCGACAGAATAGAATGTTGCAAGTCCTATCCTGTGTGGACATTGGTTCCCAGTTCCTTAATCAGATAACGGCTCTTTACATCAGCCCGAAAGCAACTCTGAGTAAATGGGGTTAAATGTCCCCAGTTTGAATTACACATAGGCGGGTATGTCCATTGTCTCTTTTACTTTTTCCACTGGCCATGGAGCTTTTGCTCAAAGGAAAAGGATCAATGAATCTATCACAGGAACGAAACTTGCGGGAACCCACCAGAAACAAGTGCTGTGTGCAGTTGATGTCATGTTATTTTTATCTAAACCAAAGATTTCCCTAAACTTAGTTTTTAAAGTATTCTATGACTTTGGGAAAACATCTGGATTTACAGTAAATTATGCCAAATCCAAAATTTACTAGCTGTAAATTTGCCAGACTCTGATAAGTCATTTCTTCAGAAAACATTTGGGTACAAATGGGCAATAAATTCTATAAGATAGCTGGGAATTCAATATCAAACAACTCATAAGAGCTCTACAATATAAATGTCAAGCCACCACTTCAGCAAATGAAAAAAGAGGTGAAATGCTGGGGAAAGTATGCAATTTCTTGGTTGGGAAGAACAGCCACACTCATAATGAAGATTTTGCTAAGGATCTCTTTCTTGTTTCAAAATCTTTCTGTGATCATCCCAACTAAAACCCTAGCAGGAAGACAGAGGATGTTGTTGCACTTTTTATGGAATAAGAAAAGATCAAGAGTAAAGGCAGATACCTTGTGCAGACCCACTGAACAGGGTGGACTAGCTGTTCCAAACAGTCTGATACTATCAAGCCAGCCAACTCAAAGCAGCAGTGGACTAGAGGGTGCTCTAACCCTGCCAAATCCTGGGTCTTTATTTGGCAAGAAAATTGTGTCAGTGTAAACATCGCTAGGTCACTATAGATTAACAACAACAACAAAAAAACAACAAAAAACCCCCCCAAACAAACAAAAAACACCCTCCAGAAATTATACATGTAAGCAGTGTCAGGAATGAGATATATTCTGACATCTGGTGGCGAACTATGGGAATTGCAGTGAGCCTTGGAAAATAAGTCTGGGGCTGATCAATTTGCATAGACACACCCACTGTGCCTAGCCTGAGCCCACAGCAGCCCACATGGCCACTTCGGCTGATGAGGGAGCCCCAGTTTCTATGTTATTGGGGCAGGAATGATAAAGTGATGTTACTGTGATTATGTGAATGAAGGACTATGGACATGTACTTGGCCCTTGTTATGATGGAGGGACTCGCCATCATCTAGGTAGCACTCACTGGGCAAGGGCCATGCGTTTTCAGAACACTGTGAGATTGAGAGAGGTGGTGGATAAGCACCTATACTTTTAGGTGAGGGTTCTGTCTGAGGGCATCCTAGGCCTGTTGCACCTTGCCTCTCTCCACTGTAGAATGTCAGAATTGAATTTTGCTTCTATTAGGAGCCTGATTCCAGGCTGCTGAGCTGAAAATTGCTTTGGGCTCACTGGTGCACCTGTACTAAGTCTCCCCTACTGTATGCTGAAATCACTTAAGAGCTGAAATCACCTAAGAGCTAAAGAAATCACTGAGCACTGTCTTAAGTAGGGGGGCCTGGAAAAAGTGCAGAGTGGCTGGTGCAGCAGAGCAGTCTGTGTGTCGGCTAGCAGGACGGCTAGCGGAGTGACTGGTGCAGCAGAGCTGTCTGTTGACTAGCGGAGGCGTTGGTGCTGCGGGCAGAGTGACCAGTGCGGCAGAGCTGTCTGTCACTAGCAGAGGCGTTGGTGCTGCGGGCCGAGTGACCGGCGCGGCAGAGCTGTCTGTGTGTCGGCTAGCAGAGCAGCTAGCGGATCAACGGGCAGAGCGGTTCGTAGGACAGCCAGCGGAGTGGAGCAGAACCGATTGCGGTGAGAGCTGCAGCGGAACCTCACGGAGAGGCGGTGCAGTCGGCCTCGGACCACGTAAGGTGCCCCGTGCCCTACCCTCCATCTCCACCCAGGCTGGAGGTAAGACTCTGCCAATTGACTTTTGAACTCTGCACGGACCAAGAACAGAGACTCTTGGGCTGTTGGACTTTTGGGACTATTGAGTGACTTTTTGGGGTTGTGGAACTCAAGAGCCAAAGGGAAGGCCACGGCCTATTTGCTGGGAGGGGGGCTTCTGGTTCATGGTTTGGTTTATTAACCTTGTTTGTGGTGTTTCCCCAATAGAATGCCACATTGTTTCTCCCTGTTATTAAAAGGCTTTGGTACACTCAGACTCTGTGCTTGCGAGAGGGGAAGTATTGTCTCTTACAGACGCCCAGAGGAGTGGTATATGGTTGTCCCAGGTCACTGGGTGGGGGCTCGAGCCGGTTTTTGTATTGTGCTATTGGAATGGAACCCCTGGATACTGAACCCGGCCCTTGTTGCTGCCAACTCTGATGGGCAGAAGGGTTACATACATATGATTGAACAAAGGCTACTCTATGCCTTTGGGATGAAACTAGAAAAAAAGTAAATTCTTTTCCCTCACCACAACACCATCAGTGAATAATCCAGATCGTTATCCAAATCACAAACCAATGAGTTTTAAAGATTGGCAGAGCCATGGGATACATATGGTTGGGCAGCTGTTCAGTAAAGAAACTTTTACTAACCCATTGAAAGATCAAAACTACCATTAACAGGTCCACTCTCCCATGGTACCAGTACATTCAAGTTAGGCATTATGTTTTCAACTTTCTAAGAAAGCAGTTTTGTACAGCAAGATAACTCTAACAGAAGCAATGGCAACTGGTCAATTATGAAACAAAAAGTTATAGCTAATCAATATAAATCTTTGTACCCAACTTTCTTAACAAAAACCCCGCCAATATTCATATGACACAGTGGGAAAAGGATCTGTATAGACCAAGGGTGGCCAACCTGTGGCTCCGGAGCCACACGTGGCTCTTCAGAAGTTAATATGCGGCTCCTTCTATAGGCACCGACTCTTGGGCTGGAGCTACAGGTGCCAACATTCCAGTGTGCTGGGGGGTGCTCACTGCTCAACCCCTGACTCTGTCACAGGCTCTGCCCCACTCCACCGCTTCCTACCCCCTCCCCTGAGTCTGCAGTGCCTTCACTCCCCCTCCTTCCATCCCTGGAGCCTCCTGCACACCACAAAACAGCTGATTGGGAGGTGTGGGGAGGGAGGGGAGGCGCCGGTGTGCTGGAGGCACTGGGAGCGGGGTCGGGGGCTGGTAGGGGGCTGCTGATGTATTACTGTGGCTCTTTGGCAATGTACATTGGTAAATTCTGGCTCCTTCTCAGGCTCTGGCTGGCCACTCCCGGTACAGAGAAATAACCCCAGATAAGTAGGGTTAGAGAGACTGAGAGACAGAGAAGTGTTGGAGAAATAGTCAAGAAAGAAGAGATTTTTATAGATAGGGGATAAGCACTGAAGAAACAGTGGTGAAAAGGATTTTATACACATGGTCATTGGAGAGTATTGATAACCAAATATCACAACTTATTCAATATTTATTACCAAATGATCTTTTTGAAACCCTTCTGGGCCTTCCTAGTAGGACTAGTTACACAAAAGGAAATGAAAAATTAATCTCTCATTTGCTAGTAGATGCTGTGTTACTGATACCTCTTATTGGAGGAAAAAACCAGTACAGCTCTCAAGGAGTAGTTCAAAAAATATGGAAGGTTGTTATGCAAATAAAATGTATCTATTATGTATCCAGCCAAAGAAACTGAGGACAAATAGATATTCAAATGTTGTTACCCTATTGAACACTCTGAGTGCATTCACTGCAACAAAAGCAACACAGCTATCCACATTTTTTTGAATATTACAATTTGATAAGCATTCCTGGTCTGTTCAATACATGCAATCAGAGATTCCACTCAGTTTGATAAAATCACTAAAAATGACATCATAGATGTTGTAAAGAGGTAATATGGTAATAAACAGAGACCTCTGAAGACTGTATTACTGTGTAATGTCTCTTTAAACAAAACCTTGAGACTTTAACGACTGTTGTTTTGTTTCTGATATTTACACAGCAGGGATTTGTAAACCTGTTAATACTTCCTAAATATATAAATATTAAAAAAAAGACATGGAATTTCTAGGTGGAAGGGTAAAATGGTCGGTCTCTTTATGGACTTCCATTAAACCAGTGGAGTTAATTGATGTCCAGACTGCAGCATAAGAAGCAGCCTCTATACTGCCAGGTCTGACATATGCCAGTGCAAGGCACTGCTGCTTCAGCACTAGTTCATTTTCTAGCAGTGTGCCGAGTATCAATTTCAGCCTGAGCTGCACTATTGAGAAATGCAGGTAGTTTATTGGTAGTTACTCACCTGCATCAAACCAAATCCATTTCCACGATCACCCTTGCCACCCCTTAGGGCCTTTCCAGCATGCGACTCTCGAGAGATGATACCAGCAATCACAGCTGGATCCACACATTTTTTTCTGCCGGCGCTCTTAATGATGGCTTTATAATTGTTCATAGCACGTAAGTCTCTCTCTGCAATCTTTGCTGAAGCACGAACTCCTGTAATAAGTGGAAAAGTAAAGACATTTTCTTAATATTTTTAGTATCAACAAGAGATTTCCTAAGCACAGAGTTCTGTTCAGATATCTGATAGCCCGTGTGAGAGTCTTGTGCATTGTGAATGTTGCACTATGAATTTTAACAACACATCAAGACAAAAAAAATTGTGCCTTGAAATAACATGTAAAATCTGGATTTAGTTCTTAGGTCCCAGGATGAAGGTGAATGGGCTTGCTGAGGAGGTGGAGAGTGCTCAGACTCTGAAGAGAAATCAGCTGTAGCCTGTCACTCTCTGGATGATGCAGGAGTGATGTTGACAGGAGCTAAGAGGAGTCACATCTATCCCTCTATGGCCAGAAGGACAGGACTGTAATATTTGAAATTGAGAGGGGGATTCAGAATGGTGGGATTCTTAGGAACAGATTCAGAAGACTTATGGGAATGGGAAGCTGTCATTTGAGATCGTTCCCAGTAGTTACACTTTCCTCTCAGTTTCTTTTGGAGTCTCAGCACCATTTCATGCTCCATTAGGAGGGAATCTCAATCCCACTCAACATGGGAGGCATTAAGTCCTATTTTGTTTCTACAGTAAAAGAATAAGAAGTTGCTTTGATTTTTACCAGCAATACCAGATTAACAGTTGATCTGATGTGCCTTTAGCTGGTATAAAATAGCGAGTATTAAACAAGAGTCTGGGAGTCAAAAATTCCTAAATACAACCCCAGTTTTGCTGTTGTGTTGCTGACCAGCCTTGGGAGATTCAATTGGGCCAAATTTTAATAAGTGACTGTTTATTTTGGGTGCTCCAAACAGAGACACCTGTGGCCTAATTTTTGAGGGTTCGGAGTACTCACAGATCACGACAACTTTAATTCGAGGTGTCTGTGTGAGCACTTCTGGACATCAGACCCTATATGTCTGAAGTTGGGCACCTAAAAAAATCAGGAATCAGAGAGGTAGCCATGTTAGTGTGGAGTTGCAGAAGTGACAAAGAGTCCCGTGGCACCTTAAAGACTAACAAAAGTATTGAAGCATAAACTTTCGTGGGCTAATACCCACTTCATCGGATGCATGCAGTGGAAGTATCCAGAGGCAGATATAAATAAGAGGCAAGAACCAGGTTAGAGATAACAAGATTAGTTCTATCAGGCTGAACCACCTTATTATCTCTAATCAGGGAGGGTGAGGTCCTCTTCTAGCAGCTGATCTGGAGGTGTGAAGACCGAGAGAGGAGAAACTGCTTTTGTAGTTAGCTAGCCACTCATAGTCTTTGTTCAATCCTAAATCGATGGTGTCAAATTTGCAAATGAACTGTAGCTCCACAGTTTCTCTTTGAAGTCTGGTCTTGAAGTTTTTTGCTGCAGGATGGTGACCTTCAAATCAGTTATTGTGCTTCAATACTTTTGTTAGTCTTTGAGGTGCCACAGGACTCTTTGTCACTTCTTAAAAATCAGAAGCCACTTGTGAAAAAATTGGCTGTCACCTTTCTGGGACAAAATCATTTGTAGTGTAACTCCATTAAAGCCAAAATTTTATGAAGTCCTCCTCGCTGTCATAGTTTCCTCATCTGTGAAATGAGGACAATAGTACTTAGCCAATAGGAATGTTAAGAGGTTTAATCAATTAATGCTTGTAAAGTACTTTGAAGATGTAAAGTACTATGAATCATTGTAATGACTCGATGTGCTGAAATACAGTTACAAAACAGCAGAATTATACTCACCACAGTAGGGTAAGCGTTCCGCTCTTGCAGTTCTGCAGGAAGCCCCAGTGGCACCAACCTTGTTTATGTCACCAAAACATCCAGTCTGACTCTCAGAAGTACCTGGCCAATTAAATGGAGATATTTTACATTAAGAACCTTTTGGGAAGATAAGTAAAGCTAAAAGAATTCAAAGTTATGAACCAGACTCCTCTCCACTCTCAGGTGGGTTCCATTTTATAGCTTGGGGTTGGGGATATTTCTCTTGGACAGGGAGACTTGCTAGCCAGAAGTCACTGCCTATGTGAAGGAAAAGTCCTGTGCAAACTGATCTGTCTTTTAATTTGGCTCTAAAAGAGGCAACATATAAAAGCCTCTTGCCCTCTATATCAGGTGCCACTCCCAGAGAATACCCTATTGCCACTTCTTACAAGAGTCATTCTTGATCCTAAGAGCCAAATTAGTCTGAAATAGTTTTTTATATTCCATTTGCTTGTGAACCAAAAACTCATTCTTCCACATACAGTAGCTGCCTGAGTCCCCTGAGGAAAGGCAGGAGCACCTTTTATTTTGAGAGTCCTGGGACTCATCCTTAGTTGTTTAGACACAAAAGGGATAAGAAGCCCAAGTCTTCCTCCCAAGATCTATTGGTCTTTACCGTATATGAGACTGTGGGGCACTGGTCCTCTGGCTGGCCATGGAGGTATTTTGCCCTTTTATTTTGGACTACTTTAACCCCACATGCCCAAGGAGGCATAGCCAGAGGGCTGTACCCCAAGTCTTCAGCCAACGCAACAGTCAAGCTGCTGTCCAGAGAAGGACGTCCAGGATGAGAGAGATGCTCCCTTTGTCCCCAGGGATGCCAAAAAGGTAAAACTATCACACACCCCATCCCCAAAAATATCTTTTTACATTTCTGCTTTTGGCAGCGAGCTTAGTGAAATAGAAATAGACCCCAGACTCACCAATGAGGGCAGCAAGGCCCAGCGTCATCAGCATTAGTAGCATGGGGACGGTTCTTCTCAAGCATCCAAGTTGGAAAATAAATCAAAGTCTGCAAAGAAGTTAAAGTATGTAAATGTACAATGCTACTGTGAAGAAGTACTGATGTCTGACTCTTTTAGAGGTTAATAATGATTGTAATGATGGCCAATTGATCTGACTGCAATAAGGTTCTTTTCCCCAGAATCAGGCTACAGAACTAGAACTATGGAGTTTGATATCTTGGGGGGAGCTTCGGAGTGGATGACAGGGACACTCACACTGAGGACCAAATAAAGGCTTTGATACCTTTAATAGAATAAGGAACGAAGCCAGAAAAGATCCCTACCATGTGCAAAGGTAGCCCCAATTCTCTATTATCTCTATCACTGGTATCATTCTTTACATGAGCCCTTAGAAGTGCATACTCACAGCCTTCCTTAAGGACCTGGTGGAAAGAGACAAAAGGCCAGCTCTGTCTCTAGCAGGCCACAATGTCTGCTGGACCAAGTTTCTCAATGAGCTGAAGGATCAAGTTGTAGAAAGCAGACAGTGACGGAAGAAGCCCAGAGAGAACTCTTGGCCACATGGTGGCTGCCCTGTTATAGGACCTGAGCATCCTCTGCTCATGCTCAGTTCTCCATGCCCAAATTTATCCTTTTCACCCACATAATACTGAGGTGCACTTATTCTATAGGTTAACATATTGATCCATGTAACTGCCATCCTACTCGTCACTCCTTCCTTAAGTGGATTTGTGGTTATTATTTCTATGTTCCTTGCGGTATCATTTACTGGTAAATTCTAACTCCTACCATTGAGCAAGCTGTCCTTAGTTCCCAAAATCTAAAGGTAACCGTTAGACCGTTTATCTACAAAGGTTGCAGCCTGTTACACTTGACTATACTTAAGCTAACTTGCTTCAGCTAACTGTCTTACAAGATCCTGGCCTGTAAGTTTGTTGTGTTACAGCGGAATATAATTAAAGCAAAATATAATAAAAGCAAGGCAGTGAATATAATAAAGGCAAGCTAGCTGTATGGGCTACAGTACAAAGAAATCATTTTTTAAATGATGGGATATTGGTCTTTACTGAATGTGCAAACTTTGAGACACACCTTGGAAGATAGCCCAGAGAATAAATTCAGAATCAAGCTGTAATAATGCAGTTTTATTGACATTCTTATTTTGTCTTTTATAGAAAATCTCAATCTCTTATTTTGAAATACAAACCCTAGTAATATTTGATCAGGATTTCATATTATTAATAATGTTTACTATGACCTACTGCTGCTATATATGTACTTTTATTCTATGCCAAGGTACCCTACCCAATCTGTGCAGGTGTTTTCCATATTCATTATTTCTTTGAGCAGGGCACAGGGGATTATTACCTCCAGCACCCCTTGCAGCTGCTCTATGACTCTCATTTTCTAGAAAGTAATCTGAATAATCAGCAGATGCCTCTTAGCTTGAAGTCATTGTACAGTAAAGACAGTAACAATCACTAAAGGGCAAATTCTGGAGTCTTTTCTCAAGCAGAGCTTTCATTGAATTCAATGAGTAAGGAATTGCCCTTCCATTACCACCCATAGGATTTTACTAATAACCATAACTGAGACTAGCTCCCATTCTGAATGAGCTTGGTATTTCACTCACCTGTCTTCAGTTTTTCTTCTCCTAGAAGATGGTTGTTTTGAAGAGCTTTATATACATTAGAAGGTTCCTTCTGTCTTTATCAAAACCATCATATTAGATGTGATCAAGTTTCAAGTTTATAATTAAAACAAACCAGCGTCTGTTATTATGCAAGTTGGTCTGTGGGAAGGTACAGTATAAACTCAGTTCCTCTATGTGGCAAGATTCAGATTTCAAAAGAAACAGATTCCCCTTCCTATGTGTTCTGTTTTTCATTAGCTTTCTCTCTCTACAGTCTGTGACAAAATTCAAAGCATAGATGAGGCATCCATCCTCTGCCCAGGAATGTATTGCCCAATCTTGTTGTGGTGTCACAGATACTCTCAGCAGAAACTGTGGCAACAAACAAAAGACATTTCCCCTCCCAGGCGGGGGAAAGTAATTACTAGAGGACGGTGCACTTCATTGCTGCTGTAGTCCAAGTCCATTACACATATCAGAGGCTCCTGGCATTCCTACGTTTGCCCCGCAAGCTGGGTGTAAGATGGCTGCCTTCTTGGCTGATACACCAGGGGCTGAACTGGGAATTTCTAGAGCTAAAAGCATAAGCTACTACAACTTGAGCTAAAGAGCCAACACTGGACCTGTTACTGGACTGTTACAGCTCATATCCTCTATTTAGTGGGCACAGAGGTGGTCCTGTAGTACACACGCACCAGATCACTACATATTCTCCCTTCCATCTCTTTCTATTTTAGGGACCCCTTGCAAACTTACCCTTCATGCCAGGGTCTGTATTTGGTCCCTACATTCTCCTCTTCCCTTCATGCCATGGCTCTGAGCCCCCATTTTCACTACCCTCAGCCTTCAGTGAAGAAGGCTTATTCCGTCAGTGCCCCTGGATGGAAAGGGACAGGGGTATGGCTGGTATTCTCTCTACTTCTCTTTTTCTCCCTAAACACCCCCCTTACCAGGCTTTGGGGAGGCAGTATGCTGATGTAAGCAGTGTCAGGATGAGCTCTACCCTGACATCTGATGGTGAATTGTGGTGAGTGTGGAAAAGAACTTCAGAGGCTGATCTTCTTTGCATAGGCACACCCGCCCCACCTAGCATGAGCTCACAGCAGCCCAAATGGTCACTTTGGCTGCTTTGGGATCCCCAGTTTCTCTATTATTGGGGCAGAAATAATAAAGTGTTGTTACCCTGATTATGTGACTCAAGGACTGTGGACATATACTTGGCCTTTGTTATGATGGAGAGACTCACCATCATCTAGGTAGCACTCACTGAGCAAGGGATAGCGGTTCCAAAACCTAGTAAATTGAGAGAGATGGTAGACAGGTATCTATACCCTTTGATGTAGGCCTTGTCTGAGGGCTCTACAAACCTATTACACCCTGCCTCTCTCCAGTGTGGAATATCAGAGCTAATTTTTGATTCCATTAGGAGTCTAGTTTCAGGCTGCTGAGCTGAAGTCACTTTGGGCCCATTGATGCACCTGCACTAAGGCTCCCCTACTATAAGCTGAAATCACTTAAGAGATGAAATCACTGAGCACTGTGTTAAGTAGGGGGGCTGAAAATATATTGGGGAGCAGCTGGTGGAGCAGAGCAGATTGTGGGATGGCTGGTAGAGTGGAGCTGCTAGTGGAGCGACTGGTGGAGTAGAGCAGCTCGTACAGCGGAGTCAAGCGGCTGGTGGAGCAGAGCAGTTCGTGGGATGGCTGGTGGAGCGGAGCAGCTGGCAGAGTGGACCAGTTTGTGGGATGGCTGGCGGAGCAGAGCAGTGAGCAGAGCGGCTCACAGGACGGCTGGCGGTGTAGGCTGCAGCAGAACCCCATGGAGAGGCGGGGCAGTCGGCCTCAGACCACGTAAGGTGCCCCTTAACGTGCTCCCCATTTCCACCCAGGCTGGGAGGTAAGACTCTGCAGATGAACTTTTGAACTCTGCACTGACCAGGGACAGAGGCTTTTGGGCTGTGGGATTTTTGGGACTATTGGATGATTTTTGGGTTGCTGGACTCATTAACCTAAAGGAGAGAACACGACCCAATTTGCTGGGGTGGGTTTTGCTCATGGGTTGGTTTATGAAACCTAGTTGTGGTGTTTTCCCAGTTTAATGCTGATGTCATTTACCTCATGTTATTAAACATTTTCTGATACACCGATCTGTGCTTGCAAGAGGGGAAGTATTGCTGCTTTTAGGCACCGAGGGTGTATGTAGGATTTTCTCAGGTCACTGGGTGGGGGCTTGAGCTAGTTTTGCATTCTGTTGTTGAGAGGGAACCCCTATGTACTGAACCTGGCCCTTGCCACAATTAACTCGACCTGGCAGAAGGGTTACACTTGGAAGGAACCAAGTCTTCTTTTCTCTTCTCTGCCTCTGACTCCCTCTGTCACAGAATGGTTAGGTGAGTCTCAGTAGAGAAGTAAGGAGTACTATTAGGGGCAAATAGATTTTCTAGTTTTCTTGTTTACAATATCACCTCAAAGTGAGAACAGGCGTTTGCATGGCATTGTTGTAGCGGGAATCGCAAGATATTTATGTGAGAGATGCACTAAAGATTCATATGTCCCTTCCAGAGGACATGCATCCATGCTAGTGATGGGTTCTGCTCGATAAACATCCAAAGCAGTGTGGACAGGCGCATGTTCATTTTCATTATCTGAGTCACATGCCACCAGCAGAAGGTTGATTTTCTTTTTTGGTGGTTCGGGTTCTGTAGTCTCTGCATTGAAGTGTTGCTCTTCAAAGCATGCTCCACATCTCATCCCTCTCAGATTTTGTAAGGAACTTCAGATTCTTAAATCCTGGGTCAAGTGATGTAGCTATCTACATGACTGGCCAGGCTACAGTGTGAGATTTGTTTTTGTTTTTTCTTGATGTAAACTCGCCCCCTTTCTTGACTCTAATCCCCTGTAAGCCAACTGCTCTCCTCCCTTTAATCACAGCTTGCAGAGGAAATAAAGTCACTATTGTTTCATTGTTTCAATAAACCATTCTTTATTAGTTGATTAAAAACACACGGAGATAAATTACAAGGTATCCCGGGTGGTCTGGGGGAGAAGGGAAGGAACAGTTGGAGTGGGGGAGGAGATGAGGAAGGAAGGACAAGGCCACACTACAAATCAAAATTTAGGATATGCCAGCCTTCTGCTGATTGGGCAATCCTCTGGGGTGGAGTGGATGGGTTCCTGGGTCCTCCCTCCCCACGTTCTTGGGCATCTGGGTGAGAAGGTTATGGAACTTGGGGAGGAGAGAGGGCAGTTATACAGGGGCTGCAGCAGCGGTCTGTGCTCTTGCTGCCTTTCCTGCATAAGATCCACCAGGCGATGGAGCATATCAGTTTTCTCCCCCATCAGCTTGAGCAAGGCATCCTGCCTGCTCTCATCATGCTCCTGCCTGCTCTCATCATGTGCCTGCCTCCTCTCATCGCGTTCATTGAACACTTTCTGGGACTCTACCATTGTTTGCCTCCATGCATTGAGCTGGACCCTATCAGTGCAGGAGGACTGCATAAACTCTGCAAACATGTCATCCCAAGTGCATTTTTTCCACCTTCTAATCTGGACCAGCCTGTGGGACTGAGTTGATGGGGACGTACTGAAACATTTACGCCTGTGGGAGGAGAAAAAGGAAGGGTAGAATTTAAAAAGATACATTTTAGAGAACAAAGGGGAGACTCTCAGTGAAACAGGCAATTCTTAGTACATAGCACATGTTCTTTCTGTACAAGGTCGCATTTTGCCGTTTGTACTGGGTGCCTGACAGTTTGGTGTGACTGAGGCATCACATGTAGCTGAATTCAGCTTGCAGGCAGCCATGGTAAGCCCTAGGGGCACGCAGGGTTCTGCTTCTTCCGCATTCATTACCATGCTTTCGAACTGCGGCGCCCTCATTTCCCATACCAAGCAATGCCTGGTGGGTTGGCCATTTAAAAGGAGGGCCTGCAGTCTCTCTGGGATGATCGCTTCACACCCTCCTCCCTCCTGCCCTGCACCATGTGGCTCTGATCAGGGATGAGCCCTTTAAGCCAAACGCAAACAGCCCAGTGTGAATGGACATCTCTGAATGTCCCCTTAAACAAATTCCCCTATTTCAACCAGGTGCCCATGAATGATATCACTCTCCTGAGGCTAGTAGAGAGAGATAAAGAATTAATATTGCTTGATTATGCCCAAAACCCAGGAGCTTTCGCTGCCATGCTCTGTTCTGCAATGATTCCAGACTACTTGCTATTGGCCTGGCAGGGTAAAGTGTCCTACCATGGAAGACAAAATAAGGCAATCCTACCCAGAAACCTACTGCAAAGGTTTTCAGAGTACCTCCAGGAGAGCTTTATGGAGATGTCCCTGGAGGATTCATGCTCCATCCCCAGACACGTTAACAGACTTTTCCAGTAGCTGTACAAGTTTTCCGGTAAAGGAATAATCAAATACACTTGTTTTAAACCCTGTATCATATTTACAAAGATACACTCACTGGAAGTGCCTTCTTTGGCATCATGATCCAGGATCCCACCTTGGGAAGGTGTGGAGGGTATTGGTCCAGGATGATGAACAGTTCCCGGCTGCCGGGGAGAATAGATTAACCACTCGCTGTCTGTGCACTATCCTCCTTCTCCTCTTCCTCCTCCGAAAATCATCCTCCCTGCTCTGTGAGATTCTCCCCTTGCAGGTGTCCACGGACACTGGTGGGGTAATGGTGGCATCCCTGCCCCCCAGAATTGCATGTAGCTGATCAGTAGTAGCGGCATGTATGGGGCTATGATCTGGAGCAACCGTTTGCTTCTTTTGTCTTTTGGTAGGCTTGCCTGAGCTCCTTGATTTTCACACGGCACTGCTGTGTGTCCCTGTTGTAGCCTTTTTCCATCATTCCCCTGGAGATTTTCATGTATGTGTTGGCATTCTGTTTTCTTGAACAGAGTTCTGCCTGAACAGATTCTTCTTCTCATACTGCGATGAGATCTAGTACCTCACGTTCAGTCCGAGCTGGAGCTCGTCAGTGAATATGGGATTGCATGGTCTCCTGTGTTGGTGAGCTCTCCATGGTCACCTATACTGATGAGCTCGCCATGGTGGCCAACCAGGAAATGTAATTCAAAAGTTCCTGGGGCTTTTCCTGTCTACCTGGCTAGCACATCTAAGTTGAAAGTGTTGTCCAGAGCGGCCACAATGGAGCATTCTGGGATAGCTCCCAGAGGCCAATACCATTGAATTGCATCGACAGTACCTCAGATTCGGAACAGCAATGTACTTGCCGAGGAGGTGTACAGAAACTGGTTTTAAGAGTCCTTTAAGTCAACAAAGCAGGGTTGATTGTGTGGACAGATTTAGTTTTAATATGACATAATGCGACTAAATTCAACATTATCGTGTACTGTAGACCAGGCCTAAATAAACTTGTTTTACTTTTGACCTAAACCAACCCAGTGCTTTGGGTGAATTGAAGCGGTTGTTAACTCCAGACAAGATAATAAGCTGCTGTTTCTGTCTCTTAAAAGGAGCAGCAACCATGACAACTTCTGGGAGTTGGCTGGACACTGCAGGGAATGGTTTGGCGCAAATATGGGACTAGACGGGGGTGTTGGGCTCACTCTGCAAACAGTAACCAGGAGGTGGAAACCAGAGTGTGCTTGCAGGCAGGCTGTTAGTGTCAGGGCGGTGAGCTAGAGCAGCATAGCATTTAAAGTACCCAGAATTGTAGGGCAGGTGGTGACACAACCCTTTAATGGTCTGGGTTGAACCTCAAAACTTTACTAGTTGCCAATCCCTGCTCCTTTTCCTGTCAGCCTCTCCCTGTTCTGGGGGGCGAAGGCATTATATATATTGCCCTCCTACGGAGAGCTCCTCCCAGTTGGTGGGGTGAGAGAGATGCCCTGCCCTACTCTACACTACTGGACTCCTGGTCCTCGGCACTTAAATGGACGGTTTCCTGAGTTTTTCCCATCCCTCTATTAATTCCCTGGAACCTCCTCCTCTATTCAGGCTTCAGCCAATTCCTGAGCCTTTGTTTGTACCAGTGTTCTTAGAGCGAGGCCTTCTGGCCCCTTCCATGCTTAAAGGGCCAGTATACGCTGTTACTGCCTCACTGGGGTGAGTGCACCACCAGGGTAGATACAGTAATTTGAGTATTTTGCATTGTGGCTGCTCTCACTTAAATTCAGCCAATGTGAGAGGAATAGCTCAAGTACAGATAACTCTTTCCTGGTACTAGTGGAATGCTCTGGGGTTGGCAAAATCAGAAGGAGGTGGCAGCTATTGCTTTCAGGCAAAGAAGCAGGTGTAGCAGATCCCAGGGGAAATGAAAGGTCTGACAGATAGGCCTCTCACTGAATACACAAAAGAGAACTTTGTATTATTCCCTCAGACTTTTGCTGCGGGGCAGAGGCCTCCTGAGAGATTTCCCCTTCCTCCCACAGATGAATCCAACTCTGCACACAAACACTAAAAACAAGGAAATCATGTTAAAGTGACATTTTGCACCCAACCAACTTACAATTTCCAAGCATTAGCCCATTACAACCCTAATACTCAACCCCACTAACACTTCTAAGTCCTTGCACTGATTTTCAGTCCAGCATTACTACCTACCCCGAAAGGACATGTCAAAGACCTGAACTAGCTCTCTGCAACCTGTTCTCCAGCCTTCCAGTGCTACATTTTACTGGAGATTATGACTTGTTACTAAGCAATCAAAAGAATATCCATAATTCTTAGCTCCCATGTAGCTCTTTCATGCATAGAACATAGCGAGCTGTCTGGCTAGTCCTTATTTGTCAGTGCTAGGGTCTGTGCTTCAAAGAGTCCACCCCCCCCCATGGCAAAGTCAATAAATTAATTTCTTAATTGATCGCTTTGTCACCTGCCAAACCCAGGGTTATAATCCTGCTGGTCCTAGTTAAACTACTGTAGTATAGCAGTTCTCAAACTGTATTGCGCCGCAACCCCTTTCTGACAACAAAAATCACTACACAACTCCAGGAAGGGGGATAGAAATCTGAGCCTGCTCAAGCCCCACCTCAGGTGGGGGCAGCGGCTAAAGTGGAAGCCCCGGGGCTTCAACCCCAGGCAGGGGTAAGGGAGCACCTTGGGCTTCAGCTTCGGCCCACAAATCTAACGCCAGCCCTGGCGACCCTGTTAAATGGGGTTGCGGCCCACTTTGGGGTCCTGATGCACAGTTTGAGAACTGCTGTAGGATAGTAGGGATCATAGGATTTCCTTTCAGGGACCAGTTCAGCTTTGAAATCTGAATCTACCACTCAATAAAGGGGGTTCTTCTTCTTCTTCTTTTCTTTCTTCTTCTTCTTCTTCTCGTATTGTTATTATTAGAGGGGAAATCAAGGTATGTTGCAAACATTCTGAAGGGCTTTTCTGGAGACCTTAAAGCACTCTTATTTAAGAGTGCTTTAACTTATGCTCACACACATGAAGAATGATTGGTACAATTTATGGACAAGGATCGCTGCCTCTTCTTATTGAAGCATAAGAGGAAAAACACTGCTGGCCTGAGCCTCATATCATTTCATGTCCTAATGTGTAGACAAGCCACAGAGCACTCTCATTTCCACCGCAGAGTTGTACATCCTTTACATTTAATGGGGGATACTAGGCCTCCTGAATTTGGAGAAACGTCAGGAGTTGTAGCCACCATAAATATATTTTTGAAGAAATGTCTAGACAATCGCTAGGTAAATTAAATCATTTTTTGCTGTTCATCTTGCTCATGAAACTGAAAAGATGACCTCTTTGGAGTCTTATTTCATTTGCCAAAAACATTTTAATATGCCATTTCCCTTTATTCATTTGCTCAGTAAATTTACATATCCAAATCTAGCCACAGTGAAAAATAAACTTTCAAACAGAATAATCATAAACCATCAGCTATTAACTTTCCATTAAAAATAGGGGCGACTAGAGTTTTTCTATGGTTTTGTTTTCATAATAGTGAAGCAGATATTGAAATATCCACATGTTTAAAAGCTGGAAGGCACCAATCAAGCTGCAACAATGTTTAAGTCCAAAAATCTATTAGCATTGTACTACTAAGCAGTGTCACTGTTGTGTAGTTCACAGGAAACTCACTAAATGTGATGGGGGGGGCTTGCTTTTTAGGCTCTGCATGACTCCTGGGCTACCCAGAGAGATTCCTCTTTGCATATGGCCATGTAAGGCTCATTTTGACCTTATGCAGCTGACTAAAACTGTCACTGGAAGGAGTCTGGCTTGTGAGAATGAACATAGAGGTTATACTGAGCATGCTCAGTGTGTCCTCCAGTATCCTAGCCAAGTTGGATTCTTCACTGGCCTATTGATCAGTCAGCTAGCAAAGCCATTGACATGGGCTGAGAACCCAGAGCGAAGTCCCTTGACTGTTTTTACAGAATAGCAGGTATAAGCTAAAGTGAAGTAGCCCATGAACATGAAGACTTTTTTCTCCCTTTCGGGGAAGGGGAAGTGTGAGGATGCAGAAGGTACCAGAGTAAATACAGAGGGAGAACCACGCATGTTCCCATCTCTAGATGATATGTGAGCACCCCCAAACTCATCTCTGTACAAGAGAATGTGGAAGGGGCCTCCCTGCTCAACAGGTAAAGACTTTGCAGGCCTATGGGCTTTTTTGTTGTTGTTGATTTTGTTTTATAATAAAGGCACTGAAGTCTTGGATTCCTCCCCACACAACCCATTGGAATCCTGGAGATAGGATGAATTAACTCTTAGATCTATAGTAACACCTGTTGTTTAAGCAACCTTAGCAAGTGGAAAAGTTGAAACTGATAATAGGTGCTTGGATGGAGCGGTAGGCGGAATTAATTTACAGGTGCTTCCAGCTCCACTATTGTTGGGAAAACGCCCGGAATAATTTATTTAGTGGTTACAATCACTCTATGGTTACTAGATTAGACATTTTTTTTCCCCAGATGTAAAGCATCTCTCACGATCAGGTTGATAATAATGAGCATTATGATTTATCTGAAATGAGGCTGCAGCCAGTATTATACTAAAATACTGAATCCATTTTTCTGCATATATTGGGCTCGAATAATAACATTGTTAATATAATTATTGATTGAACTGCAATTGTCCATTCCGTCATAGACCTGGATGTTCCTCACCTTGTAATGATAGGCACAAATCCCACCTGTAACGAGACACAGAGTAATTAATACAGAATTAAAAAGAAATACATCTCAGCCAGAAATCCATCTCACTCAACCTCTAAAGCCTTTTGCAAAATGATACATTGTGCTGCTGTGTAGCTGCATTTACAGAGTACTTGCTTCTTAAAAGGGAGCTCGCAAACAACTTATTATTTGTTTATTTATTATTTATATTGCAATAGCATCCAAAATGTGCTAGATGCTCTCTGAATGCAGATGGGAACACGGTCTTTGTCTTAAAAAAATGTATAATGTAAAAAGGCAAGGACAGGTGAAGGATGAAGTAATAAGATTCAACATACAGCTGGAGTAACCAGAATGATGACATACTTGTTCATTACAAGCTCCCCCATTCCCAGTCTTGTGTTCACAATTTAACTACGTCTCCTTCCTCCCTACAACCTTTCCTTTTTACTGACATTTAAATATCACAAGAACATTCTCTTCATATTTAATCATGTAAAACCCTTGCCTTAAAAATATGATCAAGAAATCAAGAAAGGGGCCCCACGGTGCCAGGCACAGCACAAAAACAGCCCCAACGAGCTTACAATCTAAAAAGACAAGCCAGAAAATGATGTATGCCCCCTCCCATCCATTTAACAACCAGTTCCCTTCCACGACAGTCAGATGAGGAGAGACTTAAATCCTGATCCAGCTCCTCTGAACTCAATGGCAAGCTTTTTCCACTGGCTTGTATCAGATCCAGTGGGTATGTCTTCACAGCGAAAAAAAGACCGGCAGCAGCAAGCCTCAGAGCCTGGGTCAACTGACTTGGGCTCATGGGGCTCGCGCTACGGAGCAAAAAATGGCAGTGTACACACTGGGGCTCAGGCTGGAGCCTGGTCTCTGAAATGTGGTGAGGTGCAGAGAGTCTTGGAGGCCAGACTACAGCCTGAGTGGGAACATCTGCTGGCATTAGACACCCTCCCCCGAGCTTTGCAAGCCCAAGTCAATTGATCTGGGCTCTGAGACCCAGTGATGTGACTTTTTCTTTGAAGTGCAGCCATACCCTAGTCAGCTTAAGGCCTGATCCTTCATCCACAGAAGTCAGTGGATTATTGTCATTGAGTTCAGTGGAAGCTAGGTCAAGCCCCTAGCTGGTACTCTTCATCCAGCCCTGAAATGGGTTAGTCATGCGTAACTTTCTCTGCCCTCCTCCTCAAGCCAATGCACCATGCCATGGCAGAATGCCAGACTCCCAGGATCAGCTATTCAGCCCCCAAAGTGTGCTAGCTTCCCACTCAGCTGTTCTCCAGGAAAGCCGTCCCGTGTTTTAGGATCCAAATGTAGGTTCTGGATTTTGGTGGAGGCTCTGTGCTCCACAGGCAAAGGCACTGCACTGAGACTCAAATTCTATTGCTGGCTTTGTCACTGGCCAGCTCTGAGACACTGGGCAAATTACTTCACTGCTCTGTGCCTCTCTTTTTCCCTCCTCTCCTTCTTCTGACTTTTCTTTTTAGACTATAAGCTCATTGGGGCTGTTTTTGTGCTGTGCCTGGCACAGTGGGGGCTCCTTTCTTGGCTGAGGCCTCCATGCGGGACTAATAATAAATCATATTTTTAAGGAGAGGGTGTTATGATTAAATATGAATAGAAATGTTCTTGAGAATGAAATGGCAGTAAAAATGAAATGTTTGTTTCCATGTAAACAGTCTACTACAGTCTTGGGAGCCCCAACACAATGGCACTGTACTGTGCATGAGAACCAGAAAATATAGCCCAAAACAAAACGGTCACCAAAAAGCATGGTGAAATGTATATCAGACTGTTACATTAATTTCAGCTTTAAAAATCTCAGCTATTCAAATCTTAATAATGTAATTAAAGCACCTTTTTAATATATAACGTTTTATCTTGATAGTGTCCCTTTAACTTTGCAGCACATACTGTACCTCTGAGACATTGTTGCCATGACCAGGTAGGGTACTTTCTCTGCAATGCCTTAATTTCAGTCACTAGAATAGTTGCACCTTGAGTTATATGTTCTTCACTATCCCAGGCTCCAGGAATCAAATTGTAGTGTGTATGAATCTAAAAGATTCAGACAAAAAAAATCAGTCTCCTTGGAAACAAAAACACCACTTTTATTTTGTTCTTTATATTTTTAGCTCCCAATTCAAGGACATATCTTTATTCAGGACAACACTCAAGCACATGTACTGGTGTTCTTCTGAACAGGAATAGACTTAAGTATGTACATAAGTGCTGTCCCAAATGTATAAAGTAATTTGCTAAAGTAAAGCTTAAATGCATAATATTTCTATTTCAGAACTTGGGATTTTTATTTTTCCTGGTCTTCCTTCTGTACCTGCATCAAGCCATATCGGTTTCTTTCATGGTTCCAGCCATCGACTAGATTAGCTCCAGCACGACTCTCCACAGATATGATTGCACCAATGAGTGCTGGATCTATGCACAGATTTCTGGCAACTCTCTGAATAGGGATCTTGTATCTCTGTAGACGTACTACGTCTATTTCAGCAATCTTTTCTGCAGCAGGACGCCCTATAGCAAATGCAAAGGGGGTGAATGTAGTTTCCACATGTAATTTTTAAAAAGAAACGTTACAGATAAATTGGCATTCCAAAGCCATCACATGCTGTTTAGAAAAATGCAGCCATTTAATGTGGATCAACATATTTGAAAAGTCGGTGCAATCCTATTGATTTCTGAATATGGATGATAGTTTTTGAAATCCAGAAGGCAATAACTATATATCCTTATATATATCTGAATCAGTAAGAAAAGGGATGGGGGAAGTGCCTGCAATTCTTAGGCAGCCTTTGACATCTCTTTCCTCATTAACATTTTCCTGATCCAGTCTTTTTCATGCTTCCCTTTCAATAAAAATTTGACAACCCTGATTTTCAAAGATGCTAAGCACCTACCTAGAGCACTTTTGAAAAACTAGTCATAAATGTTTGAGAAAGAGAAACACCATGAAGACAACTATGTTAAATTATTTGTATGTAAAAAAGCAACACAGCAAGCAACGTTAACTGATAAATCCCCCAGCAAGCACGTTTTAAAACAGTTGATAACGTATGTATTTAACATAACTTACACTATGTAGCAGTTTTCAGCCCCAAAAGAGCTACATATAGGAATCACTTCACACATCAGTAAAATGCAACCACCTCTACTCCGAAGCGAAGCAATTGTTTAAAAGCATAAGGCAACAACACAGGACAGAAAGTGGAGAATACTGTATCCAAATATATGGCAAAGGGGAACTTTGGTATACAAAATGGAATTATCTAATTTGGAGTTTGATCAAGACAATGGGTTTAGTAGCCCTCTTCTTACAAAAGTTCTCTGACATCTTTCCTGAAAGGTGGAAGAGAACTCTGTTTTGCATTTCATCTCCAAAAAGTTACCTGCAGCCTCTTAATACACTCTGGATCACTGGATCATTACTGATTCTGAGGGACGAGTGCTACCTACTGAATCATTTTTCTGCCATGATGTTCTTTGTAGGCCTCTTTTCCAAGTACCTACCCAGCCTGATGATAGTATAGTTAGATCATAAATGAGAAATGGAATGAAAGCAAAGAGTGCGAACTTCTTCCTTGAAACCTGACTGGCTTTAAACAGAGCCCACCACCAAATGCACTTCAGTCTTAATCTTCCAAGTTTATCTTCAGAGCTTCAAGATATTACATAAGGAGAAATACTGGCTCCATTGAAGTCAATGGGACCTTTGCCATTGACTCTTAGTGGGGCTAGATTTCACCCATAGCAGAATATTGGATGTTTTCTACATGTTGCAATAAAATGCTGGTATTTCCTTTCCCTTCTCTAACACATCTTCTTTTCCAAACAGGAGTGGAAGTGTACAGGAAATTGGAAGGGAATTCCCAAAATGGGGCACTCAAAGGAGGAGTAGGATCACCACAGCTCCAGGGTCATCCTCCTTTGATTTGGGCCTATAAAATATGTATTTGGCACGTCACAACTGGCCTGTTTGTTCAGCATGTCCAAGACTCAAGTTTGATTCCAGGTGTCTTGTTTCCCAGCCCAGGAGGGGTCTGGGAGTGCTGAGGGAAGTGTGTGCTCAGCCCTGTGTGGAGATAATGCCACTGAAAGCATAGCTGATTAAGGAGCAATGTTGACTGGAAAGGGATCGTGTCTGTGTCTCTTTGTTCAGAGGCTGTATGCTGCAAATGTGGGACCTTAAAATGGAGGAGGTTCCTCGGAGACAGATATAGAAGACATAGCTAAGAAAGGCTGCCATTTGAAAACAGTAGGCCTTAACACTTGGCACTTCCCCTCACCTTGTTTTGTAGACTCTGTGCCACTGTCTACCCTCCAGTTAGCCCTATACTTCCGAGCACAAACAGAAGTGTGTGTACTGAAGTACAGCCAATCAAGCAGTGGATGATACCTACCACAAGTTGGGGTTTGTACAGCTCCGCAGGAAATCACAGGGGTTTCTATAGCACGTAAATCACCATAACATCCATAACTTACAGAGGGAGCTAAAAATTTAAGGGAGATATTTAAAATAAGATCTTAAGACTTTATTGCTCAGACTGTTGCAAGCACGAATTAAACTTATGCAGAAAGAACACCTCCACACTGACATTTCTGTTGTATTATATTAATTTATATTAATAGCACTACTAGCAGCATCAGCATCAATGGCACATCAACAAAATCTAATATCCATTAATTGCCTTTTTCTAATATTACATATTGAAGTCAGTAGTGCTAGGACAATTTTAACCATCTGAGGATCATAGAATCATAGGACTGGAAGGGACCTTGAGAGTTCATCTAGTCCAGTCCCTGCACTCATGGCAGGACGAAGTATTATCCAGATCAATACTGAGAGGTGTTTGTCTTACCTGCTCTTAAAAATCTCCAATGATGGAGATTCCACAACCTCCCTAGGCAATTTATTCCAGTGCTTAACCACGCTGCCAGTTTTACTTTCTAGAAAGTGGGAAATTAACTGAGCCCGTCAGCCAACCAAAGGCATTTATGACATTAGCTAAGAATTAACATAAGTTGTTTTTGTGATCCTATTCCACTGTCTGACCTATACTTTAGCATTTATAGTTTAATAGGCTTACATGAAAGGCAAGAAACCTCACATCCAAAAGAAGATACCCATATGGTAGATTTTATAGCTCTAGATAATAGGAGAACTCAGATCTGATTGCATTCCCCCAGCCCTACAATAATCTCTTGCCAGTGTTGCTTTTGACTAGTAAAAAAGAAAGAAATAACTCCCAAACTCACCAACCAGGGCAGCAAGGCCCAGAAACATCAGTGTTAGCAGCATGGGGATGGTTCTTCTCAGGCACCCAAGACTGTCTGAAAATTAATCAAACTCTGCAAACATGAAGAATTCAAGAAAGTTTCCAGTGTTACTAAGAAAAAGTTCACACACACAAATGGCAAATTTTACTCAAACCACATCCAAAGACAGGCTCTTACTACTTAGGTCAGGGCTTACTGTCACATGGACTTCAGCATAATAATCCCTGTACTTGATTGTATTTGAAGGATCAGACCGTTATAGTCTGTCCCTGTACGCATTAAATCAATAGCAAACATTTTCATAGATTAGGCCAACAGTGAGCAGACTTTTTGGTACATATCATTGTTTTTTCCATGAACAGGAACTGGTCATAAAGTCACATTTTAACATCTTATTTTTTCCCTCAAAGATTCCTTTTATATAAATCATTTAAAAAATCCATAAATTGCTTCATTATCCTTAAACAAACACACATCGACAGGCACTAGATATTACCAATAGAATGTTTCTATGAATAAAATTGAGGATTGCTCCCGCTCCGAGTGAGTACAATATGAAAGAGTTCAGACTCACCTGTCTTCAGTCTGCCTTGTTCTGCAAGATCGGTCACTTAAAGAGCTTTATATATACTAAGGTGCCTCACCCTCTGGTTTTGGTATTGTTGAGTTCAACTTAGTGTGATGACATTTCCTGTAAAATTTAAATACTATAATAGTAGTAATACTTTGAATTCGTATAATGTCTTTCATCTAAGGCCATCAAAGCACTGCCTTTTATTAAGCCTCAGTGAAGTAAATAAGTATTATATCCTTTTTACACAGCTGACGCACAATAAGTGACTTTCACAAAGTATAGCAGTGAGTCAGTAGGAGAGGCCACAATTGAATCAGAATGCTATTCTTTTTCTGCTATATATACTTAGACAACACAGCTGAGGAGGTCTCTGGCCCACTGATGTTCTCAATAAATCTTAGAACACAGGGGAAACTCCAGAAGACTGGAACAGTGCCAATGTTGTGTCAAAATTCGAAAAGGGCAAGTGGGCTGAACTGGCTAATGACATATCAGTTAACGTGATGTCAGTCCCAGGAAAAAATAATGGAAAAGCTGATACAAGATCCAATCAACAAGGAATTCAAGAATAGAAATATAATTAATACCATAAACATGGTTTTATGGAAAATAGCTCTTGTCAAAAAACTTGATTTCATTCTGCAAAGAGATTACAAGTTTGATTGATAAAGGTAACTGCATAGATCGGGGTGGCCAACCTTAGCCTGAGAAGGAGCCAGAATTTACCAATGTACATTGCCAAAGAGCCACAGTGATACATCAGCATCCCCCCACTCCCAGCTCCTCCCACCCACTGGCAGCCCCACCAATCAGTCCCTCCCCTTCCTTCCCTGCACCTCCCGATCAGCTGTCTCGTGGTGTGCAGAAGGCTCTGGTGGGGAGGGGAAGGAGCGAGGGCACGGCAGCTACGGAGAAGGGGCATGAAGGGGTAGAGTGGGGGCAGAACTTGTTGCAGAGCCAGGGTTTGAGCAGTGAGCATCCCCTGGCACATTGGAAAGTTGGCGCCCGTAGCTCCAGCCCCAAAGTCGGTACCTAGACAAGGAGCCACATATTAACTTCTGAAGAGCTGCGTGTTGTTCAGGAGCCACAGGTTGGCTGCCCTTGGCATAGATGTAATAAACTTAGATTTCTGGAAAACATTTCTCTTAGTACTGCATGATGTGATTAAAAAGCCAGCACTCTTCACTATCAATAAAGTATATGTTATATTGATTAAAAACTGGATCACTAATAGATCTAAAAAAGTAGTTGTCAATGGGGAACCAGTTTCAAATAGAGGCATGTCTATGGGGTTCCACAGAGCTCAGTTCTGGGCCCAGTACTATTCAATATCTCTATCAGTGATCTGGAAGTAAATTGCTAATAAAATTTTCAAATCTAGTATTTATTAGTGTATGTCAGGTCCCAGACTAAAGGACAGCACAGCCAAATGATAGCAACAAAGAAAGCAGAAGCTTTTCTTGCTGTTGTTTGTGACCCTGCCTTCCCTTGGAATAGGTGTGGGGAGAGCAGTCTGGCATCTGGAGATGGGGACATCCTCAAAAACAATGAAGGAGTGGGATTTTGCAAGCAATTAGGCCTCTTTAAAGAGAGCACAATGGAAGGGGAACCCCCGGCTGTGATCTTCCTCTCAAGGAACTGCCTTTTGTGGTTGTTGTAAGCCTGGGAGCATCTAATTTTGGTAAACAGACTAGTGAGAGCTGAGCATAAACATTTTATTAGTTCATGTGATAGAAAGAATATCATGCTCTCTACATCTGGAATGGAACAGTCACTCGAGAGGTTTTTAAGGGCAAGTCTCAACCAGGGCCTAACTCTTTCACAGCTCTCAGAGCCAAGTGAGCATCTGCGTGTCTACAGACTTGGTTAAGCAACCTGTGCTGCACACTCAGATTCGTTGATTTGAAGCCAACAGGGCACCACACCTCGGGGTATCTTTGTTTTCACATATGCTGAGTGTTCTGTTTCTAATGAAAGATGACACTGTGTCATGTACTATAATTATATGTATTCATGAGAAAAAAATCAGTTTCAGAAATAAAATAGGCCAGAAAATGCTTTGCTTCACTTACTAGTTTCTGTATTTAAAAACAGTCAAGAAAATTTTTTTTTTTTTGGTGGCACATTGCTCAGATTGTGTTCTTGAATTTACTATTTCTGCAATTATATGACCAAAGAGGAAACACCCATTTCAACTCATCAGTTTACTAAGTGATGAATTATACCCTGAATTATATTATAGAGCATGCACTGGAGTTGTAGCAAGTAATAATTTGTCATTGGCAAATATGTAATTACCAAATGACCTTATATTGTGTTTTAAATAACAGAATTGCAGTATATGTTACTGCAAGGTTATATTATTAATTAATAGTATGTCTAAGAACTTTGTCATGCTTAGGTGGAAAATACAAAGCACTATTATAAAAGTTACATTTAAAGGATTGTCTACATTTTGGAAACCACATAAAGGAAATGATCTCAAACTTTTTCTAGGGCAGCTCACTATATAATTAACATGTAATTAATAAGGAAGGAAGACTGGGAGGGAGTTTATTTTGTTTGTGCGTTTTACAAGAATCTGATTTTCATGCACATGTAGTTTTAGGGAAAGCACCTATTTATTGCAAGCCATAGGGCTTGTTAAATAGTTTAGTTAAAACATTCTCAAAAAACACCTGAGAAAAGTCAGTTAACAGTCATAATTCAGTATAGAAAGTCTCAGGAATAGAGTCCTGCAACCATACTACCACCTAGAGAATGCTGTGTGTGGGCTCTTTCAAAGCAATAGCTTTACTAGCTATCTCACCTTCACCAGCCTGGCCTTGGACATCTGTAAATGTAGACATGCTTGCAATAGAATCCACCCAATCTAAGCAGAGTGCTTTTTTGAAGGTCTGTTCTGGCCAGCTGTATTTAAGTTATATTTGTTACTTTAACCTTTTGTTATCAGCTCCAGTGCTGAGCTAAGTTAATGAAAGTGAATCTGCAGATAATTCCAAAGACTGCTGCAGAAACTGGAGTTCATTAGACTATAACAGTATACTGGGATAGGCTCTCAGCTAAATGGCCATTTCCTGAGGCCAACCACATCCAACAAAAAAATTAAAAAAGCCTCTTAAAGACAAGGTATGACCTGAGATGGTATCCGAATGGTGCTCTGGTGAGAAATCTGGATATTCAAATATTCCTTCAGGCTAAGGCATATGAAACCCTCATTTCCCTAATCTCATTTTTTCTACTGGGCAGGTGAAGAGGTTCATAGGTGCGAAAAGCAGTTAGTTGGGACATGCATATAAAGAAGCACCAGGAGCAGCAGCAGTCACATTTGACTGAGCTATGCCAGCCTCCTCATCTTCTTTAGTTAGTTTACCTTTTAAGAGTGGGCGCGCTGGATAACATTCCCACTGGGGCAGGGGGAGAAATCGTCAGAAGTGGGAAAGATCTGAAACATTCTAAAAATAAACTCTAATCCCCAGAGAAGCTTTCTTTAAACTACGGGGCTCATAGTGCAGCACCACCTTACCTCAAAGCGAGCACAACACACCCTGGAAAGCAGACAGGCCTGCCAGACTTGTCTGGTGAAAGAGCAGAATCAGCAGATATATCTCAGTTCAGACCAAGGTTTACCTTTAAAAAAATTCTCACACCTATGTAGTCACGTTTAGACGCTATTTGAATATGCAATAATACAGAATTGTAGTTCCTTGGAGGAGCCAGGGCTTAGTGCAGGCTATATTGCTCTGAAGACTGTTTTTCTCCATCAACTTTCATGTATCAGACTACTGTACTTACAGATGTAGAGGAAAACTGAGTGTCAGTAATTAATTTTTCTCCTCCATCCTCCAATCCCCTTCATGCCTACCTCTAGGGAGAATTGAGAGAAGGAATTTTTCCAAGGGAGGGATAAAGTTTCCTTGAATATTTCCAATGCTGTTTGAGAGAAAATGAGTTATTTTTGGCTCCTTGCTAATTTTCTATTCTAAGTTGTTTTAAAGTTACAGAATTGTTTAAGTCTTTTTAAAATGTATTTGTCCTATTCATTTGGGGTTTTTAAAATTTATAAACCATCCCCTGTAAGTATATTATCATTTGAGCTTTGTATGATGTAGGCACTTCTACTGCTGACCTGGATACGTCACATCAGATAGGTGAGCGGCAGCCTGTAAGGCCTCCTCCCCAACAGTTCGCGCAGCTGCTTTGAGTGGGGTATTATGGTGAACTCTCGGTAGTGACGGTAATTGCAGGTTCTGGCAAACTGGAGTAATGGATTTTTTGAACAAATGGATAAAGAATGATCAGGGCCCATACCTGGTGCAGGGGTCTACCTGAGATGAGATTGAGAAGGAGATGGGGGAGCTTTGGGGAGAACCCAAGGGAAAGGTGTGTTGGAAAAACGGAATGGTATTACAAGGTTTGTGTGCTGGGGTGGCATACTGGGTAGACAGGGAAGCTGATCTTCTCCGACACATTAAAGATTTTGAGGTGATTGTGAATCAGCAATGGATTTGAAAGAAAAATCTGTGTTAGCGGTAAACGTACCAGATTTGAAGGCACAGGATGCTGCATGGACAGAGGAGTCTTGTGAGGCAATCCGGAGAGAGACGGCTGAACTCAGGGTGAGAGTAGGAGACTTAGAGGAGGCATTATATCAATGTACATTTGAGGGGCAATGAACTTGGGAACCCCAAACCACATGTCTCACTACTGGAACTGAAGGAGACATCTCCACCACCCTGCCCTGAAAATACACTGTAGCCACCACTCACAGTGGCCATTGTAAGCCAGCGATCCAGTTACAGCCCAATGCGAGAGAGGCTACCCAAGAGGAACTGCAGGAGGCAGGAATAATGACCCCAGCTACGGGGTGGGGAGACAATGCCTCACAAGTAGTAGAACAAGCAGAAATCCGCCCCTTGTCCCTGAAGGACTGGGAGGCAATAGTGTGCTATCTGGGAAAGGTACCCTGGGATGATTGGGATCAGTTTGTGCTGTGGCTAGTTTAACCAGTCTTATTGAAATAAGGCAATCTAGGGCTGTTAAAAGGATGATCCAATCTATCACCTCCAGAGAAAAGGAAGAACATAGAAGATGAAAAAGGAAATTTAGTTTATCTCTTCATAGATGTAGTTGTGAAATCCTCACTTTTGTATTGTTTTGTCATTACAGTTCCCACTTTGTTATTGTTTATTTGCACGGTCTCTGTTTGGTTCTGTGATTTTTTCTGTCTGTTATATAATTAATTTTGCTAGGTGTAAACTAATTAAGGTGGTGGGATATAATTGGTTAGCTAATCATGTTACAATAAGTTAGGATTAGTTAGGTAAATTTCAATAAAATGATAGGTTAAGGTATAGCTGAGGATATTACTATATAAATTAGGGGCAAACAGGAAGTAAGTTGGGAATTGAAAATAAAAAAAAAGGAACTAGGATTTAAGCTTGCTGGAAGTTGACCCCAATAAACATTGAACTGTTTGGACCTTTGGACTTCAGCTATTGTTGCTCTCTCTTAATGCGAGGACCAGGGAAGTGGGATGGTGAAGGAATAAGCCCTCTAACACCATTGTTTGAAACAGACCTTAAATTCCATGTTTACTCAGAGTATTTCTTTAAGGGGATGAAATCACATGCATCTTATGAAATGGGCTAGCCTATTTTTGGTTTTGTTTACTAGTTTTAGTCTGTATTTTAAGAGGGAACATACAGGAAGCACAGTCCTGCAGATGTACATGTAGGGGGAGGATTTTATATTTGTATTAAAAGTTCTAATGTAGTATGTACCAAATGTATTCCAGAACCGTCCTGATGACTGATTTTGGTCACCCTTTGTTTTAGGATAAATTGTATTATAAAAAAGATGGGATTCTGTTTCCCATATGCATTACAATTAGGACCTGTTATAAAGTTTAGTTAGTAAGAGACAGGATGTTCTATTGTCTATGATAAATAGATTAATGTCAAGGGCCTAGAGCCCCAATGTAAATTGTTTTAGTTATAAGATTTAGCAAGGGTTGATTTACAATGTATTCTGCTGAATATAAAATACAGCTGTCTGTATACCTTGTGACGGAGTCAGACCAGAAGGATATAGGAGAGTGCTGGAAGACAGATATATTAGTCTGAGGATGTGCAGGTCCCTGTTCCCTGGATAGCCAAACAAAGGCTACTCCAGGCCAATCAAGACACCTGGGGCCAATTAAGAACTTTCTAGAAAGGAGTAGAAACAGCTAGCCTAATTGGGACACCTGAAGGCAATCAGGGACTGGCTGAAACCAGATAAAAACCTCCGTTAGTCAGGTGGGTGTGGGTGTCAGGAGCTGTGGAAGGAAGTTATGCTGTTGGTGAGACTGAGTGTTGGACAACATATCATACAGAAGGAAGGAGGCCCTGAGGTAAGGGTGAAGTGGGATTTGAAGAAGCGGAGACTGCTGTGGGGAAGTAGCCCAGGGAATTGTATTGTGTTTTGTGGAGAAACAGGTCAGCCATCTTAGCTGATACTATTAGGGTCCCTGGGCTGGAGTCCGGAGTAGAGGGCGGGCCTGGGCTCCCCGCTTTTCCATCTTCCATACTGGCCTGTGATGAAGGTAACTCACTAGGTGGTGACTCTTGCCAATTATACTGAGAAAGAGAGGTCACTCTGGGGCCTAGATGAGTTTCTGAGGCCCCTAAATCTGCCAGGAAGCGCAGGACGCACAAGTACAGACTTGGAGCTTTGTCACAACCTTTGAAAGTTTCTGTGTAAATAAGGAATGCATGCATTAGGAAAAGACAAGGTGTAAAAGCCATCTCAAATGTCCAGATGGCCACGAAAAAGTAAAGAAACTTAATGACACCATCAATGTATGTCCTTAATAAAAGGCAAATTAATGACCCTGAAGTGGAGGCTAGCACCCCTAAAGACAAGAGATTAAATCAATCCAGGACAGGATAACCCTCTGGGAGGTGTTTTGGAATGAGAATAGCAAAAGATAACACCAATTAAGGAGTAACCTGTCATAAACTGACTCAGTGAAATCCATACACTTCAATGAAGAAAAAAGACTATAAAAACAGGATGCTTTGCAATGGGACTTAGGGTTCATCTTGCCACAAAACCAGGAGCATCAGATCACAACCAACAGAGCCCGGCTCCCCTCTGTGACTAATGTGGCTGGCCACTATATTGATCTGGACTTTGGACTGTGTGCATGATGTGTATGTGTGTGTGACTGAAGAGCATATGGTAACTGTTGTATTTTCAATAAACCTGGCTTATTTGCCTTCTCTATAAAAGGTTCCATGTGCTTTGTATAGCATAACATATACCTGAAATACATAATTGCAAATCAAATTCAAACTAATGTGTATATTGTAATGAGACTATGACAGACATTCTGAAAGTGAGACAAACTGAATAAATAACCATAAATGCTAAGATTTCAGCAATGGCAATAGTTTTACTTTTCCTAAGGCCTATACAGAGGATGTAGTGTTTGGGGTGAAGGCTAACGGTTACATGTTTTACCAGTCTGCTCAAAGAAAGCAGAACTCGGCATACAGATGTCTGATTATTGTTGTGGCATATGAAACTGCTAGTGAACCATTACATTCATTCATCCATTTCAGCAAAACTGAATGCAAGAACAGGGGTATTATTACTGCAACTATACTTTGAGATCACACCACACAACTCTGTGCACCAATGAGATTTTAATGCATGGAAAAACCTGTTTTGGCACTTCTCTCCCCCTAACAGAGACATGAATATCTAGTACTTGCATTGGTCTGAAGTGGATTTATTGTTCTTTCAACAAGATAACCGTTCCCCTGCTGTTAAGCTAAAATTTTAATTAGCATCTACTCTGTTAAAAAGTCAAGAAACTTAAAATATGTGACTGGCTGACAGCTCTATGGGTAAAAAGCATTACTGTCACGCTAAACTACTTTTAGAAGGAATAACAGCCATCTGCATCCCAATTCAAATAACTTTATTTCAATGTACATGAATTGAAACAAAATATAATTGAGATTTACAGACTTAAAGAGAAATATATTGCTGGGGGCTGGCCCACGGGCATGTGTTCTTCACTACTAAGCAGTGACACGGATTAGATTTCCAGTCTTCACCTTGCTTGTTGGGCCAAAAAGGAGCTGGAAGTGCCACAGATGCTTATTCCCCAAAAGGACTTTAATTGCTCTGCAATTAAAAACTAGTGTTTATGAACACTGAAGAAGAAACCCATCCATTCTTCAGCTAAACTGAACTCCATGCTAGCCACACAGCTTCAATGAGAAGAGAGAGACCTCTTCTGAAAAAAATACATCTAGTACTAAAATCCTACTTCACTTGCAATATTGTGGAAATTGCAGCTTTCAAGTATCAGGCTTCCACCAAAATTTTGTTTTAAATTAGTTTCTTTGCACAGTTCACAGTTTTGCATACATTTGAAGTTTGCAACACATGCTTTTTTTCCCCATTAATACATTAAATGATCTTCAGTTCTACAACATTTTGCAGAATTAGCAGAGACAGCAATCACTATTGGACTTGCCTAATTCTGTGGATGCTGAGTGTTCAGTATCTCGGTATGGACAAGTCTTCAAAGAAGACAGTGCATGAAGTAGACCACTGTAGCAGGGCGTACTGCACCAACATTCAATGCCTGTAATATGTAAATGGCTAAAGTGAGGACTTGACTTCTACAGCAGTTGTGTTAAGACTAAGTCTTTGAATTTTATATTGTACCTTTTTTTTTAAACGAATATAATATAGGTGCAAAATTTGCAGGCATAATATAATAGTTGAGTGTTTATATTGTTCCAGCAAATAGGTCTACTGTGGCTTTTCCAAATTACTGCTACTAAAAAGAGTTCTGCAATTTTCCATGTTTTGTCTGAATCTTGGCCACGATTATTTGAAGATCTTGCAATTCAGATAAGGCCTTATCTATTACTGAAGAACAACAGTGCAATAAAATATAGTGTACTGCATCAAATTTAAAAACAAACATTGTCCCTTCTGATGTTCTTATTCTGCCTACTCTCTTGTACAAGCATCTGCTCAAACTCACAACCCCAGAATTTATATTACATAACCCTGCAAGCAAGGTGTTTTCAGTACACTTGTTGATGTATTCTATTACATGCTGGCCCAGCTGCAACATGCGGTGTATGTACTTGGTAAATGGGAATTTCTTTTGACAGTCTACCTGAAAATTTACAAAAGTTAAGACGATTTTACAATTTATAGTTTAATGTAGTTAAGTTAGTCAATGCTATACTATGGCACGATAAGATGCACTACTCCGGTAATAGTTATTTGCAATTCTTGCCTCTAAGTTTCCTTTACTGAAAATATGATAAATGGCATAAAATACTGGGATGTAGATTATGGAAATGTTTTGAAATAACAGATTAAATGTGTGGTCAGTTCCTAGATGATACCTGGTTCAAACGGGCTCAGATTTTCAACCTATTTCTAAAGACAAACAAATAGTTGGAATTTCTTCGAATGTGAATCAGTTTATAAAATTGGACAGAAAAATGGAGTATTATGTGCAAACATACTGAAATCAATAGACTTTATAAAAACGTTCCTAGAAATGTACCAAGCTTAAACAAAAAAATATACAAAGATTTATAGCTGAGCTTTTAGTCATCATCAGAATCTGAATCATATTTCTTTCCTCTGATGGTTCTCTTATCCAACTTTGTGAAACTGGTTCCAAATTTCTTTTGGCTTTGAAAAGGTGGATCCATCAAGTTTCCACTAGAAAGAAATAAAATTTTGCTGTTTAAAGCGAAAAGGTAAAAATATATTAACAGACTGCAGCACAGACCTGGAGAAGCAGCTTTGTGGACAAACCTGTTTAAAGAAAGGGGTTGGGATCAATAGTGGGTAGGAGGAGAATGTCCTTTCTATAGCCTTAATCTCCCCCCCCGCCCCACCATTAAGGTTGTATATCTTACTTATGCAGCTGCCTCCTCATAAGTAAGGTTCCTGAGGAGAGCTAGGACATAGGTGACTAGGATTCCAGAGTAGTGTGGACATACAGAGCCTCCACAAAGATGTCTGTAGCTAATAGTGGATCTCTGGTGATCTGCAGGGTTTGTGGTTCATTTTGCAGAGGGAGGGCTAATGGACCTAGCTAGAAGAAACTCTGTAAGTTAAATTATATTTAATTTAATATAAACTCTAAGTTAATTTAACTTACAAAGTTTAAATTATATTTAATTTAATACTCTGTAAGTTAACAAAATATAAGTTAAATATAATTTATCACCTTGGATAGGCACATGCCCCACACTTGGCTGAACAGTGCAAGTGTGAAGATATCCTGTGAAGACTGAATTAGCTTGGGAGGAAAGGCTAGACCTTCAGCTGACTCATTAAGAAACAGCTGTAAAGAGACTGGGTAGGAACTGGTTATCCTAAAACCCAAAGGCCAGAATTTTGTTTGTTTTCACTACTCTTGAGAAAACAATACTTCCCAATACTTTCCCGAGAGGCACTTCCCTTTGTTTTCCTTTCCGAGTTTATTACTGTAACAGCTGGATTATTAGCTAACTTTGATCTTGGGCACACTAAACATCAACATGATCAACAGAATCTTTATGCAAAAAATGAATCTCTAAATAAAACCCTCACACATTAACTTTAAAAACCAAATATATTAATTACCTGTAATTAATTATGTTTGAACAGCCTAATCTCCATTCTAAGGTTTCTGTGGTGAAGTCATCCGTATTACCAAGATCAGTAAAGCCAACAATAAAATCTTGCGTTTTTCCATCTTTTACTAGTGCCAGAGTGGGAATTACTTTGATGCCTAATCTCTCGCACAGGAATGGAGATTTTTCAGCATTTAATTTCAGGAATTTTGTTTCAATGTGTTTTTTTGAAAGTGCTGCCAAATGCTTGTCTAATATCATACATCTGTGAAAAAAATAGTTCAAATACTTATGAGTTAGGTATCACAAAGGCCATAATTCATTTAAGTCTATTTCAGTGCTGAATTCTTGATTATTAAGGTCATATTTGAAGAATCAACATTACAGACATAACTTTTTACTTTTGGTTTTACTTTTAGGGAAAAATAAAATATTCCAGTCAGTTTACTAATATTCAAGAGCTTCAACTTATTTTAATAATCTTGAAAACCAGATAATGTAAGTGACTTGACATTGTGGTTGGGGAAACTGGGATAAGACGTTCCTTCCCTGAAGCCTCTGGCTGCTAGCAGTTCATAGGGAATGCTCTCATTTTTCATTAGGGCATGTTCTTGCTCACACTGAAATATTCGAGAATTTTGCTATTGAACTTCAACTGGAACAAAATCATGCCCAAGTTTTTAAGAAGCAATTTAGTGAGATTTGTTCAGTGATTAACCATCAACACCAATTTTTTTCCCATGCTACCAAGTTTTCCAGTGACCCTTTTCTAGGGACAAACTCATCATTTAAAAATTAATTTTACCTAGTTTCCTTACCCTAGCCCCTTTCCTGGCATGGCCGCTCAGCTTAATATTAATTGAACTGCCTCAAAGCTAAGCAACAATGATGTGAAGCAAAATGCTCCTCTAAAAATCCTGTTTACAGACTGTAGTGAATATTTTCAGATTTCAATTTACCAAGCTGGTCAACATAATCATATGATGTTATAAAATAAGCCCCACGTTAAGAGTTCAAGTGCTTATTTAGTTTTAGTAGAAACATGACTGATTGCAGGCCCCCCCTGCTCAGTGAGATTTGACAGATCTGTTGATTTTGAAACTTCTAAATTCAGTTTTATCTGCTGCTTTTGGAATAGTTTATTTACTTTTACACATTCTTAGCATCACAAGAGTCTCTTAAATAGGTATTTACTGTACCTGAAGGTTGTATCTTTATAGAAATGGCAAACCACATTTTTACTCCCTTTGACTTCTTGGAAAAAGTCTCTCTCACTTGGGATTTCTCTATATTCTCCATGTCCTTTTGAGAGCCATTCCTAATGATGAGAAAGCCAAAAGTTAGTACAATGTTTCTTAATTGTATTTAATCTACTCTGAGAGCAATATTAGTTTTAGAGAACTCCCTGACTTGTTATAAAAATGTATTCATATTAAATAAAAGACGACTGCTGTCTGAAAACTTAAATAAAAGCTGAGGTTTTTTTTTAAAAAAAAAAAAAAGGAAGAGGGAAAGGCCAGGAAGGTTTTACTGGGAAACAGTTGGAAGTCAAACTACAGACAGGAAAAGAAACTACTTTGCCCTCTTCACCCCTTCTTACCCTGCGCAATGGATGAAAAACCACTGGCCTAGACATGGCTGCTGGGTTAACCTGCCCATATTTTTTTCTGGTTGGGTAGAAAAGGAGGAGGAGTCACTGCTTTGTTGAAAGTAGCAGTCCTTGCTGAGAATACAATACACTTCCATAGCATAACCTCCTACAAAGGATAGATTAAGCTGCCAATATTCAAGAGAGGATATGAACCCTAAAGTTCTTTCAACAATTTTGGGAACCCAAAAGTTGCAATACAGACTGCCCTCTTCAGAAAGTAATTGCATACTGAAAAAATTCAAAGCATGACACTTATAATCACAAAAAAAAATCTCCACTGAAAGTATGACACAGCGTACTTTAAAACTGATTTACTTTCAGTTGTCCCTATATAGAAAATGAATATTCAGCTGCACCCACATCTCAAAGCCTGGAATTGGCCTCTACCATTCTCTTCACAACTGGAATGCCCTTTTTCCACTTCATATCACTGCCCAGTTTCATAATTTTTGAGAGTTGACCGTACTAGGCAGGGAAACCCAAAGGACTTCCCTATTTCCAGCTAAAGTTCCACACCAGTTGCTAAGAAAATCCAAACTATGTTTCAAAAGATTTTTGGGAAACATCAAGATCAACAGCTTCATGAGATGATTGCAATAGCAAGGTAGGATCACTTCCTGCCCTTGCAAAAAAATGAGCAAATAAGTTTTCTTCACGTACATCCCAAGGTCTTACTGGATTGTAAGAAGTCCCTTTGCAGAAGCCTGATAGATGACCAGCTCTCTAAAGAGCTGGGAGAGGCCATGCACCATTCCTTTTGTAAAATGCCTCAAAATACAGGGAGGGAGGGACTTGCATACTACCACAAGGAGACTTCAAATGTTTAGAAGTTTGGAGGAGGGGGGTATTCCCTAAGGCAGGAGTGGGCAAACTTTTTGGCCCAAGGGCCACATCGGGTTTGCAAAATTATATGGAGGGCCAGACAGGGAAGGCCCTGCCCTCAATCCGGGCCCTCACACTTCCCGCCCCCTCTGAATCCCCAAACCATCCAACCCTCTGACCTTATCCCCTGACTGTCCCTTCCAGAGACCCCTATCCACCCTCCTGCCCTCTAACCACACCCCCTATCCAACTCACCGTACTCCTTGACTGCCCGCTCCAGAACCCTCCCACCCCTCCCTTACCATAGCTGCTCAGCGCAGCTCCGGGGGAGGGAGGAAGCATGCAGCCCCAGCCCCCTGGAGCGCTGCCCGCGCGGTGCAGCTCCAGAGGAGGGGGGAGCACACAGCCCTGGCCCCTAGAGTGCTGCCCGTGTGGCATGGCTCCCGGGGAGGCGGAAGCACGCAGCCCGGGGTCTGCAGCGGTGCCAACGTGGCTCCAGGGCTGGGGGGGAGCACGCAACTCCGGCCCCCAGAGCACTGCCCCGTGCAGCATGGCTCTGGGGGAGAGGCCAGAGGCAGCCTCCCAGGACAGGGGGCCAGATCCGGCCCGTGGGCCGAAGTTTGCCTACCCCTGACCTAAGGCGTTGGCACGGGTGCATTACTGGTGTTTTCAGTCAATAATATTTGAGATTTCAATCACCTGAATATTAACATAATATAATTCAAATATCAGTTTGTTTGCTTATACTTCTCATAATCCAGAATTTTTTTTAAAAAATACACATCTTTATAATTTTGATATAACCAAACTGTTCTAAACCAAAGCCAAAAATTGAAACGTGTTAGACATGTTGTATTCTATGACAAATTTCAGCCCACACAGTAAGTGTACTGCTATTCACCACTTAACCCTCCCCTGAGATTTTTCTACCAAACACAGACAGAATCAACTATTGTAGTCTTTGCTATAGTGCATAAAGCATCTGATCCCATTCTTTGAAGTTAATAACAGCCATACTGAGTCAGACCAAAGGTCATCAAGCCCAGTATCCTGTCCTCTGACAGTGGCCAATGGCAGGTGCCCCAAAGGGAGTGAACAGACAGGTTATCATCAAGTGATCCGTGCCCTGTCACTCAATCCCAGCTTCTGGCAAACAGAGACTAGGGACACCATTCCTGGCCAGCCTGGCTAATAGCCATTAATAAACTTCTCTTCCATGACTCTACTTAGCTCCCTTTTGAACCCTATTATAGTATTGGCCTTCACAACACCCTCTGGCAAGGAGCTCCAGAATTTGACAGTGCGTTATGTGAAAAAACACTTTCTTGAGTTTGTTTTAAACCTGCTACCTATTAATTTCATTTGGTGGCCCCTTGTTCTTGTATTATGAGAAGGAATAAGTAACACTTCCTTATTTATTTTCTCTATACCACTCATGATTTTATAGACCTCTACCATATCCTCCCTTAATCACCTCTTTTCCAAGCTGAAAAGTCCCAGTCTTATTAATCTCTCTTCATACAGAAGCCGTTCTATACCCCTGATCATTTTTATTGCACTTTTCTGAACCTTTTCCATCTAACTTCAGAATCTAAATCGCCTCCAGAAAATTACTTGTTTCTGCTGCTGGGATTTCTTTAGTGCTTCAAGCCTCCTTTCTTTAAGACGTTCCAATTCATCTTCATCCATCTGGTCCAGTTTCTGAATTTCAGCATCCAGCTGTTCTTCCACTACTTTAGTAGTCTGAAGCATTTGATTTTCTAGAACTTTTGAAAACATTTCAACAGAAGTATCAGCAGCCATTCTTCTGGATATTCAATACACTCCTTGTAGCTGCAAAATATAATACATGAAAGTAGAGATGAATACCATAAAACAACACCTATTTTAAGCCTTTAGTTCATATCTTGATCAGGCCAGTCTCTTATCCATAGAGTTCGGTGTAGAAGAAAAGAGACGCTGCCTATCCTCTTAGAAACTAACATGCAGACAGTTATTTTCTTTAGGGGGATTTACAACTCTGTAGAAGACAATACTTAGATCATACACACCCAAAAGAACATAGATTCCAGTCATATCCTATTCGCTGACTCCTTAGGCCAGCTGCTAAAATAGCACATTCAGCTTCTTGGTGAGGGAAGCCCAGATTCACAAAAGGCACTTTAGTCCCAGTTTTAAGCACCACTGTGATCCACACCAACACCTCGCTTCATCTAACTCTGTAAGTGTCTAAACTCACGCAGCGCCTAAGTTTTCAGGGTAGGAATTCCCTACATATGTTTCTGCTTGTGACCATGTGCACTGCTGCCTCTCTGTAGGTGTCTGCATACCTCTCTCATGCCTAAGGCTTAGCTCAATCCACAAACCAGGGGAAATATAGGCTGTCTTCCGCTTAACTCACCTGTAGGTCCTGAACTGGTAAGCGTGTGCAGAGGCTGCCTAATGCCACACAAAACATGTAGGGGGAAAGTGGGAGGCAGATCTCCCTTATAACCTTTAGCAGAGTGCTTAGGATACTCATCCAGGATGTGAGACACCCCATCTGCCCTATGAGAAGGGATCTGAACAGGCATCTGCCACCAGCCCGGTGACTGAGAAACTGACTGCTCTGGCTCAATCTCTCTCTATGGAGATCTTCCTTGCGTAGGAATTTCAGACCCACCGTGCCAGGAATACGGAGGGGAAAGAGCTGCAGGAACTCGTTTCCCCCATCATGCTCCAGATTTACTTTACTTCTAGGTATGCGGCGCTGCGCGGTGGCTTTGTAACAGGCTCGCACAGCAGGGAGAGGACGAGACCGTTCAGCGCGGGACCCGATCAGCCCGCGAGCCACTCGCCACCGAGTTGCGCTACAAAATAAACCGGCCGCCCAAAGCCCCCGTCCGGCTGGATTCCGCCTACAGCGTAAGGAGTGAAGTGACGTGAAACCGGTTTTCCGAACAACCCGGACGGGGGGGGGGAGGGGCGGAGTAGCTTCCAAAACGAGCATGAGCCCCCTCCCCCCCCGCTTCCCGCCAGAGACGAGGAGGGGGCGGAGGAGCCTGTCGTGGGGCGGGCGCCTCCCCCCACCTCCTCCGGTTGTTACCCCTGGTGGCTCCCGCCTACTGCGGCCGGGCGGGGTCATCAGCACCGCGTGGCGGGGGCGCGACAGGGCCCCGGGCCAGGCAGAGGCGCGGCTGAGTCTGCCCCCACCCCCACCACGACGTACTGCGCATGCCCGCGGCTCGCGCCAGCGGTAACAGCGACGTTCCCCGGCTCCAACGCCCCCCGCCCGAGACCAACCGCCGGTGGCAACCCCGGGCCGGGCCCCTGGGCCGACAAGGGAAACGCCGCGGACAGGACGGGCCGCTCACAGGCCCCGCCCCGCGTCCCCTCCCCACCCTCCCCCTTGTCCGCGCGTACCGGCCGCGTGTCTCGCTGCCTCCGCCCGTGCTTGGCGGCTCCGGGTGGTCGCTGACCCGCCTCGCACCGGGGAGGATGGTGGTGAGGCGAGAGGCCGCAGTGCGCACGCGCCTTCACCCCGGGACCCAGCGCGACGGCGGCCTACGAGGAGGGCGCGAGACAAGGGCGCAGGAGGGACCCGCCGGCTCCGAGCGAGGCGCTCGCTGCTGCTGCCAGCGCCCCCTCTGGCCGGAGGGCGAACAGCGGCAACAGACGCCACGCTCCCCTCTCACTGCCAGACCAGCCCCAGGCTCACCCCGCTGACTAGCCCTTGGCTCGCCCCCTTACTGCACCCTGCTGCCCTCGGTCAGAAGAGGAAATTTCCCAACCACTCCCTCCTGGGGCATGGGGGTGGGTGCTGAACACAACAGAAAACAACCCGCCTCTGCTTCACTGGTGTGGCCTGTGGTTAGAGCAGGGAGCAGGGAGTCAGACTATGGGATTCACAGCCCTGCCACTGAACTGCTGCCTGACTTGGGCAAATCGTTTTCTCTCACTACACCTCCCCTCCTCTTCTGTAGAGCAAGCACAGCAGCTGTGTCGTATGTTCCAGGGGCGCGGAGAGAATTCATGTTTGCAAAGCGCTTGAGATTACTGGACAGGCAGGGAGATTCTCTTCCCTCCACCCTCACCAGACACACAGAGGTGCACAGCAGAACAGTGCACCATGCAATGCCTGCTGGGGCCACAGCCTGCTGTCTGTGGGTGCTGTGAGGCTCTGCTCTATTCCTTCAGGGTGGAGCTGGGGCTGGGGAGTCTCCCTGAGGGATGGGGCAGGAGCTTCCATCTGGGCTAGGGATGGGTGTGAAGCACTGGGTATACAGGGACTGCAGCTAGAGTAGGATTCCCCATAGGAGGGTGATGCATCCGACCGTGGCCTCGTTGGGAGGGTGGGAGTGTAGCTGTGTGGTCTTGGGCTGCTGGTGTCGGGAAGAGCTGTTCCTGGCTCTCTATGCTGTTCATTAGGCCTGGGTTGTAATGAGGGTATCTCTTGACATCAGACATGGGGCCAAGTCTTTCCTCAGGCATCAGTATAGGCAATATAGGCAAAAACCTTCTAGCCACACTAGGCTGTTTGTAAGATCCTGGGGGAATTGGGTGCAGCATGTTCAGTGATGCTTTCAGGTGAGCGGAGTATTCACAACAGATCATCGCTTCTACCACATGACTTCAGTATGTTACTGACTATTCTAAAATCAAGATAGGATGATTTCTTAATGTGATGGAGCAAGTTATAGAAAAGGTATATATAGTAATTGCTCTATTCTGTCATCTCAATTTTTTTATCCTGAATTGCAAATGTTCAATATATAGATTCAGACATTTTTTACAACTTCTTTGCAATAGACCACCATGTTACTGCTCTATCACACTTATCTACAGACAGATATTGTCCCATTATGGTGGCCAGGAGAAGGCTGATTAGGAATTGTGAACCTTATCACCATAACCTACCCATTGGTTAGTGGCTGTCTGTTGTATTTTTGTGATTCCAAATGTTACATTCTGAAACAATCCTTTAATTCGAGGATCAGAGGGGTATCCATGTTAGTCTGGAATTGCAGAAGTGACAATGAGTCCTGTGGCACCTTAAAGACTAACTAAAGTATTAGAGCATAAGCTTTCGTGGGCTAATACCCACTTTGTCGGATGCAT